>OX596218.1:12548738-12902549 GCA_951394215.1 Glyphodes perspectalis | reverse complement strand
AGACTGGAACGAGATGTATCTCTGGTAAAAATGTTAAAAGAATATTGATAAATAAACTATCTGATACTAAGAATATCAGAGGTCGATCTTCAGACCGATTTATTAAAATATACCAAACCAACACTCGATAGAGGTTGTTGAAAAAGTTTCATAATATATACCTGATTCGTTCCAATTAGCTCAACTATATGAAATTATTTATATTTAACAAATTAAAAAAAATATATATCCTAATACAAAATAATTATCTTAACTCCTACAATTTGTAGGACCATTAAATTGTACTGTAGGAAAAATAAAAAAAGCTCCAAAAGAAGACTGAAAATACTATTAACGATTTAATATACTCACTCAGCTTGCCGCAACAGCGTAGGCATCCGCACGAATCCATTGGGGAACAGCGGCAGCGCCCGCTTCGCCAGCAGGGTCGCAGCGGCTTCATGGTCCCCAGCTAGCTTCTTCAGCTTCACCAGCAGCGCTCGGCTGCGCGGGCACCATGGGAACCGCCTCTTCGGCAGCCGCTTCTCTATGTGCGGCGCGCCCTCGGCCGCTGACGCTACTTGGAGTTTCTTCCTGAAATAACATTTAAGTTTGGCTTAAGTAGAATGTCAAGTGAAATGTCGTATACATAATTTTTGCTGACGTTATGTATTGTGCTTAAGTGACGCTCGCTTAAACCGTGAATCCGGGCTAAATCGTGATCCACGGTAACCAGGTAGTAATGACATTGACTGTATATTTGACACGTGATTTCAGAAACCAGATAAACTGGGTAATGGTTACATATAGATATTTAAATGTGCAGGTTTCCTCACAATGTTTTCACCTAAACCGTCCAGCAAGTAATATGCACTAATATGACTTTAAAAATGCAGAATTATATGCCTTGATTTGAACCACACACCTGCCTTGTAGCCTTTGGGTTACGAACACTCTAAAATGTCGCGTTAAAAAATTTTCGAGGTAGAATACAAAATAATAGTGTCAGTTCACTATGAGATTACCAAATTAACTTCTAGATCCAAATTGAATAAAAGTTTAACTCACTTCTCCTCTTGAACCCGAGCGCACTCCGCATTGTAATTAGAAATCATATCAGGCTTGCGTTCTTCTATTAATACTTTCAACCTGAAAAACGAGTTTATAATATTAATTATACTAAGTTGCTTCGTAATAATAAGTGAATTACAGCCCATTTAACATCCAGATAAGTTTATCTTGATAATATATATATAGTAATTTGTGTCCGCTACATTTTGGCCTAGACATTCAGAAACCCTAAACTAGCGGTTGTCTTCATCAATCTTGTTACAAAAAATGAGGCAAAGTTAACAATAAATGTTGAAATGTGTAAATAGCTCAATAATATTTTGATGGATTTACAGCGTTCAGCTAGTCTTTGGACTGTATCGTTCTAATAAGGCGTGATAGCGTAGTGAAATTAGTGTCAACCCATTCTCGTCACACAAGCATAGAACTGACGTCACGTTATGAGACTGTCAACCCAGCCCCATCACTCAAGCAAAGTGTTCACGTTGCATTATGAGGCTGTCAACCCAGCCCCATCATATAAGCGAAGTATAATGTTGCATTATGAGTTAGTACTCTGTAATGTCCTCAATGACAAGGATTTATGGTTTACTTTATAATGACGTATTCATCTGCAGTGATATCTAGTATATGTATAGATTAATTAGGTTTACAAATTTGTAAGATTTGGCATTTAAAAGAGTAACTATCGAGTTTCTTGTCAGATTCTTCTCAATAGAGTCTACCTTCCGAACCGATGGTAGTATTATTTATTATCATTTTTTATGTATATTGACTGTTTATAGGTGCTTTCTTGAAGCCCATATAAATAATTGAATTTTGTACTAAGTGTCAGTTCCTCACCGTCGGAGTGTCTCGACGATCTTGGCCTCCTTCTCGTCGGCGCTGAGCCGGCTGTAGTCGCCGTCGTCGGAGTCCTCCTCAGCTTTCCGCTTATTGCTAGTGGCCGGGGCAATGGCAGTGGTGGATTGAGCAGTTGTCGAAGTTTGGCTGGACGCTGGAATATTATAACACATTATATAGGTATCTCTCCTTCTCTTTTCCTTCAGTGGGGGGGGGGGGGGGGGATTTTCTTTATAGCTAGTCTCAATGCTGATACCAGTAAGAAACTGATCTCATCCCTACTATCCCTACTAATATTATAAACGCGAAATAAATGTGAATCGAAAGACATGGGAAATTCTTTAAAAGTATTTAAGTAGGATTTATATCTTATACCGAATAATTAAAGGAATTATTAGTTACGCATTAGATATGCTAGGTGATTTTAATAAGAGATAATAATGTAGTTAAAAAACACAGGCTAACAGAAACTTTTGTTTCAATTAACATTTCATTAGAAAGCATAACAATGTAGTATAGTATACTTTATACTAGATTTTGTGGCTTAACAGATGTCTAGATATTTCGCCACAAAGAAAATCTTAACATAGTGCATTCAACTCCTTCACATACACCAATGCAAAGCTTACAATCTCTGCAGAAACAAA
The DNA here is from genome assembly GCA_951394215.1 of Glyphodes perspectalis. Classification (NCBI taxonomy): domain Eukaryota; kingdom Metazoa; phylum Arthropoda; class Insecta; order Lepidoptera; family Crambidae; genus Glyphodes; species Glyphodes perspectalis. The sequence goes on along the minus strand of OX596218.1, from coordinate 12,900,009 downwards.
AGAACATCCCACGCGTCGCCACAACCAGATAAAAGCGGTTCGGCCGGCGAGAGTGAAAGGCGCCGATAGCACCCGTCCTTGTCCCGCACGGCCGTAGCATGACTACGAGTCCTGCTACGAACTACAGTGTTACGTCATCAGCCTACGATAAGTGTTTAAAAATAGCTCGTTACGACTCGGCAGGCTGAGACGCCAACGCATCTTTTGTTGTTTCGTCACGTGAGACGTGTCACAAGATGTGATGATGTATTAAAGAGACTACAGAACTTCTATCTAGCTAACTTTTATATCTATCTATTCTATATACGAAAAGCTTTGATTTATAAAGTGACTCGGATTGTATTGACTAACTTAACTGAAGCATCTAAATGGATTTAAATTCATCTTCTGTATGTTTTTATTATTTTAATTCTCTTTTTTTTTATCAGCTAATTAGGTTATTCATTATGTGTGTGATGTAGTAAAATAAACGATTAATCTATCATTCTATCAAATATGATTTTGAAATGTAAGTAAAGAAACTATGTTTCTTTGTTTTACAATCAAGGTATAACTAGAATTTAGTTTATAGGGTAAGTTATATTTGAGTGGGTTTGATTTTTTTCCTTCACTACCCCATCGCCCGCTGGCGAGAGTTGGTGAGCTTCGCACCATGAAGAGCAACAACTCCCGTCAGTGCAATCAGTCTCCGCAGGGCGGCTTGTGGCGAGCCGTTGGTGGGTGGCGACACCACGGACCCTACCTCCAGGGGGACCATACAGACATGCGCGATACACACACTTACAGACAGTTACACACCCCCCGCCTCTGCGCTTGCCTTGACCGGCCGGCCAGAGTGGATTCGCAAGAGCGGAACCTATGCTCCAGGTTGGAAGTGTAAAATGTCATAACGCCGGGGGCACTTGACTGTATAAGGATCTTGCGCCCCGCAGTCTCACCTCTCCACAACCTTAGCTGCTTTCTAGTGTTGCCCCCTTGCCGCCCGTATGGCAGCTAGTTGGGGGGCCCACAATTTGGATTAACAAGCGGCGAGTCACCGTCTGCCAACTTAATATATTTGTGAGAAATTTTCGAGGCAGATGTCCGGTATCTCACTCCATAGCCCAATTTCCTGTCCATAGTAGAACCTCCCTCCATAGCCCCGGTTTTTAGTTTCCCTTTTTCGCAATAGTCCTGCATCAGCCGGATGTCGCCTTTGAGTGTATGTTTTATACTGCAACTAAGGGCAACACCCGGCCGGTGTTCCATCACACATTTAGATCGAACTCTCAAAAGGCCTCTACATGTTGGACCCATGTCCCCATGCAAGCCTCAAAGGCCCAGGCTTGTCCCGTGATTGTGCCGAGAGACATAATAATAATAATTGGCATCATTAATCCATTTATTGCTTTTCGAGACTAGGATTCAAGCTTTCAAGTGGCCAGTTAAAATATACCCTGTTTTATTCTGTTCTTGCATAATATTATTTTGTATATTTCTACCTTTTGTACAGCAGGAGAGTAACATTTCTAAGAGAAAAGTTTGTGAGTATGTAGACGACGAGCTAGCCACTTATTATTTTTTTACAATTTTCCACCTAAACCAACTCAACTATATTTTGGGTTAAATGTGATTAAAAGGAGCGTGTTGCACCTTGGCCTCTGTCTATTCCTTGGGGATTACGGACGTGTTATGTATGCATTTAAATTTGGGTTTTGTAAATTCACATCACCCGATGTAATCTTTGAGTAGTAGTGTTAAAGAGCGCACTGACTACGGACTGCTACCGCTGCAGCAGCTGCGCGCGCGGCCGGCCCAGCGCGCGCGCCGCCCGCCGCACGCCCGCGCGCCGCGCCGCCGAGCCGCCGCCCTCGCCCTGCGCCGCGCGCATCACAAGTGAGTCACAGGTACCTTGCGTGTGTGTGTCGAGCGCGCGGAGGCGCTGCAGCAGCTGCGCGCGCGGCCGGCCCAGCGCGCGCGCCGCCCGCCGCACGCCCGCGCGCCGCGCCGCCGAGCCGCCGCCCTCGCCCTGCGCCGCGCGCATCACAAGTGAGTCACAGGTACCTTGCGTGTGTGTGTCGAGCGCGCGGAGGCGCTGCAGCAGCTGCGCGCGCGGCCGGCCCAGCGCGCGCGCCGCCCGCCGCACGCCCGCGCGCCGCGCCGCCGAGCCGCCGCCCTCGCCCTGCGCCGCGCGCATCACAAGTGAGTCACAGGTACCTTGCGTGTGTGTGTCGAGCGCGCGGAGGCGCTGCAGCAGCTGCGCGCGCGGCCGGCCCAGCGCGCGCGCCGCCCGCCGCACGCCCGCGCGCCGCGCCGCCGAGCCGCCGCCCTCGCCCTGCGCCGCGCGCATCACAAGTGAGTCACAGGTACCTTGCGTGTGTGTGTCGAGCGCGCGGAGGCGCTGCAGCAGCTGCGCGCGCGGCCGGCCCAGCGCGCGCGCCGCCCGCCGCACGCCCGCGCGCCGCGCCGCCGAGCCGCCGCCCTCGCCCTGCGCCGCGCGCATCACAAGTGAGTCACAGGTACCTTGCGTGTGTGTGTCGAGCGCGCTGAGGCGCTGCAGCAGCTGCGCGCGCGGCCGGCCCAGCGCGCGCGCCGCCCGCCGCACACCCGCGCGCCGCGCCGCCGAGCCGCCGCCCTCGCCCTGCGCCGCGCGCATCACAAGTGAGTCACAGGTACCTTGCGTGTGTGTGTCGAGCGCGCGGAGGCGCTGCAGCAGCTGCGCGCGCGGCCGGCCCAGCGCGCGCGCCGCCCGCCGCACACCCGCGCGCCGCGCCGCCGAGCCGCCGCCCTCGCCCTGCGCCGCGCGCATCACAAGTGAGTCACAGGTACCTTGCGTGTGTGTGTCGAGCGCGCGGAGGCGCTGCAGCAGCTGCGCGCGCGGCCGGCCCAGCGCGCGCGCCGCCCGCCGCACACCCGCGCGCCGCGCCGCCGAGCCGCCGCCCTCGCCCTGCGCCGCGCGCATCACAAGTGAGTCACAGGTACCTTGCGTGTGTGTGTCGAGCGCGCGGAGGCGCTGCAGCAGCTGCGCGCGCGGCCGGCCCAGCGCGCGCGCCGCCCGCCGCACGCCCGCGCGCCGCGCCGCCGAGCCGCCGTCGCCGCCGTCCGCCGCGCACGCGGACAGCGCCCGCTCCAGTCTGTCACAAAGATAACGCATTCACATTATCATCATTATCGTACAGGAGCCGACTTTGCCTAGCCACGCTACCGTTTTCCCACCCATGATGCTAAAATATGGGCGCGCTAGATATATGATTTATGTAAACTTGAACGAAATTAGAATTCTCATTGATCTCTACATCCCCGCAGTGCCCGGAGTAAACTCATCAAATTTCAGGGGAGATCTATCCAAAAGATTAAGGCACCATATTATCACTTGTGCAAATCATAAATTTCTAATATATAATCATATATTTCTTATGCAAATTATATATTTCTGACCCACCTCACAAGATACTGTTCAGTTCTAGCGTCGGCATCCTTCGCGTCTGCCAGCTGCGCCGCCACCGCCTCCAACTCTTCGATCACTACCGCTAAAGACGCGGGCAGTTTGACGTCCACCTTCGGCTCTGCGTCCCTGTAGATAACGATATCATTATGTTTAGTAACATTCTCAATATAAATTAAGGTAAGGTAAGGCAAAGCACTTGTGATGCGATGGCATCACAAGTGCTTTGCCTTTGAATGGAGTAGGGACCATAGGTTGAGCAGTTTTGCTTCATCAAGCAAAACTGCTCAACCTATGGTCCCTACTCCTGTTTTTAATCATTGACCAAATGAGTTTAAAATAATGGGAAATTCTCAAGTCTCAAACCAAAACTTGAGCAGTTTTGGTTTGTTAGTTTAAATAGATAGATAACTCCATTGAGGCGACTACTTAGCATCAGGACGGCGAACTGTTCGCCGTGTCCATGGCTGAATTTTCATTAATAATCATCAGTTTAAAACATAGCAATACAATAAAGTATACTCTGACCAATTTTAAAACGACAATGTCTACATCATTATTATACATTGTAAAATCAACTGTAATTGTTAGTCAATAAGAGTGAACATACCTTGAGCTGTCGGAGGTGGCTGGGTTCTCTGAGCTGGGCGCGCGCTTGGAGGCGAGCGAGTCGGAGTGCGACGTGCGCGAGTCCGCGCTCTCCGCCGACCTGGAGCCGCCGGCGTTGTCTGCAACCACGACACCAGGTAGGGCCGATTAAGAATGAGTAAACTCACACACACATAACATCACGCCCATGATCCCCGAAGGGGTAGGCAGAGTCAAAGGGGCAGCAGGCCCCTTTAACCACGTTCAGCCAATAACAAAACTGCGCTGGGTTAGATGGAAAATTGTAAAAAAGTAGTGACAAGTGGCTAGCTTGTCGCCTACACAACCACATACCCACAACCCGATACACCATTAGTCGTCTTTTACGACATGTTAGGCAAGAACTACAGTTGGCACATTATTTTTAAGTCCCAGACCAACATGGGACAATGGGCTGAGTTAGATGGAAAATTCTGAAAAAATAGTGACAAGTGGCTAGCTCGTCGCCTACGCAATCACATACCTACAATCCCATATACCATTAGACGCCTTTTACGACATGCTAGATAAGAGACACAGTTGGCACATTCTTTATTAGTCTCCAACCAACATGGGACTTGAGTAGACTCCATTAACTTTTGCTAATACAGGGGGAGGGAGCTAAGGTTGTCCCCATGCTTATGTTACCAAAAATTGGAATATCAAATTTTGGCTCTTTAATATCGCTTACTCTATGTTAGATATCACGCATTTTCTATCCTACTAATATTATAAATGCGAAAGTTTGTATGTATGAATGGGTGTTTGTTACTCTTTCACAAAAAAAAACTACTGAATGGATTTTAATGAAAGTTTACAACAATATAGCTCATACATCCGAATAACATATTTCATCGATGTACCACGGGAGCGAAACCGCGGGCAGAAGCTAGTTATTACATAAGAATGGCTTTTTTCATAGCGCATCTAAGGGTTACAAACGCCTACAGGCTACAGTGACCCAACACTGGTTTAGTCTTCGTTCTATAAAATAATATACAATATAATCTAAAAGGCCCATTTCATACCATCTGAAGTCTGTTTCCCAGATGTAGCCGCCGACGAATCTGTTCTCCGAACTTTCTTTGCCTTTTTCTTATCAATCTTTTTGTTTTTCTGAAACAAGGATGACTTTTAAAATATTGGATGATGAACAAATCATGTAATGGATAAACAGTAACACATTGACTAAATAATTGCGGATATCGTAACAAAGCGGACGTATCACTCATTCATTAGAAAAATCATTTTTTGGCGCATCCTAAAAAATGCTGACTAAATAATATTTTAATCTACCATAAGACATAGTATAGATAGAGCGGTGGTAGCTCAATGGTAAGGACACGCGCCTCTTAACCGAGGAGTGCGGGTTCAAACCCGGGCATGTACCTCTAGATTTAAAAAAATCTATGTACATATTTATACCACTAGCTCGACGGTGAGGGAAAACATCGTGATGAAACCTGCAAATTCAAACAACTTTGAATTTGTAACCATGATCCAAAAATTGTCTGGTTCCCCTATCTTAGGGTTACGAAGGTCAGATCGGTAGTCGCTTCAATGTAATTACCAGACTCGCTAAATCCCGGATCATGGTCTAAGCGGACCCCGTCTAAGCACGGGACATAACGCTAGGAAGATGATAAGACATAGTATAGATAGTCCACCGGTTTATACACACGAATAAAAAATACAAAAATATTTACTTCAGATAACAGGTATATGGGTACAATAAAATTGATTTCTCCCTTTAAGCAATTAGAAGCCTTTGTTGGGATAAACCAGCTCTTCCGCCAGATATTACACTTGTACAATATGCTGTTGGTTTTGTAATGTCTATGACATGTATACTTAAAACTGAATCCAAAGATAAATAATTGAAAATGAGGCTTATTTGTGACTGTTACTGTGAACAATTCTATTTTTTTCTCACTCTTTTTGACAAGCAGAGTCATCTACTGACGACATAACATAGCCATTGGAACACACCTTCTTCCTGTGTTCAGTCTTGTGCGAGTCCACCGCGCCATTGGCGATGGCCTTCGGGTCCTTAACGTCTTGGCTCGACTCCGATGAACTTTCAGAAAACTCCTCCTCGCTACTGCTCGAAGATATACGGCGCTGTGAACATATGCAGATAAATTAAGATAGGCAGAAACAAGATCTAATATATATAATATAATCATATTTGATAAAAGACTTTGTGAAGTTTACTAGTGTGGGCCTTAGGCTAAGACTAATTAGGAGCTCAGGAATAGTTTAATATAATAATACATGTGATTTTAAATAAATATCCGACTACATCACTAACATTGATCTGACTCTGAGGTAAGTAGCTTAAGCACTTGTGTTACGGATATTAGAATCAACAGTGGTAGGTATTACAAATATATACTTAAATATTGGATATTAACACCCAGACACAGTATTAATCACACAGAACACACATAAGTATTAATCACACAAATGTTTGTCTTGTGTGGAGATCAAACCCACAACTCTTGGCGCATGGGGCAGGGTCACTGCCCAATGCGCTATCGAGCCACTAAGATTTTGATACACAACAAGCCATCTGAACAGCTTAATAGGGATATTGTCTTCAAAATGGAGGTAGGCCCTTTTAATCCATGGGGCTACAGCTCAAACAGCCTGAATGATACCCTGAAGGGAATTGGACATTGAGACCCAAGCAGGCCATACCCAGAAAAAATCTACAACAAACTATCCTCTCATTTAATGCTCTGACAGTTAAAAAACTTACCTTATTCCTCTGGTTCTCCACAGTTTTGAACTCCAGCGAGCCACTGTTAATGTAGAACCCTCCATAGAGTGTATCACACTCCGGAGGGATCATCTCATCATACTGAAAAATAATAACTGTTTGTATAAAGTAAACAAATAGGTATGGGTGCTACATTAGCCAAAAATCATACCTAGACTAAAGTTTATAAAAATATTTTATGTATTAAACTTTTGCAAAAAATACTTAATTTTTCATAATTTTAATCTGTGGTCTTGTGAAAGTGATAATTATACATAAAACATAATTACTTAACAAAAGTAGCTTAAAACCATGAAGCATTTTATTTGAATTCTTTAATATTAATTAGTTAGGAAAAATATAAATTTCAACCAAAAAATTTTTACTTTGGAAATTTCCAAAATGCTTCAACTTATTACTTTAAACCAAGAACCAAGATTTTTTTACAAAAACTTTAAAAGTACTTATATTATCTATTCTGATAAATTTTACGAACCAAAACAACATGTAATTAGTAAATTCTTCCCCATCTTAGTAACGTGGCAAGAAAATTGCGTTAAACGAACATGGTCAAAAGTTTTGACTGGTTAGAGAAGATCACTCATCCTTGGACTCGCATTATCCCTTTAAGGATTGCAAACACGATAGATAGTATGTATAATTATGATCAGATTGGCGATTTTATGGCCATGATTTGAATGTCATATGGCTTAGTTTAGAAATTCATATGTATGTTACTAACGATGCAATATACTCACACCATGCGTGTTATCGATGAAGGAGTCATTCTCATCGTATCCCGCTCCGATGTCAGCAAAGTCATCATGCTTGGATCGGCCCTTCTTGCCGTATGAACTTTTGCCACCCTGGAAGATGGAAATATTAGTAACATACATACATAACATCACGCCCATAGCCCCGGAGGGGCAGGGTGGGCAGAGTCAAAGAGGGTGCAAGCCCCTTTAACCACATTCAACCAAAAATAAAACTGGGCTGAGTTAGATGGATAATTTTGAAAAAGTAGTGGCAGAGTGGCTAGCTTGTCGCCTGCACAATCGCATACCCGACTCGATATACCATTAGTCGACTTTTACTATACGCTAGGCAAGAGACACAGTTGGCGCATTCTTTCTAAGCCCCAGAACAAAAAAAACAAATGGGGATGTGTTTAACTGTATCATTATGTTATATTATACTATAAAAAAGAGGAGTTCCTCAATTCAACTGTTTTTTTTTAATTCTTGATAAGGTATATTTAATCAATTAAAATAATATGAAAAGTCTGGTCCATATTATGTTCTAAAGATAAATAATTTCAAAGATATCATGAATATTAATTAAATTAAGGAAAAAAGCATGAGGTTATGTAATGTATATATATGTAGGTATATGTTATATGATTAAATTACAGTCACTCTTTCAATTATGAATCAATAATATGTTAAAATTTGTACTGCTTAGTTTATTCAATTATGACTAATACTAGCGCAAATATATAAATCTCAATATTAAATTATTTCATCACTCAATATGCTTTTAAAGTTAGCCATGATAAGATAAACTTTCTAGAAACATTACCGCCCCATGAGTCATAATAATATATGATTCATAACTATTGCATTTCAGTTGTGTAATCAATAACATTGAGTACTTAAATAGCCTAAAAAAAGTCAACCTCCCTTAGACTGCTCTAGTTTTTGTAATAGTTATTATAAACATACACAAAGAAATCTTACATATTTTTGTTCAAACTTTCTTGCAATTCTTTCAACTTCATCATCTGATGGGAGATCCAGCCCTTTGGTTTTACCATTTTCTACTATCTTCTTTTTCTGAAATAAAAACCGTGGTGTTATTGAACGTTAATCGGTTAACAACAATACATTTTGAAAAGCAACATATTGAAACACACTACTAAACTTATGGATAACTAATCAATAAGTTAGTTAGATTTGGACTCAAGTATAAGGTTAAGTAATAATTAACTAATAAAACTTAATGATTCAAGTTAACAATTTCACAAATTTTGTACAATTTAAATAGAATCTATGCACAAACTTATCAAAAAATAATTCATTCTTATTTTCAACACAGTCTAAAGACTAGCTGAACAAATTGAAATGTTGTCATTGTAAATGCAATTAAAATGATGACAACATATTTTACAATTGTTGTTTTTATACCTGCATCTATCTAGGCACCAAGCTCTTAGTAACTGTCTGTATAATAAGATACTTAAGGCCTATGAATGAGTATTCAGTCAGTTAGGAAATACTTTTCTAGAATATCCTCATACCCACTTGGTGATTGTTCAGAGGCCTAAACAACCAAGTAGATAGGTACTAGGGTATTCTAAAAAATTATATTTATGATTGGACTAATCATTACAAATTCTTTCAGGTGCATATATTTTTTAACATGATGAATCATTTTTCAACACAACTGCTACTAACTGCTGCCAAGCTAATATACCTACCTAGGCAGTTTAAATAGCTTCTACTTGCAATATTAGGTAGGTATTGTACCACTAAAAGCATCAACAAATATAAAACCAGGCTGCTGATCAGTCTGGTTTTATGTTAGTTGATGCTTTTAACAAAACCTATAGACTTTTGCATTACCAAAGGTATCACAAGTGAAATACTAACTAAGGTACTTATCCAATTAGAATTAAAACAGTTATAAATAATACTGTTTTAATTCAATTGGAAACAGTATATTAGTACAAATTGTCAACCCTAGCTATTATCACTAGATAAATTAAGTAGACATAATTATGTAAATATAAAACATATCAATTTGAATAAAAGTATAAGTATTAAACATATTGATCAGAGGGTAGATTTATACAAAAATATTGTAAAAAATAAATAAGCTTCAGGTATTGAATTATCAATTTTAATGACCACTGAACAATTACTGTCACTAGAGTTGCGTGCGCGCATCGGTTTATGATCCTTAGCAACCGCGTAAAGATTAAAATCGACCTTAATTCCACAGTATAAGCTATACTTAAAAAACTCTAAAGAGTCCTCAATCAACTACATAATAGACCTTATTTTTATAATTTTAAAGTGCACTTTCGCTTGTCTGTGATTTGTCGTAAGGATTATGCGAGCGGAAATTCGATTAGTCAATGGTCACGTGACTACTCACACGCGATCACCATTTTATCTCTCTTTCACACCGCTTATCAACAATAGAGGAAGGAAAAGGAGAAATAAGAGAATAATTGAGACGTAGGTATACAATTGAGATGTATAAAATCTTTATTTATTTTAGATACATAACTTATTGCTTATTAGCAATTTTAAACGATTACATACCGCTACACAATATTTTATTGCATAAATTAATGAATGGCTATAAAATCCAATGCGCTACAATTGAAATTATTATAAAATACTATCAAAATAAAAACCAGATGTAATAAATGTACCTACTAAAAATTTTGGTTTAAAATTAAAAGCAATCCCACCCGCATGACACAGAACATAAATAAAAGCAAGGTAAATGGTCTGTTTATATACACGTCTATCTTATTTACGACAAAATAATAATTCAATAAGATAACATTCAAGATAAATAACACGACATTCGACAATCTAGTAAATAGACGCGAAAATGACCTATCGATTCACTTACATAATGCTATCTAAAGTAAAACAAAACAATAATAATAGCTTAACTTATCTTTATTTCCAAAATAGCATATTATAAAGTCTTTAGGTTTCATAACATAATCTTGTACCTATCCAACTACACTTGAATCCTTAATGACTCTCAAAGCATCCGCGCGAATAATCAAAACAGTTAAAAAACCAAAGTGAAGGGTCTACAATCGCATCAAGATACGTAACCGCAATAAGATAACCTACAACAAAAACCGCAATGAGAAATCACCTAAACACGTCCCATATGTACACTTCGACACCTCCCACGCACACAAGCGCAAGTATATAACACTCGAGTACATAACCTACAACACTTATTTACTTTTCAAATCGATAAAAGCTGCGATGCAAAAAGGTCGCAAACCAAAGCTGTCAAATGCATTTTGCAAGCGCAAACCACTCGGCAACAAACACCGAGAACTGGTTTCGTATAAACATAACCAAAATAATACACAAGTACGGTCAATATCTTTCCCTCCTTTCGCGGAATACCTACTTAAAATCTTGCAATGTTATCCTTTTAGCGAGTTAGAGCAGCACCGAAAGACAAACTCGTAACTAACACACGTACGACACACAACTCACACATACAATCTCATTTATATACAAACATGTACGTGTTATGTACCTACACGACCCTAATGACAGACAGATGTTATTACTTTCATCTAAAATTAATTAAATCTTAAAGCGAAAAAGTAACCTAAAAATCTACATCACTTTACCGGAAACTCAACCGAATACGCGGGTTAACCTAGGTCAATGAATTGAATCTACTTTCGCATACGATTGATATCGCGGGCTTTGCAATGTCGTAAGCAAAATTGCAACGTGTTATTTTAGTTACAATAAGAAAAATAATCATTCTTGGCGCAAAAACAACAGGATCTAAGTGATGCTGCGGATCAAAACATTGGCATCTTCAAATGATGTCCTAGGCTGACAACGTTTTCCTATGATTGTTGCAAACATGGCGACCGCTATCTGGGCTTCTCGTACAGCTCGTGGACGCAAATTCATGTCACAAACCTAATACAAAGCTGTGTAACGTAAGCAAAAAATATCCTAAAACGATCTGCACAGGGCCCTAACAAAACCTTCTCTACTCGCCAAACCGTCAAGGATTTCGAGTCTACATTTTTTTAGCAGATTCCCTAAGGTACAAAGAGCTGGAAAACCAGTATGGTTGCGTAAATTGCTATGATTTTCTGTTATAACTTACCTCTTCTGCAATGACTAGTTCCTTGTAATTCAGCTCCGGATATTTACTTTCGTTGCTTTCATCCAAATTTATAGTTAATCTCACTGTTTTATTCACATTATTCTTTGCACTTTTTGGAGCACCCACTGTTATAAGAGTAGCACGTTTAGGGTCCGACATTTTCCACCAAATTCAAGTATAAAATGATTTTTTTCAAAGCATGACACGACCTGCATTTTCAAACTGTGTAGCACATTGCCACCATGTTGGAATTCATTGTTTGGGTTGTGAGCGCCACGGGAAGAATGCGAACTACACTAATGTTGAAGAGAAGATACGATAGATGGCAGTATTTTCTTTCCTGACTTCCTGATAGATGTCATTATTTTCCCCTTTAAAATAAAGTTTTAGCTTAGAATTTTTGCAAATAACTTATAGATAAGCAAAAATTTTATTCTTATAATTTTTTTGTGCATTTCATTCATTGTATATAAACTTTAGTTCTTACATTATAGTTCAATTTATGTAATCTAATACGTATATAAATTGTTGTTTCCGTTTCAGTGTGCTTAAGTATTTGTTGTAGTATAAATATGATAGATGTCTCTTGATGCGTGCTGTTTTATCATTCAAGGCTGTTTTACCGACAACGTATTTTGTTTTTGCAGGTTTTTGCAGTAAGTTTTGAAACTTTTAAAGAATCTTACAAGAAAGTATATTTCAATTAATGATTGTAGTTTAAGTTTAGTAAATAATAATAGTTTGTGTGAATTATTAGCCATATTTTAAAGATTTTTTAATGCCATCTATTGGCAATGAAAGCTATTTTATTTAATTACTTATTCAAAAGTTACACATACCTACTTAATTTTTTTTTAAGCTCTTTATGCATAGATTAACTTTAAAACTATGACTTTGACAACGTAATTTAATATAGATACAATCTCAGCAGAACGAATAAAACATTCAAAACACCCCACAAACTATCCATTTACAATATAAAAAGAAAAATGTTTAATAGGTAACACACATACACACGACGTGACAAATATTTAAAATTACAGATAACATAAAAAAAGATAATGTACGTAGAAAAAGAAATATGTATGTAGTAGGTATGTATCTACCTAAAAGGTCTCCGGTCAGCATAATGTCGCGGTGGGGTGCGCTAAGCTCACCGCGACGCTGCGCTGGTTTTTAGCGGATGTCTTGAGATCGGGGCGTTTAGTGCTGCCCAAACCATAGATTTACGCAAAAAATTCTAAATCTATGGCCCAAACACACCTATCATTAACATTAAAAATGTCTGAACAAAATAAACTGAATAGGTATCAACAAGGTCAATAAAAATTAACATATCTACCATATAACGATCAACTTACTTACAAAAGGTTCAAGTTGAGGAATAATCTTATTTATTATTTCAGAAGTATTTTTTTTATAATCTTTTTTTTTTAGGCTTTTTCGATAGAAGACTATCCACCTAATGTTGAAATTGGAGCTACATGACCTCCGTTAAAAAATAGCTCAAATATATCTTAATAACTCAGTGGCTAGTTCCGTCTTTAATCTTGGCAGGTAGAGACTACCTCTACGATTTATATCTCAATGTGTGAACAAATTTAATATTTCCATCAACATAATGAGCGAAATGGTGTGTCAAGCATTTGATACTGTCATAAATAAGTCACACCGGAGGCTGGATTGTAGTTAGGGTAAAAGTTTAATCCTGAAAATGCTTGACTTGACCACACGCTAAGAAGAACCTCATTATAGGCGCAGATATCTCAAAAAGGTTTCATTACAAAAACCAATTCAGGCTTAACGAAGAGTGGAGTTATTAAAAAAATGACCCAATCAGCAAAAACTGGTCTGGAGCCCCTTAAGGAGGTTATTTTCGGAAAACGCTGATGGCCTGGACATTATGAGACCGAGATTCCTATTAAGATATGGGACATTAGTCTCACTAAAGACCCGTTGGGGTGGCCAACTTGCTAGGAGAGTATAATATTCTGTGAAGCGAGTTGCGAGGCGAGGAGGTTCAGTACCATATTATTATTAATACAAACCTCGTAGCTTGGAAAGCTGTTGGATATGACCTTTTTCGTTACAATAAAATCCAATAAGACCATAGATAGCAGATGAACCACGACGAACGAAAAACAAAAGAATCAAACCTGCAAATTAAAAATAAAAGAGGCTGAAACCTTTCTGATTCAGGCTGAATTTATATTACGATAGACAATTTCCACCTATAATTTTTAGGTAAGGTCTTATTGGAAAATTAATTAAAATGCAAATATTTTTATTGTTTTTATTAAGAATATGTGTTTCTTCCTAGCATGTCGTAAAAGGCAACTAATAGTACATCGGGTTTTGGGTGTGTGATTGTGTAGGCGACAAGCTAGCCACTTTTCACAATTTTATATTTAACCCAGCAGAATGTGGAAAAGGCGGCCGCTTCCACCTTGACTTTGCCTGCGCCTTCGGGGATTACAATATATGCGTGTGTGTATTCATAATAGCTTACAAAAGTTGTTTAGTGAGATAAAAAAAAAGTATTTTTGCCAGGTATTGTAGCGCCTACCACTTTATGAATAGCAATAACGCATATCCTTCTGCTTTCAAGGAACGCTGGAAAATTAGGCGCTGCTTAACCGCAGCAACATTAAATTATACCTGAGGCATGTTGCGTTTCTATCAATTATGACGGGGCTTAGAACTAAGATTTGTGACAAGGAAGGACGAACTTAAAAGCCTCATGGTTCACCCGTTTAATGAAATCCATATGGTACTATCGCATGCTATTATGTGCCTACAAATTGAGATCAGAAATGTTTTAACTGTAATTCCCTTAATAAAATACCTAAAAAGTTTTAATATTTATAGATATCTAAGATTACTTTGATTATATAGGTACTAAAAAATGGGCAAGTTACCTTAATTTAATATTATCATTAACTAATTTTAGAACATAAAAGCACATAATCATAAAGTACCTTACTTAAGTAGGTTCACTTAAACGGACGAGTTATGCCCGAAATCCTTATTTCACGACCCTACATCTAATATCTCATTTAAACGCCTCAAGTAGATATTATTTTCGCGGATCCTCAGATGTATGGGCGCAGTTCCGGAATATTATTCATTAGGGAAGATGAAATTTGACCTTTCCAGTGGAGTGCCGTTTAATAAGGAGCTTTGGACCGCCCGGAGTGTTGTACCAATTGAGCGTAGGCAAGGAGATCGCGCTCAGTAGAGAACATGCATATTTTTTTTTTATTTGTTTGTTTAAGTCTGCTTTAGAACAGGTTCCCAATCAAATATGAAAGATTTTTTTTGTATCTTGATTATTGACTAAGTTATAAAGGTTATAAGCTGTCGATTAGAGATAGAGAGATCCGACATGTCACGTGACGTCAAATGACAAGGGCACCATACAACGTGCATTAAGGATTATTAGCACCTAGCAAATGGTATGAAAAACATCAAATTTTTAATTTGTTTGGTTCTCTAAGGGTTACGAAGGTCAGGTAGAAAGTCGTTTCAATATCCAGACTGGCTAATTAAACCAGAACCATGTTTTAAGTAGGTACGGAACCTTACGTAGGTACCAAGGCTATGCCACTATTTTATTTATAGGTATATCAGAATTATATTTATTGACGGGCTACATAATTCCTATTTTTATGCAGTCATCGTTAATGTTAATACTGCCAATCTAAAATACATTATCTTATCACGGACTAGGACTTTGTGCCTTTCCGATGCTCCAAATGACATTTCACTAACATCACACATAGACGACGACGACGACGACGACAAGTGATCCAAATGACAGCTCCTGTCATTTTTGTTTTGTCTAAGTCATATCGTATTTGAATTTTATCAAAATGTCAAAATGCTGACTTGTGTGGTGGAATGCTGCAAAAATTATCACTTAAGAGTAAAAAAGTGCGACGGAATCACATTTCATATGTAAGTTAGTAATAATTCTGATATCTGGTATCCTTATGAGTCTCACGCATACATGCATAAATGTGGCTTCACTCTGTGTTTGACAGCGCGGAGTCCATCTTTTTTCCTTAATCCGTGCCTAATATGAAGTCAAATCAATAAAAATGTTATATCGTTGTTTGTCAAATTTTACATACACATCATGAACTTTAAAAATAAATTGTTCATTGTGTGTATGTGAAGCCAAAAATCTTCAGAAACTTATAGTACTTAGTAAATTTTCGACCACTGCGTGTTTAGGTATATATCGTAAATACAGTACCATATCCCCTAGCCTACAAGATTTGACTAACAGCGTATTAATGCCTGATTAAATAGATTAAAACCTCCGGAGGGCTCCATCCTCCCCGGTCAATAGGCACTGCCATTAGCCATTCATAATTCCCTCAGTACCTACTGAGGGATAGGACTCGAAGACAGAACCAGGAAACTTGTGACACACTTAAGTTATTGGTTGTTTAGACTGGGAGGTTAGGTGGGATAAGGTGTGGTCCACATCTTATCCCACCTTTTTAAGACATTGAGAGGGAAATGGATTAGAGTCAGGTAGATACAACACTAGCTTTTAAAATGTATTTCTAATTTCTAACAAATATAGTCCCACGTTGGTCTGGGACTTAAGAGCGGTGGTAGCTCAATGGTAAGGACACGCGCCTCTTAACCGAGGAGTGCGGGTTCAAACCCCGGCATGTACCTCTAGATTTTAAAAAATCTATGTACATATTTATACCACTAGCTCGACGGTGAGGGAAAACATCGTGATGAAACCTACAAATTCAAACAACTTTGGATTTGTAACCATGATCCAAAAATTGTCTGGTTCCCCTATCTTAGGGTTACGAAGGTCAGATCGGCAGTCGCTTCAATGTAATTACCAGACTCGCTAAATCCTGGATCATGGTCTAAGCGGACCCTGTCTAAGCACGGGACATAACGCTAGGAAGATGATGATGTTGGTCTGGGACTTAAATGAATGTGCCAACTGTGTTCCTTGCTTAGCATTTCGTAAAAAGCGTGTAGGTGTATCTAATCACCGTCTAGTATTGGCAAATATATATTTTTATATAAACTAAGACATATTATTTTTACAGCACCTTCTCCACTTTTTTTTTTTTTTTTTTTTTTTTTTTTTTTTTTTTTTTTTTTTTTTACTTGAGGAATGCATTTACGCACCATCCAAATAGGAATCCTGGGTGGACCCATAAGGGTGAGTCGGGCTCGTAACCGGTAGCAAACTCCGGAGACCCTACCGACTAAACCTCAAGGCTGTCGTTCTTCGGGCGCTAACGCAAAACCAACGGGATCCCCACTGTCGGGATTCATCTCGTAAAGTCTACGCAGCGCGCGCTGCCGCCTGGCGGCCCATCTCGAGGGAGTGGTATTCTCCTCCAGAACACCTAGGGTGGTGTTTCACGACCACATAGACAGCTGTGTACCCTATCCTGACGGACCGGGTGTAACACCTGCAGTCGGCTTCTCCGGAGACGATAGAGGGCCAGAGGACCACCTCCCCCAACCCCCACGACCCCAAAGGCCCTTTTAGTCGCCTCCTACGACAAGCAGGGATACCTCAGGAGTATTCGAAGCCCCCCCTGCAGGGCGCCGCCGGGCTAGACACCATCGCCACGGCGGCCTCGCCTACGACGTCGGGCGGGATCGTCCAGCTCGCGCTGGCGCTCGGCGCTCTCCTTCTGCGACATGACATTGCCGCAGAAGGAGAGCACCGCGTCCCAAGACTCCTCACTACTCACCATGGCAGACACCACGGTCGGTAGAGAGAGGTCCTGCCCAACAACGGCGGATAGTCGGAAAGCCGGACACTCCTCCAACGTGTGCTCAGCACTGTCCTCAACGGAGCCGCAGTGATGACAGGAGCACCTTCTCCACCTACACCTAGTCAGTGTATTATAAATAACTAGCTGTGCCCACGGTTTCACCCGCGTTTATGGTTAATGTTGTATAGATTATAGCCTTCCTCAATAAATGAAATGTACCTACAACACAAAAATAATTTTTCAATTCCGACCAGTAGTTTCTGAGATTAGCGCGTTCAACCAAACAAAAGTGTATAAGAATAATAGAAAATATAAATAACATGGAATCTTGCAAACCTCACTTTATAAAGCTAGAAATTTTAAGTTTTCCTTGTATATATATTTTAGAAATATGTAAATTTATAAGAAATAATCCCGAAATTTTCAACAGTGCAGTATCTAGTAGTCAGCGCAATCCAAGAAGTATACATAAAAATAAACTAAAAATACCATATAGCCGCACGGAAATGTACTCGTATAAATCTGGTCCCTACTGTAGCAATAAAAATTCATAACAACCTACCTTTAGAACTGCGATTAGAAGCTAATGTAAATATATTTTTAAAAAAACTTAAAGAAACATTAATTAAAAAGTGCTATTATAACTTAAACGAATACTTTAGCGATAAATTTACTAATACCTAATCTAAAACTATTAATACTGTGATTGGTGTATCTATTAATGATCCGTCCCATGTTCGTTATTAAATATTTTATATTGCTATGCCTAAATGGGTAACATGATGTACCTACTGTAATTTATATAATTCCACCTTTGTATCACATTCATGAAATGCAATAAATAATTTGACTTTGACTTTGACAAACATATACATTTATTTTATACCTACACAGGTACCTAGTATTAATTAAAATTATCGGGTTTCCGGCTAATCTGCTCAGGATGTGATCTTTGATCAAATTCAACGCCCCTTTATAATCAAAAGATAAAACGGTATGAAATACGCAACAGATGCTAATTTTCTTTGCACAGTCTTAGCCTTTCATCTCAATATCCCAATACCACAGTATTGAGAAGAGCAGTGTACCGAGTAATGAGAAGTGGAATATTAAACACTAATTTACTGATATGTACTTCCTAATAATTGTCAAAACTTTATACTTCTATAGATTTCCAATAGCACGTTGTGACGTCACAATGTATTAATTCCTCATGGGACTATTTAATGACGTCGAAGTAATTAAAAATATTATTTAACAAGCATTTATTGATAATAGTAGTTTAAACAGAATAGTTCATCTTTAATGAATGAGGTACATATTACAAGGAAAATTTGTATTTTTAGTTAAAGTTTAGTATTTTTTTGTCTCTATTGCTATTTTTTCTTACTCCGCCATTTAACTTTGTCTACAAAAGATCCTGACAAAGACCATCCATTGTACTGTAAATATAGACACATTATCGGAAAAAACAAGACAAAGGCAAATTAAATATTCATGTGACTCTGCCTACCCCTTCAGGGATTGCGGATTGATGAAATGTATATAGGTATGTATGAAGAAATTCATTAAGTTAAATTTACTGTTTCTGTTTTATGAAATATTCTTACATCAATAAAAAAAAAAAATGGAAATCCGAGATTTGTCAAATTCCATATCGATTATTTCGGCACTGAATTTTATTATAACATCTTCAGTCCAGATAACTTCACTGGTTTCAACCCAATTGTGCCTCCAGGTCCCAATAAAACGTTTAAATAACCAAATGTTCGCTGCACGTAGGTACTGAAAGGTATATTTAAATGAATTCCAGTATAGAATGAAATACATTCTCGCGATTACAATATTTATGAGCCGGTGCTTTCCTTAGTTCGGGCGTGACTGAAATTTTACCCTTTCTTCTGAACCTCGCTACTTCGCAATTATTTGGGATGCGGGATGCTGTGGATGCGGTATCACTTGACGTACAAGCTTTACAATGAGTTATAGTCGTTTCGATTCAAGCTTTGATTCGGAAATTCGGGATCTAAATACTGAAATTTATAAAAAATACAGGATTTTCTGTTTTTGTCATTAAAGCCAGTCATAGGACGCAGCTATTATTCCGTGGTAAAAATAAACATATCAACTACTAATGTGTAATCCAGGTTACGGTAAATTTCTACATGTATTTTATAATTGAGTCTATTCAACAGTTTTTGAGCCGCACTATAAAAGCATAATTCTTATTAATTCGATCCATGTAATTAGTATATTCCTGCTTAGTTTATAGACAATGGAGAAACCTGCGTAACGAAGTGGTTATGTAGCCGCTGGATTCTTAGGATTCGTTACACGGATGATGGGGATCTAAGGTTGTCCTTATTTCAGCGACGCGGTAAATCCTCCACAAAACCTTAAATAGGTCGGAAGGGTTTGAACATGGCATTAAAGTTGTGACACACTTGTGTTGCAAGCACTAGAGTTACCATCAATCCGGTTGTACAAAAGTTTACCGCTTTTTCTTTGTATAAAATTAAAGTGGTCATCAAGCTTTTTTATATATTAGCCTTAGTAAAAAACTTTTAATCAGCCTTAGATAAGCTCTCACTGTGCTATGCCGTATCCGACACCTATTCGGAGATCCGCAAAGCCGATAGGATATTTGCATTGGATATTTTCCAGTTCAATCTAGCGGGATCGAGATAGGTGTGCATCCGATAACTCCCCTCATACCTACTTTATATTTTATTTTCCATACAAATCCAACAATTGGAGAGAGGAATATTCATTTTTTTATACCGACCTTTTGAAGTGGAACAAAATGCGTGAGGAACATTCGAGATTTATTCAGGCAGTTCTTTTTCTATGGGGTTTACTGTGGCTTTGATGCGTTTGCAGTTGAGTTTCGTTTTGACAGATATGGGAGTTCATCTTTTGACGTCATTGAACAGGAGGCGGTGAGGCCCTCTCGCACCGCCTCCTGTTCAAAGAACTACAAGAAATGAACAACGCTACAAGCTTCAGTAATGTAAATAAACTTGCCAGATAAATAAATAATAAATTATAAAATAAATTCTTCAGACTGAAACACCAATTCCCTAGTCCCAAACTAAGCTTATGCTTGTGCTATGGATTCTGTGTGAACGGATAGACATTAGACATACTTAAATAAGTTTATAAACATCTATGACTCGAATACAAATGTCCATGTTCACCACACGTAACATTTGCCCCTAGCAGGATTCGAACCCGCGAACCCTTGGTTTCGTGGCCAGGGTCTCTGACCACTCGACCAAACAGCCAGTCAGGATACTTTTGATACGTGAATTTGGACGTATCATAAGTATTTGCCAAGTTGTCGTTGTTGCCTGGCTGGGTGGTCTTTTTAAGTGTTTTTTTTTGTTTACCCAGAGGAATGTATTACGCGCCGTCCAGTCGAAACCGGGGGAAATCCGCAGGGTCAGTCGGACTCCCGGGTACCTCAAGATGGTTGGAGCTCCCTGGGTAGTTCTACCCACTGTGTTTATCCACTAACCCCAAAGTACTTCCACTCCGTCTGAATTATATGTTTATAGCAACTCTTATTCCATACACCACAAGGTTGATATTGGCAAGTTTTATCCGCAGTAGACGTGCTTCGGTTGAAGAAATATTGAAAAACAGCCTACAACATCTTTTTGTCCTACTTTTCCAGGTTTGGGAGGACGAATAGCCTAAAAAACTTGTGATTACCAACTTATGCTTGCAGGAATACAAATAAGTTCAGAGACGTGTAGGTAGGGTTGCCAACCCCACTACCTATATTAAATAATTTATTAAATACGTTTATAAACATCCATGACTCGAGTACAAATATCCATGTTCATCACACGAAATATTTGCCCTAGTGGTATTCGAACCCGCGACCCTTGGTTTCGTGGCCAGGGTCTCTGACCACTCGACCAACGGGCCAGTCAATACCTATTGTTAAGTTTCAAAAATATTTTAAGTATGCACAGCATATTTTAGTGGTAGAATCTGAACAAAACGCAGTCTACCTATAAATTATTACAAAGTGTAACGTGAAAGTACCAAAAATATGTATGTATATTATTTTTAACAAATTCTTACTGGTAGATGTCTACTATTTATACAAAATAAACTTTCTGTTATGCTTTCATGCCTAAATTGTTAGCCCAAACGTAATAAAATTATGTACATATGACGAAATCCTAAGAAGAGACATCCTTTTTTTACTTCAAATAAATATGCTAATGTCTTTATTAAAACTTGGCAAACGTTTCGAACATACAAATTTTAGAATTTGAATATTAATACCTATTTGTTTTCTATAATTTCGTAACCACTATAAATTTAAGTTTTTAAATAAATAAATTTCACTTACCATTATAGATCTGGAGCAAATAAAAGTTGGCAACCCTACCGACAGAGGACTAAGGTCGGGTGGAGTCACCTCGGTCCATATTTACGAGTTTCATAAAGTCGAAGGTTATTTGTGGTGAGGCTGGAGTAAATCTTAACTAGAAGCTAAATGGTCTAGGTATTTTGTGTTTTAAAGTCTTGTTTTAGAGCTATGTAGGTATGTTACATAATTAAAAAAGGAAACGAACAGTATTCGCTTTGTTTAAAAAAAAAATAATTTGTCCCATGTTGATCTGGGAATTAAAAAGAATGTGACAACTGTGTTTCTTGCCTAGCATGTCGTAAAAGGCGACTAATGGTATATAGGCATATCGGGTTTTGGGTATGTGATTGTGTAGGCGACAAGCTAGCCACTGTCACTACTTTTTCACAATTTTCCATCTAACCCAGCCCAGTTTTGTTTTTAGCTGAATGTGTTATGGGCGTGTTGTTGTGTATGTATGTATGTCTGTAAGTGTTTCTTTCTTTCAAAGTTTTTTTTATTGATGTGTTAAATATGTATTTAGATGAATTTGGTATTTTCTCCGTTTGTATGTATAGGTATATAAACTTAATTAATTGTTATTAATTGCTACTTCTCGCTACCAAATCGTTATCCGACAAAATGAACGCTCAAGCAATTATTATGACGTTAAATGTTGCAGAAACTAACGGATTATGGCACCGTAATGGCTACGAGGGTGCAGTTAGATGCCTTTGTTGGAATTAGTGAAATATTTCTTTTCCCACATGGGACGATTGGGACTTGAAAAAGATTGCGCCAAATGTGTTCTGTGCCTTTTTTTTGTTGACGGGGAGGTGAAAATCCGTCATTGATCGCCGTCCATGCCGCAATTGTTGCAAGGGCGGTGATGCCGGACTCCTACCGACTAAAAACACGCTCCTCGATTCTGCCGCCTTAAGGTTGATGTGGACGTGGGTTCGCTTTCGCATCTCTTTTTTTTAATTATTGGGGAAACTCCCAAGAGCCTTCGCCCAGACACTGTTTGGGAAACAGAGGGCGGTGTGTCAGACTCGAACCGACTAAAACCCCAATATGGCCTCTCGTTGCGCAATTCCGGAGGAGCCGATATCCCCACTGCTGGGACTATACGGCAGCTCCTCCTGAGGTGCGCGTGCCGCACTGCGCGGCTCACCTCGTGCGGCGTCGGTCGATATTGTGCACCCCACCGTCGTTAGGCTTTGGATGCACAACACCGAGCACGCTGGGCCACCCAGTACGTCTCAACCCTCCCCGCCCAGGAATCAGACGCCGATCGTCGCCGCAACCGGCGTCGAGGGCACATCAATAGTATCGATTCTATCGATAGTTCATTGGTTGACAGCGATCGAAATTATCGATCTTATCTATAGTATCTATCTGTCTGTCTAGGACTTAACCTTGCCTAGCGGGTCGTTAAAGGCGGCTAATGGTGTATTGAGTGTTGTGTTTTGATTATGCGGACGACGAGCTAGCCACTTGTCACTTGATCGGCTTGACTGGCTTGATGGCGCATTCAGTAGTGACCCTACCCCATGCGCCAAGATTTGTATGATGAATGAATGTATTTGTTCTGTGTTAATATCCAATATTTAAGTATATATTTGTAATACCACTGTTGATTCTGATATCCGTAACACAAGTGCTAAAGCTACTTACGTCGGAGTCAGATCAATGTATGTGATGTAGTCGGATATTTATATTCATATTTCACTGTTTTAGAAAAATGTGACTCTCAAATTTACAACAAATTGTTTCCTTATATGAAACATCTTTACTAAAAAAAATACGATATATTACAAATTTTGTAAAACTTACACAAATTTAAAATGTCAGTACAATATGGGAATAAATGTTATTAACACAATCGTAAATCGTTTAATTTGCAATGTAAATTAATTACTGTCTATGATAATTAATTTATATATGTATTTCAATTAACTTCGATATCAATATTTCGTGCGTCCATATTCACTTTACTGCTGTAAAATAAATACGTTGAAACATCAACATAATGTGTTGATGCGCGCGTGTTTTAAATTGAAGTGACAAATTAATAAATTTGTGGCGAACATATCCGAACGGAGTTTCGGAACGCCATCAGTTTCGCGATTATATCCGAATAAAAAAAAACACTATTATATCTGAACACTATATTTTGACAGACGCATAATACCGCGCAAATTGAATACCTACAATGAGGGTTTATTAAAAATACAAAATCCGCTAGGTGGTACGAGGGAGTCTCGTGGTCCTATCACTGTCACTATTGGCTCATTGTTGACAGAATGTCCGTTTGTTCTGACAACTAACCAATGAGGAGGGGGACAAGACCGCAAGTCACAGTTACGCCATCTTTTGGATGTTTTAATTCAAAAAACCCCTCATTGTCATTGTTCGATGTAAAGGTGTATTGACTGACTACTGTTCTTCTTGAAATTAAACGTCGTTTACATACACAACATAAGTCTTAATTTAATAAACGAATCGCAACAAACCAAAAGGTGATAATGTGTATAGTACGAGATGATCATAAACATGGTGATTGCATGCTCCACACATCCCAAAAGTGTAAATTAAAACATCAAATCGACATTGGTGATACGATAAGACTATTATTACCTCACTTGTCAACTGAATTTCTTTGTCCATACAAGTTATTGGCAAAAATATATCATTAAAAAATTTATACACAATACAACTGAAATAGTTGCTATAGTTCTTTTTTATTTACTATCTTTATACATACAGGATGACTTTTTAGTCACTATCCAAATTTTTTCTAGGCATTAGGTATCGTTAATAGAACACATTTCTGCAAAAAAAAATATAGGTCATATTTTCACAACAAATTCATTTTCCCGACCCAACTATAAATTTCGCATGGTTACCATTTCTAGCGTAAATATCTACTACGCAAAGCGATAAACATCAATGGGCGATGCCTGCGCGGGCGCGGGGTAGAGGCGGGCGCGGGTTGGAGGCGGCGGGAGGGTGGCGAGCGGCGACAAATTATAAAGGTCAAGCAGTCGCCCGCGCATCCCCGCCCGGCGGAAGCGTGCTATTTCCGGGTCGTGTGCGTATTGCAGCGCAGCTCCTGCGCCGCCCGCGATGTATTCCAACCGCGAGTACGAAATAGTGCGATGTTATTTGTTATGTGGATAGTTTAAACGCAGCGAAAAGCCTTCCTAGCCCTCGCATTCAGGGTGTGGTGTACCCGTCTGTTCCGAACCGTGCAACGATTTTAGCTGCCAATCCAAGGCCGTTAGATCATGGCCAGTTCACTACACCTTCACACGCACAAGAACGTGGCAGGCAACGACTACCAGTGGAAATCAAGAAGCAATTTTTAACTTATTCGAAAGAGACCCTTGTGCGAGTACTCGAAATGCTGCCAGACGCGTTGAGGTCACCCAGTACGCCGTATGGAAACTGCTTAACACCGCTGGATTACACCCTTATCATTATCAAAAGGTGCAGGCGTTAAGTGAAGCAGACGCAGTGCCCCGCCAAGCCTTCTGCGAGTGGCTAATTGCGCCCCCGACGGATGTTATTATGTGGACCGATGAAGGATTATGTACAACATACTTATTGAACACTGGTGGTCATTCCGAAACCCACACATGATAAGGGAAACCTATCACCAAGCACCAAGTGTGCTCAAGTGCAAACGTGTGGGCCGCGATTGTTGGCAACCGAATACTCGGCCGCGGAGGCCCCGTCCCGTGGCCGGCGCACTCACCTGACCTGACTCCATGTGATATTTTGTGAGGTGAAATAAAAATATGTGTGTATGTGGATGAGGCCCAAAGCCTGGGCGCATTAAAACTGCAAATTATACGAGGATTTGATGAAGTGACAAGACACTTTAGTGCTAAACAAATTAAAATACAATGTGCAGAAACGTGCGAGACTGTTTGGAGAGAAATGGTTTGCATTTTTAACAATTATTTTAGTATTAGGTAAATAAGTTGATTTTAAATAATTAATTGCAATAAGTACTACTTATTATCGTGAGCGGTGGTAGCTCAATGGTAAGGACACGTGCCTCTTAACCGAGGAGTGCGAGTTCAAACCCGGTCACTTACCTCTGGATTTTTCGAATCTATGTACGTATTTATACCACTAGCTCGATGGTGAGGGAAAACATCGTGATGAAACCTGCAAATTCAAATAACTTTGGATTCGTAAACATGATCCAAAATTTGTCTGGTTCCACTATCTTAGGGTTACGAAGGTCAGATCGGCAGTCACTTCAATGTAATAACCAGACTCGCTACATCCTGGATCATGGTATAAGCGGACCCCGTCTAAGCACGGGACATAACGCTAGGAAGATGAAGTACTACTTATTATCGTTTAGTTTCATGTTAAGAGCATAAAATCAACTTTAAAACTTATCGTATTTAAATATTAAAGTACCTAGGTACTATTTAATTTAATCTTCAAGGAGTACCTAATCACTGTAAAAAATAGGTAGGTAAAAAGCCTTTTGCAATCTGACGTTCCTAAGCCCGTGAAAGTATGAAGGGAACATTTTCAACTGAAGGATGTTATCTTTACAGTATAGTTTGTGATGTTATCAATGAAATGGTGCGGGGCGGGCGGCGCGGGGAGGGGACGCGCCCGGCGCTGGGGCAGCGCATGCGGCGCGCGGTGACCCTTTACGTCGTCTTTTTTTAGACAACTTTGTAATGCTATATCTCAATATTTTAGTACTGAGTGATACTAAAAGAAAAAATACGTATTTAGTGATTTTAGCTATAGATTATCATATCAAAATTTGGATAGTGATTAAAAATTCTTCCTGTATAAAAATTTCGTGTCACAGTGTTAGTTGCCGTACTCCTCCGAAACGGCTTAACCGATTTTGATGAAATTTTATATGTACACTTGGTAGGTCTGAGAAAAGGTTGTTATCTATTTTTCATACT
Source organism: Glyphodes perspectalis (assembly GCA_951394215.1). NCBI lineage: Eukaryota > Metazoa > Arthropoda > Insecta > Lepidoptera > Crambidae > Glyphodes > Glyphodes perspectalis. Next base: position 12,873,212 of record OX596218.1, on the reverse strand, counting down.
AAGTGATAAGGGTGGTCCAACCCAAAGTTATAACTTGTTTCTTTTTTAGTTGTGTTTGTTATTGTCAAGTGAAGGTTCTTATGAAAAAAAAATTGAAAAAGTTGCGCGCTAAATAAAAAAAAATGGGTATTGAAAATCTGAGAACGAGGCGTAACGAAGTGCGCCGGGTCAGTTAGTGTTTATATAAAAATATACGTCAAATTTATTTTTATGTACAAAAACGAACAAACAAAGGCAGCTGGAACTCGTGTGCCAAGGTCTATTACTATAAGAAGCTATAAATATCTACTATTGTATGGCCCCCTCTAAGGAAGTCACACCTCATATGAAACTCATTATACAGGGTGTCGGACAAAGTGTTGCTACAGGGTGCGCCATTAACCGGCCGGCACAAAAGCCGCGCGCTGATTGGAAAACTTCGTCTCTTGATCAAAGTTCCCATATTAATGTCTTTTGTCTTGCCCCGATGCCGTTAGTTGAAATGAAACTATATCACACCCTATATAATGATATGTAGAATAAGATGTTAGTTCAATGAATGGCTCAATGGTGCATTCGGTAGTGACCCTGCCCCATGCGCCAAGTCTTGTGGGTTCCATCCCCACCCAGGACAAACATTCTTGTGATGAATAATCATCTAGTCACTTTAGTAACCCAGACTTTCTGAAATTGTAAGTTATGTCGTAACTAACCGAGTCCGTTTTTCAATAAAGATTTCCTTTATTGACTGGCTCGATGGCGCATTCGGTAGTGACTCTACCCTATGCGCCTAGAGTTGTGGGTTCGATCCCCACCCAGGACAAACATTCGTGTGATGAATACTTGTGTTTATTCCGTGTCTGGGTGTTAATATCCAATATTTAAGTATATTGTAATACAACAGTTGATTCTGATATCCGTAACACAAGTGCTTAAGCTGCTTACTTCGGAGTCAGATAAGCGTATGTGATGTAGTCGGATATTTATTTATTTCAATGTAAGGATGTTGCCTTACATAGGTAGGGTGTGTCGGTATGAACTAATATCTAAGAATATGAATGAACATAATTTTTTTCAATAAAACCACACTAAAACCATCTCTGCCCTTCCGGGACCGGGACAGATGATAATCAATAAGTCCGTCTACCGCCGATGCGACAATTTTTGCCCAACTGCCCTGATGCCAGGGCAGGCAAATAGGGTTCCACCCTGAATTAGATAAAAATACATTATGGCAAATAAAAAAAAAAAAATACATTTTTTTTAAAGATTTTATGTAGCATAGCAAAGGGGCCATGTATTACGTAAACGATTTAGGGGTAGGGGGGTCGACCTAGTCTTATTTTTTCTTATAAGGGGGTGGGAGGGAGTCTTGATAGTTATAATAAAATAAAAAAGAAAAATTTATAACCAGAAAATATTACACAGCAAAAGAATTACCTACTGGTAGCCCCCAAAATAGGCAATCCTGTCTTTAAGGGACTATGGAGTTTGTCATATTGTTGTACCAAGTGCGGTGTGTTTTAATTTAAATAAAAACCATATAGTTCTCACGTAAGATCACAAAAATATATAAGGTTAAGATTTGAAAAACGCGGGCAGCCTAGTGCCGAGGTGCGCTCGGATGCGTATAGGTAGACTATTTGAGTCCCTGGACTGAAAATGTTATGTAGTGATGATATCCAAATGATTCAAATGATTCCATCCAACAAATAAAACAAGTAAAAAAAAAACTACCTAAATACTAGTAAAAATCGTCTTACGGAATAAATGAATAGCCCAAAATCGGTAATCACCATACATTTTAACTATTACACAAATTTCCGCGACGCTTAAATTCAACATTTTGCCTTTAATTTTTAATTGTTCAACTTTGGACCTCACAACGCTTACTACCAAACAGCGCCATCTGCTACCACACCTCGGAACTAAATCGAATGACGCACGCGGCCGCACGCTACGCATGCATGACCACGCGATGCCCCCCGCCCACGTGCCTGCGAGGCGTGCACGCCACCAGTCACGCCACGCGTGTTAGCTACGTAGCGTGTTTGTCTACTAACAAATACTTTTAGAAGCTACATTGTTCAATAGTGGTATATTTTAGTGGTGTTTGCGTAGCGTGTTTGTTAGTATCGCGTTGTTCAATAGATGTATTTTAGTATTGTTTTGACCGTTTAAAATCTTTAATTGTGTTCAATTTTGCATTGGCGTAGTACTTACCTAGTACGAAGTACAATATTCAAGGTGATTGGTATGTTGTTTTATTCTTTTTATTGGAAGCATTCCATATTACCTATTTATGCCTCTGAATTAGAGACTTAATTTTAATTGCGCTGATTATTCAATGGCTAGGGATTATGGTTATGAATCCAAAGGCCGTGGGTTCGAATCTCGCTAGGGGCATATTATGTTTGAATAACCTATGAGAATTGGTGATAGGACATCAATTATATGTAAGTATATGATTTACGAATATGGAAGTAGCTTCTGCCCGCGGCGTTGCTCGCGTGGTATATCGATGAAACATAGCTTATGTGTTATTCTAATGTATAAGCTATACTATTGTAAAGTTCCATTAAAATCCATGCAGTACTTTTTGCGTGAAAGAGTGACAAACATCCACACATCCATCCATCCATACAAATTTTCGCCTTTAGATATAATATTAGTAAGATTAATAATTCGTCTCATCAGCAATATTCTTCTGTACTATTAAAATGTTTTTTTTATTTAATGTTTTTTATGTAAGCACAACAAACAATGCTAACTGCATTGAATATGTAATAGATAATATAGAGTGCGCATAAATCTATTTACAGGTCCACGACCAGAGACAATAAATGGAAGAGTTCATACTAAAAGTGAAGACGTTCCCGTGTCTCTGGGACACGAACAGCGTGTACTTCCGGGATGTGGGGAGGAAGACCGCTGCGTGGGAGACGGTGGCCCAGGAGTGCGGCATCTTCAGTGGTAAGGGGAATCTGTATACATAAAAGGCAACCGTTAGATACTGATCGATCGACACGCAGCTCTAATCACTTTACGGATTGCGCTGTTTAACCCGTGTTGGTCTGAGGGGTGAGAGTTACCCGCTCCCCCACCAGCGCGGTAGGTAGTAAAGGCCAACTACCGACGTCCTCTCAAAATAATAATAGGGACTATAAAATAATGTGCCAACTGTGTTTCTTGCCTAGCATGTCGTAAAAGGCGACTAATGGTATATCGGGTTTTGGGTATGTGATTGTGTAGGCGACAAACTAGCCATTTGTCACTACTTTTTCACAATTTTCCATCTAACCCAGCCCAGTTTTGTTTTTGGCTGAATGTGGTTAAAGGGGCCTGCTGCCCCTTTGACTCTGCCTACCCCTTCAGGGATTACGGGCGTGATATTATGTGTTGTTTTGCTGTTTCACGCGAGCAAAGCTGCGGAAAAAAACTAGCATTGTATTTATATACTCCTTGGACTCTGTCTACCCCTTCGGGGATTGCGGGCGTGATGATATTTATGTATTTTGGCACTCTGTCATCTTTTACGTTAGTTGTGATGTTCTTGGATTTATCTGATTTAAGTATACATATATCATCATCGTCTTCCTAGCGTTATGTCCCGTGCTTAGACGGGGTCCGCTTAGACCATGATCCAGGATATAGCGAGTCTGGTTATTACATTGAAGCGGCTGCCGATCTGACCTCCGTAACCCTAAGATAGGGGAACCAGAAATTTTTTGGATCATGGTTACAAATCCAAAGTTGTTTGAATTTGCAGGTTTCATCACGATGTTTTCCTTCACCGTCGAGCTAGTGGTATAAATACGTACATAGACTTGAAAAATCCACCTATGCCTATATATTTGTAATACCACTGTTAAATCTGATATCCGTAACACAAGTACTTATGCTACTTTGCTCGGAGTCAAAGTATGTGATGTTACTATTTATATTTATTAACGTACGAAGCACGATAAAGCCTGAGGCAAGGTTATTATTCAGTTTCATATTTGTTCGTCTATGCGTCGTATTGCTGACGCATAATGTTGACCAATTATCACCGATGTTATGTACTGCCGTGAATTGCGTATTGGTTATGTAACGAATATTGTTATTTGAGTATACGAATGCAAAAAAGGATATTTTTGTACTATGCGAAATTGGAAGGATGAAGGAGCCGCGGAATGCCCAGGCTACCTACCACGACCAGATTGGTCGTGTATTAACAGAAGGTGATGTTAGGAGTCATAAAAACCGTAGAGCTTGTATAAAAGGGATCATGAATGTTGAAGAGGCTAGCGAGGTGTGTAAGGATCGTGCCATATGGCGTTCGGTTCTCTCTGCCTACCCCGCTAGGGAAGTGGCGTGAAGTTTCAATTAGTTAGATATTTTTGTATTCTATATTAAGTAATGCCAAATTTTATTTACTCTCAAGTTAGTTGGTAATCACCATTATACAGAGGGGACTCTATTTTCCTCAAAAGATTAATTAATCTATTTTTTTTTTTCCAGTAACTCAAGCAAAAGCGTTATGGAAAAGACTACGAGACAGCCACCGCGAGGCCATGAGGAGACGAAAGATCTCCCAGGTCCTGGCCCCGTGGAAGTACGAGGAGATTATGGACTTCCTCCTACCCCAGAGCACTGTCGAAGAGACCCACGATCACGACGAAGCGAGCGTCTCTGAAGAAGAAGACAAAATCACCATAGAACATGAAACCCATGACTCCAGAAATCACCCCATGTTTGTACGGGTACGAAAACGTGAGGGCTCCTTTGACAGTTCCGAAGAAAAACGGCGCATAGACAACGAACGAAGAAAAGACAATAGATGTAATTCCATAGACAGAAAACGCAGTGCAAGCAATGACGCTCTTAAAGACTTGTTCTCTGGTCTCTGCCAGAAGACTATATTGTTGCCTAAGCATCTGCAATTAAGAGTTCAGAGGGAGATCTTTGAAGCTGTAATAAGGGCTGAAGAAGAGGCTCTTTCCTATGAGTCCCCGAGTTGTTCAGGAAATGAGAATAAGAGCACTGTGATAGAAGTAGAAGAATCCTCTCCAAGTAAGACTGTTAGAATAAAGAAGGAGAAAGAGGATAGTGTAATGTGATAATTAAATAGTGATTTAATAAATAGAAGGCATTTATTATTATGTACCATAATATCATGCCCGCAATCCCCAAAGGGGTCAGGAATAAAAGAGCAGCAATGCACTTTACAATGCATTAACTTTTTTATTCAAAAAAAGAAGAAGATGCGACAAAAATTCCTAGTTTCCCCCGTTCGGGGAAAGCATTCGGGGAAAACTGGGAATAGAGGCATTTATTTAGACTATTTTTTTTCTATACAAATAGGAATACTTTATTAACTGTAGTTTGCTACCTACTCTTGAATGTAGAAGAAGCGAAAGGTGTATGTCAAGATCGTAGCAAATTGAAGTACGCGATTTCTGCCTACCTCCATGGGAAAAAGGCGTGATATTATGTATGTATGTATGAGCATCTTAAAAGTAAGTTTAAAGATTCTCAAGGAGTGTAAAAGATACATAGGTGTAGTTATTATTCAATTGTATTTAATGATATTCCAATAGTGTACATATTAAACTATTATATGTAGACATTTACAGGACAAATTCTGAAATGTACCTCTATTAAAGGTTTAAATGACATTCAATATATTACTGACATATCTAATACAAATACTAAAAATACTATTAATACACTACCAATAAGGGTTTTTTGAATTAAAACATCCAAAAGATGGTGTAACTGTGACGTGCGGTCTTGTCACCCTCCTCATTGTTTAGTTGTCAGAACAAACTGACATTCTGTCAACAATGAGCCAATAGGGAACGTGCACCAACTATAGGGGGCAGCACTAAATCAACAAAAGAGACACTATTTATGCTTCCTTTACTGTCCAGTAAAGGAAGTATATGATAAAAATTATAAATAACGCTCGACAGCGTAGCCAAATTATGTGTAAATGTCAAAAGTTCTTAGAGGCGGACCATGTTTTGAAAGTTAAAGAGTAAATAAACGAAGTAAATAAGGCTTTTAGAACTGGAAAAAATGTCGCACAAACTAAAATATCTAATGTTTACGACGGGAATATAATGGCAGAATATATTTTATTACTGTAGTTATCTATTTTTGGCCCTTTTCCACATAACCGTGGCATGAGAATGCTATTCCTTGGAAAGTAATAAAAAATTTGCTCCAGACGATTTTTTAAGCAGTGGTGCATCCGGAATAATAAAAATAAGTCAGGTGGTAGCTCATTAGCAAGGACAAGTGTCTGGTGCGGGTTCAGACGCGGACACGTACCTTTGGAATTTTTAAATCTATGAACGTATTTAAACCACTAGCTCGACGTTGAGGTACAAAACGTGATGAAACCTGCACATACAACTATATGCATGTGTTACCATTGAGCCAATAGGGAACGTGCACCAACTATAGGGGGCAGCACTAAATCAACAAAAGAGACACTATTTATGCTTCCTTTACTGTCCAGTAAAGGAAGTATATGATAAAAATTATAAATAACGCTCGACAGCGTAGCCAAATTATGTGTAAATGTCAAAAGTTCTTAGAGGCGGACCATGTTTTGAAAGTTAAAGAGTAAATAAACGAAGTAAATAAGGCTTTTAGAACTGGAAAAAATGTCGCACAAACTAAAATATCTAATGTTTACGACGGGAATATAATGGCAGAATATATTTTATTACTGTAGTTATCTATTTTTGGCCCTTTTCCACATAACCGTGGCATGAGAATGCTATTCCTTGGAAAGTAATAAAAAATTTGCTCCAGACGATTTTTTAAGCAGTGGTGTATCCGGAATAATAAAAATAAGTCAGGTGGTAGCTCATTAGCAAGGACAAGTGTCTGGTGCGGGTTCAGACGCGGACACGTACCTTTGGAATTTTTAAATCTATGAACGTATTTAAACCACTAGCTCGACGTTGAGGTACAAAACGTGATGAAACCTGCACATACAACTATATGCATGTGTTACCATAATCCTTATTTGTCTAGTTCCCCTATATAAAGGTTACGGTGTGTTTCAGATAGGCACTCGCTTCGATGTAATAACCAAACTCGCTAAATCCTGAATCATGGTCTAAACACGGGATATAAAGCTAGGGAGATGGTGATTGGTGCATCCAGACACATAACAATACATTATAACTAACTAGAATAATAAATTTCACTATTAAAACTAATTCTGTTTACTTGATAAAAAAATCAATCTCAAGTATTCATGGCGTACAAATTTCCCATTGACGGCACCAGTTGGCAGCACCGTCGTCGTGCACGTCCCCTATAGTGACAGTGGTAAGAACACGAGACTCCCTCGTGCCACCTAGCGGTTTTGTATTTTTAAAAACCCTCATTACGCAAGTAGTCTCAATACCTTGTCTCTGTAGGATGATAAATTTGTCATATTAAACATCCAGATCAGGGGGTTCCAACTCCCCTACTGTGATTGTGCTACATGGAGATATGAATAAATAGACCCTACACTATTGCTGTACGTGTCACACTTATGACACATTCCCACGATTCTCCCATTATGCACGTAGTCCTCTTGCTCGCACTAAATAAATTCACTGTGCCTATGCTTTTAGGGTCTAAATTTTTCTTGCACTGTGGACCAGTTTTGGCCAATAACGTGTCTTAACTTTGTCTAAGTAATTACCAATAGAATTTAAGCTATGTTTTAACCGACCAATAGCTTTGTTTGTTTAATTATTAACTGGCCAATATTGTGCTTCATATTTATGAATGAAATTACGGTTTTAAAATAAAAAAAAGAAAATAAATGACAAGTGTGACAACAGCTCGGTGGTAACCTAAAAGCTGCTTTAAGAGGAATCAAATTTTGCTAAGTAAACTTGCTTTATTCTTATAATATTCTGTTTTGTTTAGGAAATCCGGCCTATCACGACTAATTACGACGATAAATTCCGTACTACCTAGTGTTTGTGTAGTCTTTTGTTGTGATTATTTTGTAATTAGATTGACACCAACTTGTTTTTATTTGTATTAACTAGTTATTGACCTTAAAAATGCCTTCAAAGTGTATTGTACCAGGCTGTCGTAGTAATATTGTGTATACGAGCAAATCTAGTTGGGAAGCATGGTGTAAAATATGCCCCTTTTTGGCAAAGTTACGTCTATTGCAATTCTATTACTAAATGCTCGATTTTGTCCACTTCATCTTTTGTCTGGATACATTATCGATAATAACTTGATTAACTGAAGATGTCATAGGTACCTTCTCCATATTTAGATGCAGTTAGACTCCAAAGTTATAAAGCTGACATAATTATTACAAAGAAATAATATCATATAGTAAAATGCTTCCAAAATTATTTTCAGAAAAAGAAATTCATTACCAGGGACAACAAGCACTATGGAAATTCGTGGAGATGCTGTACAAAGTGAATGACAGAAAGTTGAGCTCGCTCAACCAATCCGACGGACAGACAAACCACAATCATATGACAAGAAGGTACTAAAAATTAAATAATATTTTGAGTCTAATTATTATATTAATTCACAACTAGATTTGATCGGTGATTCTGACAGGGTCTGAGATCAAACCAGACAAAAAAACTTTTTTTTTTACCTTTCCATGGTTTGCTTTTTCATACCCATGTCCGTCTCTCTTGATTTAACACTACCTAACTACTAACTTGGTAGCACAGACACGGGGGTGGCTTAGGCTGTTGCGGCAAAAATATTTCAATTGAGCGCTGCCTCACATGCTTGAGGATTTCAAAATTGCTATTATAATGCTATTCAAAACCAATTTCATGTACCACAATACAAGATAACATCCACGTAGAATATTTTTGAAATCATAAAAGTCGCAAAATTGTCATATCAAGCCTGTTTTAAGTATAATATATTTATTATGTAGTTAGGAAGAAAATTGCTGAGTTATAAATCTTATATCTCTGAACGGATAGTTGTAACAACAAAGATGTCATAACAATTGTTGTTTCAATTGAAAAGACCTAACTGACTGATTTATCTTATTGCTATTTTGTGGTGGTCCCAGGTTGCATACATTTTTGCCCATTCTCTTTTACTTAATAATTTTATGAAAATTATTTTATTATTATTTTTGTGGCCATTATCATCAAATTATGCCATGCGATTATATGTTAAACGTGATATATTTGGCGTTCTTTTTTTTGTTTCAGGTCTAAATAGAAAGCCTTGGTGTTCCTACCCAGACGTTTCCGCGTCGTATCGTCTACAACTCTGTAATCTGTATAGTGAAATACTCAAGCGGTCCATAAAGATGTCGAAAACCCACTACGATTATAATAGATCACTTAGATATTTTTACATAACCTACATGCCTTGTTGAATTCGAATGTATCTATGGAATATTACTACAACCTTTGATTATTTCTATTATTACATGGTATTTTTTTGTCAGCTGTGATTTTGTGGCATTATTAAAATTTAAGAAATTGCGCTTTAGTTTTATTTTCAAATATTATTTTTTAAAGATTTTGGGAATGGGGTGGATCTGTATTTTTAGAAAACCGATTATTACCGATAACCGGACGATTTCGGAATATACCAATCTTTCCGGTAAAATTTCGTAATTTATCGATTGTATCACATCCCTAATTTTACTATTTTTACTACTATCGGTAGTGAAAATAGATTTATTACGTAGGTATACGTCATCGCAGCTCTAACAAAGTACGTGCGAGACGGCGGTACGTATAAGTGCGATAGAGAGGGCTGATTCATTCTATAATGATTTGTCAGTGTGACAACGTGTACATATTACTATATTGTTTATGAGTGAGTGAGGTGTAATCAGTATGGCTATTGTGCAGTTTTTTTGTATGGAGTTGGCTGTCTGTTTTACATTACTCGTCTGTGATCCAGATCATCCGCCCTGGCATTGATAGCATTGTACTCGCTGCATATTCTGACCACCGGAGAATTACGACCGGTGTTTTTCGTAATGACCTGAAAAAATTAACTGAAAAAATCACAGCATGGCGTGGGTTGCATGGTACGCTCAATTGAATACGATCGAGCACATAAGGACGCTCAATAGGGATGATGACTGCATATGAAGACTATAATTCCGTCAGTTAGATTATACAAAAATATTGAACACGTATTTTTTTATTTATTTGTTACTATGTTAGGGTTACGAAGGTCAGACCGGCAGTCGCTTCAATGTAATTACCAGACTCGCTAAATCCTGGATCATGGTCTAAGCGGACCCCGTCTAAACACGGGACATAACGCTAGGAAGATGATGATTTTTTTATCTATTTGTCAAAGTTTAATCTAGCCCGTTATGTTATATATCACTTTGATAGACCGTATCGAATATTTTCCGGTGATTAGAGAGTGCTTTGAGTGATTATTGTTCTTTTTCTTTCTCTGTCAGTGCCAAATGATAATTTCACTATGTGCATTTGAAGTGCAGTATTTAAAATCGCATTTTACCAAATTGTTGACTTGTGCCCTTAAATATTATTAAAGGGCGATATTTATTATATTATTTTAGGTACATTACTATGTATGTACACACGTACAATTTCATTTCCATATAACGACATACAGTACGAGCAAAACCGTATCCCCAACCAATATCCCTGTGACGTCAATATCAGTAATTCACGTCTCAATAAGTTGACAAAGTTCCATGACACTTTTATTTGCCAACTCGATTACAACTTTGTCGTAGTCGGCTAGCCTTCGTTTCGTCCACGAGTCTATTGCATTTTTTTTCTATTATATTTTATGTTTGTTTGGAAAAAAGAGATAGTTGGAGATGCTAAGATGATATTTTTTTATTTCATTAAGTTTAGGAGATGTGTTCTTCATAGGGTGGTAAAGTTTCTTTTGCATTTAAATATTAGTAAGGACCACAGAGTAATAATATACTACGTACAAGTAAGGACTATATGACTGGCCCGTTGGTCGAGTGGTAAAAGACCCTGGCCATGAAACCAAGGGTCGCAGGTTCGAATCCAGCTAGGGGCAAATGTTTCGTGTTATGAACATGGCATTTTGTATTGTACTCGTCATAGATAAAGGTAGGTATTTAAGTATGTATGTCAATCCGTTCACCTAGTATTCATAGTATAAGCTTATAAGCTTAGTTTGGAACTAGGGAATTGGTGTGTCAGTGAGAAGAATTTATTGTTTTTTTTTTTATAATATAAACATTGTTAGTATATAAAATCAAAAAATTGCCTTATGTTACTCAAATTAGTAGTGAAATTTTTTTATGAAAATTAAATCACGTGTTTTTAATTTTTGTAATCGCTTTGCTAAAAAAAATATAATGTTATCTTATCAAAAAATACAATGTTATCTTGTCAAAATTTATTCTATCCGCAACCCACACTGCATTATCAACCTAATATCGTAATAAGCAACTTCACAAAATCCATATAGGGATACGGTTGAATGAATCCATCTACTTAGACGACGTCTTACCATTTGAGAGCCTTTATCTCGCGCAAGTGTATTGAATTTAAATTTTACCCCCCAGATTTAAGGCCCATTTTCAGTATTGAATGTTAGGCCTGCAATATTCGCGCAGGTATACCGAGGCATCCGTATCTCTGGCGAATTAGAATGGAGTGCAGTGTGCAGCCGTGTAAGCCTGAGTGTAAATCTAGCTGGTGTCGCGGGGTAAGCCAGGATACAGTCAGGGCTGGCGATACAGACAGACAGACACATTCTGATTAAAATAGGGACTCTAGAGAGTAAACACTTGAAACATTCTTAAAGCCGAGAAGTGTTTCTTTTTATGCACGTTGATAACCATTAAATAAATAAATATCAGACTACATCACATACATTGATCTGACTCCGAGTTAAGTAGCTTAAGCACTTGTGTTATGGATATAAGAAACAACAGTGGTATTACAAATATATACTTAAATATAGATATTAACACCCAGACACAGAACAAACACAAGTATTCATCATACGAATATTTGTTTAGTACTCTTGGCGCATCAGGCAGGGTCACAACCGAATGCACCATTGAGCTCGTCAAGAAGATCAATTTAAGATTGGGTTCAAACCCGAGCACGTACCTCTGGATTTTTCAAATCTATGTAAGTATTTACATCACTAGTTCCGCGGTGTTGGGCAGTCAGATCTTACAAAAAACCCTAAAACGAGAAACGTGATATCATTTGGACCCCTTAGGAAAGTGTGAAAGTTCGTATGAAACATAACATAACATAACATCAAGCCCATAATCCCCGAAGGGGTAGGCAGAGTCAAAGGGGCAGCATGCCCCTTCAACCACATTCAGCCAAAAATAAGCCGGGCTGGGTTAGATGGAAAATTGTGAAACAGCAGTGACAAGCGGCTAACCTGTCGCCTACACAATTACACACCCAAAACCCGATATACCATTAGTCGCCTTTACGACATGCTAGACAAGGACCACAGTTGGCATATTCTTTTTAAGTCCCAGACCAACATGGGACAGTGGGCTGGGTTGGATGGAAAGCTGTGAAAAAGGAGTGACAAGTGGCTAGCTCGTCGCCTACTCAGTCACATACCCAAAAGCCCGTAAACAATTAGTCGCCTTTTACGACATGCTAGGCAAGAACCACAGTTGGCACATTCTTTTTTTTTTTGTCCCAGATCAACATGAGCCAAATCCCAGACCAACATGGGACATTTTTAACCCACCAGCGACATGCGTGGCCTGCTAAGAAGAGGTGCCGCAAGGAACATAGCAGATAATAGCCTTTTTTAAATAATTTTAATTTTACTTAACTAATGGAGCATAAACATTATACATAAAAAAAAAGATATTTTTCTGTATATGCGAGCAGACAATCATGTCCAATGCATTTTTATTATGTAGGTATGTATGCAAACATTTTTTTCAGTTCAATTCAGAAACTACGGGATTTAGATATTATTATTATTTTAAGCTCAGTTTAATTTGGTTGAACGTGGTTAAACGGGCTAACTACCCCTATGGCCCTACCTTATGGGGGATGACAGGCGTGATGATATTTATGTATTTTATCCAATTTTATCGAAACAATTGCATATAATACGAGCGGGACTTTATCGAATCCAGTTATCTCTTATGATATGTGTTAACCCTATCACCAAGGCGAAATAGAGTCTCGGAGCTCACTTTACGACGAGATTATTAGCTCGGAGATATTACTACCCAATATTGAAATGTCCCGGAACACCGGAACTAATTACAATGTGCACTGAGGATCACATGCTAACGTTATTGGTACGAACAAACTGACTTCTAACTAAGATGTTTCAATTAAGATGTGGATTTCCTATGAGAATTGAGATGTACATATAAATAGATAACGTTATTGTTGGTATGGGAATTAGATGTGTCAATTTATTTGTTTGTGAATAGGTAAGAATAATAAGATGCGCCCATAAATACAAGGGGTGTTGGTTTAAAGGGTATTTAGGCGTTTCGCACCGCAAGAGATTCGAACCGCGGTGCGAATCGCCCAAGAGCCCCTTTTGAATGGGTTCTATCGCACCGCAGTAGTTACAGCGGTGCGAATCGCCCAAGGTTTCTTTTGGAATGGGTCGGTTCGAACCACGGCACAATGTTCCTTGTAAGTCCAATTTAGACAGGGTCTTTAGGCATTTACAATAAATTTGTCAGAATTCACCCATTTGAAAGAAAATTGCTTTGTTAGTCATTGTGGTCCGAATTGACCCATTCAAAAATGATTTTGGGCTATTCGCACCGTGGTGCGAAAAAACCCATTCAAAGAGGCTCTTGGGCGATTCACACCGCGGTTCGAACCGCTTGCGGTGCGAAACGCCTAAAGACCCAAAAGCGGGTCTTTAGGCTAAGAGATGATAGATGCCAGGAATTTAAAAATCAAAGGATGTCTGTGCATCAATGATACTTATCTACACTATTATTATAAAGAGAAAAGATTTGTAATGATGTACGTATGTAACGAATAAACTCAAAAACTACTGAACCGATTTCAAAAATTATTTCACCATTAAAATGCTACATTATCCCTGTTTAACATAGGCTATAGAATATTTTGAAAAAGTTAGGTTATTAGAAACATATTGCCCACCCGTGCAAAGCCGGAGCGGACCATTAGTTATGTATAAACGTGAAATGTTGTAAGGACGGATCACTTATTACTCTTAGTATGTTTATTACTCTTTCATAGAAAATATATATATGTACGGTCGAATGAGGGTTTCTAAAAATAAAAAAATCCGCTAGGTGGCACGAGGGAGTCTGGTCGTCTTATCACTGTCACTATTGGCTCATTGTTGACAGAATGGCAGTTTGTTCTGACAACTAACCAATGAGGAGAGTGACAAGACCACACGTCACAGTTACGCCATCTTTTGGATGGTTTAATTCAAAAAACCCTTATTGAGAACCTCCTTTTTTGAAGTCAGTTAAAAAAAGCCTAAGGATTGGCAAAGATATAGCAGATAGTTAATCTTTGTGTGTGCTTTTTCACTAAAAAACTGTATCTAACTTCACGCCAATTCCCCAACGGGGTGGGCACATAGAAAAACTGCTTCTTACAGAGGAAAATTAATAGATCCCGTTGTACGTGATACAGGAACTGTTCTAGTGTGTACGCATGTTACAATATAGGCGTGACGTCGCCCGAATACTTGCATAGCGTATTCATTTTGCGAGCTGTAACAGTCCCCTCTTGACTCAAAATGTTATTGAATTGCCCACGCATAAATTTAAGTCTTATATTAAATCATATTTAATAAGAAAAGGTTATTACAAAATAGATGATTATTTAAATGATAAAAATGTTTGGACAAGATAATCTGCTCGCATGCACAGTGAAATTTTTAGTCATGATATTTTAATGTACCACTTATTAGAGATATATAAAAATACCATGATCCAAAAATTGTCTGGCTCCCCTATCTTAGGGTTACGAAGGTCAGATCGGCAGTCGCTTCAATGTAATTACCAGACCCGCTAAATCCTGGATCATGGTCTAAGCGGACCCCGTCTAAGCACGGGACATAACGCTAGGAAGATGATGATGATATTAGAAATATGTAAAACATGTTTTTAAAAAAAGGCTATCTGTTGAGTTTCTTGCGGCACTTCTTCTGGTGCTGGTAGGGTAAAAAAGTGTGACGTGCAAAATAATTTGTTACAAATCTACTTGCAGAAATAAATCATTTCATTTAATTTTATTTCATTTTATTTCAAGACGTTTACGAGCGGCAGCGAGCGCCCTTTTACTTGCGGCTAAAACCGACAATCGTCGGCTCGCTGCGAGTCGCTCATGTACCGCTCGTTGCAGGCTCACGAACCACGTACACACTATGTTTTTGTTAACAGTAACGGTTTGTTACGTGCAACGTTACTCTAACAGAAATGAGTACCTTGTAATCGTCGGCTTGCTGCTAGCCGCACGCGCACCGCTCGCAGCAGGTTTGCGAACCATGTACACACCACGGACTAGTACAAAAAGAAGGACTCCGCGCTACTAACTAGACATTGAAGCTCCTCAGGTGCTCCAACTAGACACGCAACCTACGTCACACATTGACATAATAAGCGCTCGAAATGACAGATATCCAATATCTGGTATCCATAAGTATCTCACTCACACATGCATAAAGTGGCTTCACGCTGTAGAATGACAGCGTGGAGTCCTTCTTTTTTTACTAGTCCGCGTTATACACTATGTTTTTGGTAACAGAAACGGTTACTATTACGTGCATACTTACGGTTACAGAAATGAGTACCTAGTAATCGGCACGCTGCTAGCCGCACGCGCACCTACCGCTAGCGGCGGGTTTGCGAACCACGTACACACTATGTTTTTTGGTATCAGTACATGCAACGGTTACGGTTGGCTCGCTAATGAGTACCGGCTGGTGTTGTGAACTTCAGTGTCGACTCTCAAGATGGCTGCCTCGCAAAGAAGCTTAGAAAGCAAGAATCCTCTTAAAATTTCCCAGTTACATTAATTACGTTTCGAAATTAACACCGTTTGGCGATTATTGTTGTAGGTAACAGCCTTTTGCTTGGGGCCAGGAGAACATGTCAGAGTTCATATAATTTTTATGCGAAAATTAAAACAATTTGTTTTTTTGATCGGTTGATGCTTAATGGTAAGGAAGTGTACTCTTACGGAAACGATGACGAATATGGCGTAGAGTGCTTAGTGCTTCTTGACCTCACAGTTGGTGGCGCTGACGCATATTTTATGTCGAGACGAAATAGTATATTTCATTACAAGTACGGAAAGGCTGTCATTGCAAAGAGCTCCGAGTCGGAACAAGTTGCAATGACGGTTCCGTACGTGTACTGAACGACTATTTTTAATACAGTTGCGAAAAAATGAAGCAATTTAATAACATAATAAAAACACCATAAACTCAACTAACTAATCATTTAATTCTTATAAAAGTTATAATTCACATATACATTGACATTGGTACAGTTTTTTTCTTTTTAATAGACATTATTTTGACAGTTGGGAAAGAGAACGCACTAGTTCGGGAAAGGTAAAAAAAAAGCACGAGTATGTAATAGCCCACATCCCGAACGCTATACGTCCCTCCAATACGCCACTTTTTGAGCAACTGTATTAAAATTATTTTTATCACTTTCACGTTCTGCCTGCTAAATGCCTAATACCCGAGGAGTACTGTTTACATCCCGGCCTTATTTACTAGCTATGGATTTTTCAAATGTAAGTAGGTACGCATTTATACCACTTGCTTGGCGGTGGGGTGGGGATATCGTAATGAAATCTGCACATCCAAAATAACTATGGATGTGTAACCATGATCTAATTATGATATACTCAAACTCAAACCTCAAAATATCTTTATTTACGTAGGCCCCAAAAAAGCACTTGTAAATCGTCAAATGATAGATACAAAATAGAACAATTTGAATCTACCACCGGTTCGGAATGTCGCATCTACCGAAAAGAAACCGGCAAGAAACTCGGTAGTTACTGTTTTCAATGCCAGATTGAATAACAAATCAAGTTTACAGATTAAATATATATTTATTTTTATATTTAATATTTATTTTTTATTTTAATATATATATTTTTATGACAACATGATATATGTATGTCGATTGTGTGTTCTTTGAATTACAAATGTATTTGATTTTTTATATATGTATGTACCTACATTGTTTCTTATTTGTTAATTAATATAAGAACTTTCTCGTTCTTTGGCTGAAACGAACATTTGTCCTAAGCGGGATCAGAACTGACCCATTAGAGACATAACGAAGCCCGTTACGAACTTATTATTTGATTTGTCTCTAATTAGAGACAAATTAATTACATTCCTCGACCTAAGTACACAAGCTAATTACTAATTAGTGTTGGAAATGTAGGAGACGAAGACAAACCATTCCATTTTATTTGACTAACGTTTCAGGAATAGTGTTTCGGAGAATTTCACTAACAAAATTTTTCTTAATTAGAGAATAAGTGAAAGAGCGATGGTAGCTCAATGGTAAGGACACGCGCCTCTTAACCGAGGAGTGCGGGTTTAAACCCGGGCACGTACCTCTGGATTTTTCAAATCTATGTACGTATTTATACCACTAGCTCGACGGGGAGGGAAAACATCGCGATGAAACCTGCAAATTCAAACAACTTTGGATTTGTAACCATTATCCAAAAATTGTCTGGTTCCCCTATCTGAGGGTGACGAAGGTCAGATCGGCAGTCGCTTCAATGTCATTACCAGACTCGCTTAATCCTGGATCATGGTCTAATCGGACCCTGTCTAAGCACGGGATGACGGGACATAACGCTAGGTAGATGATAGAGAATAAGTGAATTTTATGAGGCTGTTGGCTAGAGCTGGGATTGCCATAATGGGTTCCGGGGAACTAAGCGGTTCCGTAAATTATTTTTTTCGTATTTGGTTGGTGTTCCGTTATATTTAAAGTTAAAGAACCCTTAAGCTTAGTTAGTTCAGCAGGCATATGATGCTCTGACTTACATACATACATAACACCACGCCCATAATCCCCGAAGGCGTAGGCAGAGTCAAAGGGGCAGCAGGCCACTTTAACTACATTTAGCCAAAAACAAAACTGGACTGGGTTAGATGGAAAACTGTGAAAAAGTAGTGACAAGTGGCTAGCATGTCGCTTACACGATCACATACCCAAAACCCGATATACCATTAGTCGTCTTTTACGACATGCTAGGCAAGAAACATAGTTGGCACATTATTTTTAAGTCCCAGACCAACATGGGACAATGGGCTGGGTTAGATGGAAAATTGTGGAAAAGTTGTGACAAGTGGCTAGCTCGTCGCCTACATAATCACATACCCAAACCCCATATACTATTAGTCACCTTTTACGACATGCTAGGCAAGAAACACAGTTGGCACATTATTTTTAAGTCCCCGACCGACATGGGATGTTATCTTTAAAGTTTAGGAACCCAAGCTTAGTTAGTTCTGCAGGCATATGATGCTCTGACTTACATACACATACATAACAGCACGCTCATATTCCCCGAGGGCGTAGACAAAGTTAAAGGGGCAGTTGGTCCACTTAACTACATTCAGCCGAAGGAATTTACTGGACTAGGTTAGAAAATTGTGAAATGAAAAGTGGTTAGCTAGTCGCCTACACAATCAACGTCAACAATCACACACCCAAAACCATATTTACCATGAGTCGCCTTTTACGATATACTAGACAAGAATTACAGTTGGCACATTATTTTTAAGTCCCAAAACAACATGGGACAGAATAGTTTCAAAGGTCTAATTGGAATATTATATCTATCATCATTTTAGGCGGAGAGGACTTGCAGCCTTAGATTAAATTGATTTAATCTAAGCTTGCAGCGGTCTAGTCGGTACACATCTTCTTCTTCCATTTTAGACGGAGTTTTATTAGTCTGGTCAGTGTGCTACATTTGCTACATTCTTTTTTTTTACTAAACTCCATTTTCTCTATAGGAATATGGTTTAAAGATTTTGAACTCTGCCTAGCCCTTCGGGATGCAGACGTGAAAGTATATATGTATGCCTATCTTTGTACACCAGTTTCCCGTTTAAATTAAATCTAATTATTTATGTTTTAATGGCCCAACAGTTGTTTCAATTATAAACACACTGTACTGTGAGAATATCCACCTGTTTCCTTCGATATCAGATGTTCGGTACCGAATAATTTTAAATTATTCATTGACAAGAGACAACACGAATAATTGTTTTTATTTCGGTCTGGCTTTGTTGTTATACTTCGTCAGTCTTTAATTAACGTATTAATTACAATTGTTTCCTTATGAAATTCGTGTTCTCAAAATGTAATATAAATATTTTTTGAAAATAATTGTTTTGCTTGTGCAGTGTTAAGTTCCCTTTTTTGGAATAAGATCGATGTATGTGATATGGTCTTAATTAAGACCATAAATATTTACCATTAGATTACGATCTTATAATAGGAACACAGGCAAATTGAATCGTGAGCATATTCATAGTCATTTTAATGTGTAGATGATGATGTTTTCCCTTACCAGCTAGTAGGTAGAGGATCGTTCCATATGGCGTTCAGTTCTCTTTGCCTTCCCCGCTAGGGAAGTAGCGTGAAGTTTAGTTAGTTTAGCTAGGAAAATACATGAATAGAATAAATAAATCCAGTGGTACCTGATGGTTATATGAAACTAAGTAGCAATAAAGCTTAGCAAACCGCATTCTGGCAAAAAGGTTGAGTTAAGTTAGTTTGAAAATCTTTAAAAAGTTTATCACAAACCCAATACACCAGACGCCTTTTACGACATACTTGACAAGAAACAGTTCGCACATTCTTTTTAAGTACATAACATCACGCCCTAATCCCCGAAAGGGTAGGCAGAGTCAAAGGAGCAGCAGGCCCCTTCAACCACATTCAGCCGAAAATAAGAAACTTTTTAAGTCTCATCTTTAACGACATACTTGACCAGATACAGTTCGCACATTCTTGTTACGTCTCATCTTTTGCGACATGCTAGACAAGAAACACTAGCCATATCCTTTTTTAGTCCCAGACCATGAAATGTTTAAGTTGCCCCTCCATATCCCCCCATCGCTCTTATGTCCCTTAACCTGCTCCCCGACATCTGATCCCCCTCGAGCGCTTCGCTCATTCCGCTTGCTCAGTCGCTGTTAATATATTCTGTTCACACGGCAAAAGTGGGGCGTAAATTTCAATAGTTTGTAATCTAGGCGCTGCGCTAATCTTCAGTAGGCGCGGTGTGCCGTGTGCTGTAGCGTCAGCATAAAAAATTTTGTCAAAAATGTTTTCTAATATACTTTTGTTTTAATACATAGGTTCACTTGTTAAGTTTGTCGTACCGGGGGGGCTTAGTAAGCCCTGGACCTGGACCATTCAGGGCTAAAGCCAAGAGGGACCCCGAGGTGTGCCATCACTGGTGTCTTACCAGCCAGTCGTAGTGCCGGCCGCAGCTCCCTGCGGCTGGACTAGGATTGCCGAGGAAGAGACGGAGCTGAGAGTGACGTTGCTCGCCTTTTTTTCTTTTTTTTAGTTGGGGAAACTCCCACGAGCCCTCACCCTCTACTCGGGGAAGCAGAGGGCGGTGTGTCGGACTCGAACCGACTAAAACCCCAACGTGGCCTCCAGCGGCGCAGTCCCGGAGGAGCCTGTATCCCCACTGTCGGGACTATACGACAGCTCCTCCGGTGATGCGCGTACCGCGCTACGCGGCCCACCTCGCGCGGCGGTGGTCGATGCTGTGCAGCCTACAACAACAGTCGTCGGATGCACAGCGCCGAGCACACGCGCGCGTCGAGACATGCCAGGCCACCCAGCATGTCTCAACCACTCCGCCCAGGATTCAGACGCCGATCATCCCCGTGACCGGCGTCGTGGGCCCACTCTCGCGCTGTGCCCTCTGCTAAGCCAGAGGGGCACGCGGAGAGCGCCTCGTCGAAGGGGCCGCCTTCCTCCCGGCGACCCAGATTGAGGGCTTAGCCCTGTCGTCGCAGAAGGAGAGCATCGAGACGCTCAATCCCTCTGCGACCCACCACAGCACGACCCAGCGCGCCCCTGTCGGGTTGCCGAGGATAGGGAGGCGAGCAACGACAACACTCAGCTCCTCCTCTTCCTCGGCAACCCTGGTCCGGCCGCAGTGGGCCACAGCCGGACCGCCGCAACTGCCCGGTAGCAAGTCGTGCAGTTGCGGCTCACCTCGGGGTCCTTCTTCGCTTCAGCCCTGTCATGTCAGGGCCTACTAAGCCCCCCCGGTACGACAAACCGAGGACCCCGGCGGGGGGGACGTTGCTCGCCTCCCTATCCTCGGCAACCCGACAGGGGCGCAATGGGTTGCGTTGCGGTGGGTCGCGGAAGGATCTCCTCTCCCTCCGCGTCGACAGGGCTCTGCCCTCAATTTGGGCGGCCGGGTGGAAAGCGGCCCCCATAGACGAGACATTCTTCGCGAGTCCCTCTGTCATAGCAGAAGGCACAGCGCCCGAGTGGGCTTACGGCGCCTGTCGCGGGGACGGCGTCGACCTGATTCCTGGGCGGAGTAGTTGAGACATGCTCGGTGTCCTAGCATGTTTTAATATGCGTGCGTACTGGTTGTTGTGCATGCGACGACTGACGACCGTGTGCGCACAACATCGACCACCGCCGCCCGAGGTGGGCCGCGCAGCGCGGCATGCGCACAACGGGGAAGCTGTCACATAGTCCCGGCAGTGGGGATACCGGCTCCTCCGAAACCCCGCCGCCAATAATGATGTTAATTTAAGTATTTCTCACGATATTTATCTTTGAATTTTTTATAAATACCATTCATTAAAAGATGGTTAATTGATACATTAAACCAGACTTGCTAAATTTGGTCCAATCGGTCCATTTCGGTCGGACATCAAGACTTTTTGAAATTGTAAGTTATGTCGAAACTAACCGAGTCCGTTTTTCAATAAATTTCGGATTTCCTTTAATTGTTAGTATAAAAATTCATTTCAAAGTATTGCATAGTAGTATGTAAATACTACCATACCGCACAACAATCTTTGTATCTCATGATAAATTGACATATCACCGACTTTCGGGTCGGTTTAATTAGGAGTAATTGTTGCTTGCATTTATTGTGTACGTGCGCACTATTTTACTTCGTGATATAAATTGTCAGTTTAGTGTATTTTCAAATAATCTTGATATTGTGTAGGTACTACTTTGTATAGGAAACTTTAAAAGGCTTATGTACTATGTTTTTTTTGAAAGCTTATAATGTGCTATATAAAGTTTTTTTTTTAAAATAAATAAACGAAATGTGAAAAGAAATTGAAGCAGTCTTATTATGTTTTTGCACACCGTACTCTTGACTGAAGCGCGATATTCTGCGGCGTTCAAAGAGAAAATAAGCAAAAACCAACATGGCGGGGCTTAGTCATTTTAGTGGGAATATTCGCGATTGCCCCAAAGGTTAAAGGGATATAGGTTGGAGCCTAAACGCTTCTCATACTGTATCACGTCAACGTTGCTATCTTTTCTTTTATAGTAGATTTATTAGGTAATATTTTAGTGATATTTTTTGACAGAATTAATTTTGATATTTTTCTGGTCTGTAGTTTTTGAAAAATTACTTGTACGACTATGTATATAAAGTAAATGGATACTTACTTAATAGACTTTACTTACTTATTAGACTTTAAAGCTTTGTCCCATGTTGGTCGAGGACTAAAAAATAATGTGCCAACTGTGTCTCTTGCCTAGCATGTTGTAAAAGGCGACTAATGGTAAATGGGGTTTTGGGTAGATACCTATGTGATTGTGTAGGCGACGAGCTAGTCACTTGTCACTACTTTTTCACAATTTTCCATCTAACCCAGCCCAGTTTTGTTTTTGGCTGAATGTGGTTAAAGGGGCCTGCTGCCCCTTTGACTCTGCCTACCCCTTCGGGAATTGTGGGCGTGATGTTATGTTTGTTTGTTTAGACTTTAAAGTCTTTGTCAGGGCATATGTAGCCCTTTTATATCATCTCCCCTTATACATCATTATACATATATGATATATAACCTTTATATTTTATATATCATCTCCCCTACGTATACATTATGTAATGTTGGTCTAGAACAGTAGTTCCCAAACTTATTTTTCTCGTGGACCACTTTCAAAATGTTACTAGTTTCGATGGACCCCCTGCTGCTACATTTCTACCACATTCTTAAAGTCGCCAAAAAATGAAAAAGTGTCGCTTCTGAGTTCTGTCCCTATATTCCGACAGGTAAAATAAAAACGAAAAATGGTACATTTTATAACACTTTATTTATTAAAAGAATAGAATTGCAAGAAAAAATTAAAAAGGTAAGTCACAATTTTAATTAATGGGAAGGATGTATTTGGTGGAGTGTCAGCAAACGATCAATGTTTGGCTTTATTTTTGTGAGCAATAACCGCAAATCCCCCCGCTCTGTGATGTTTAATTTGCTCCTTTTTTTTGTTAAGAGATTTGTAACGGCACTAAAACTCCTTTCTACAAGGTATGACGAGGGAAAAGCTATTAAAAATTTCCTTGCGATTTCCCACAGTCCAGGATATTTTTCGGGTATTTCTGCTTGCAGCCAAAATGTTTGGTAGCCTTTTCTAAATTTCACCTTCAGCTCCTCATTGGTGCTTAGCTCGAGCAGCTCCTCTTGTAATACAACATTGGCCACTTCCGTTTCATCAAATGGATTTATGATCCATGGTGGTATATCCATTGTCAGCATATCTTCAAACCTGGTTTTGAAGTCAACATGCAGGGCACTTAAATGTTGACTGTAGGTATGGATATCCTCATCAATACATTCTACCTGTGACAAGTTTGGAAATTGAGAGAATTCGCGCCGACTAATGTTTTGCTTCATTAATTTCAATTTCCCAAGAAAAGCCGAAATTATCCCCTTTGTTTTTATTAAATTCAGGCTGTCCCCTTGTAACTGCAAGTTAATATCATTAAATTTTTTAAACAAATCTGTCAAATACGCAATGTCTGTTTTGAATTTGATCAAGTTTTCTTTTAAATCTGGATCTCTGCTTTCTAGGAACTCTAATACGGAATCGAAAACAGAGTAAAATCTCGTTAAGCATGCGCCTTTCGACAACCAGCGTACTTCAGTATGTAAGAGCAGTCGTTGGAAGTCTTCATCATTTTCGTCGCACAATTGAGCAAATAAACGCGTATTCAATGCATTGCTTCTGATTTTGTTGACAGCTTTTATTACAAAATGAAGAGATTGGTTCAACCTGTCACTTAAATGTTTTGCCACAAGATGTTGGCGGTGGATTACGCAATGAATAGCTGAAAGCCCTGGTATAATTCTTTTGAGATGAGTTATAAACCCACGATATCGCCCGACCATTGCAGGAGCTCCGTCTGTTGCCACTGAAATAATGTTTGTAAATGGAATCGATTTTTCCGTAAAAAAATTGCTCAGTACATTAAATATTGATTCGCCTTTAGTGTCAGTCTCCAAAGTTCTGGCAAATAGCAATTCTTCGTGAATTTCTTCCTCCATAATATATCGGACATATGTCAATAATAATGCTTCATTACCGGGTAACGTTGACTCGTCCAGTTGTATAGAAAAATGAGTTTTTTGCAGATGATTGCACAAAAAACATTCGATATCAGAGCTCATTTCATCAATGCGTCTTTGTACAGTATTGTTACTTAATGGAATTCTTTTTAGTACGTCAAATGGAGATTTGTGCAAAACAGTTTTTAAGACTTCTTCAACAGCGGGTAAAATTAATTGTTCTCCAATAGTGTGCGGTTTTCCACATTTTGATATAAGTAATGAGATATTGTAAGATGCCCGCAAGCCATCATCGTTACTTTGAGATGTTGAAGCGAACATACTGTGCATGGTGGGTCTCTTTTCATATTTTTCCTTCAATGTTTGAAAATATTTTAAATCTTTACCTATTTTATCAGTATGACACCTTTTTAGATGATCTTCGAGCTTTGATGGTTTCATAGAGTCATTGCTCAAAACTTTGTTGCATAATAGACACATGGGCAATTGTTTGCCTGCCTCTGATGGAACAAAACCATATTTCAAATAATCGACACTATATTGTCGACATTTTTTCTTTGCTGTAGCCATGTTTCGTGTCAGTTAACTTACCTGAAAAAAAAAATGTTTTTGTAACCAAGTTTTTTTCTGAATATAGGTATCACACCGCAGCCTTTGTCAGCACGCGGGAATAGAATTACGGCTTGTGAAGGGACCAACTAATAAACCGCTAAGACAAATACAGACGTATCAATTTTAAAGTAGGTACTTTAAAATTGATACGTCTGTATTTGTTAAAAATTAGTGGTAAATTAGGTAATTTACCACTAATTTTTAATACTACAAATAAAAAACTCAGTATCGAATGCTGATCAAATTTGTGTAGGAAAAAATAAAAGTCGAAATCCCAAAATTGTCCATAAAAACCATAACTAACATCAAATCAATGAGTTCACGCTTAATTGCTCTGCAATATTGCTTATTCGGCCTTTTTAGAGAGGCAGTGCTTCTCTCGTGAAAAAACAATTGAATAAAACGTGCTGTGTTTGTCTTCAAATCGAAAGAGGACAATTAAAATATCCGTAAGTTACTAAGTCACCTATCTATACAAGCAGTTGTGATCAACTGACTAGTACACGTAAACAAAATACTTAATTACTATAACAAAAAAAAAGGTAAGTACTTACTTTTCTTCGGCACTAGCAATCACTGATATAAATTTTCTCACACCTTTTTTTCGAAATTCCGGAAACAAATGAATGAGTTTGCCTTTGGCATCAAGTATTTATAGTGGTGATCAAATTCATGTCTGAACAAGTTTAAGCATTGTCGGGCGGACAGCGCTTTGCAAGTCTGTACACGAAATTGTACGTAATATCATACGCAAGTTTAGACAAGTAACAGTCGCTTGCCTTATTAAAATATTATCTGCTTAGTTAGGTACTTAAAATAATGTAGGTAGGCCCTTATAAAAACTATGCTTGCTCTTTACTATTGACGGCCACTTTGGTTCAGTGGTAGTGGACGCTGCCTCTGAACCAAGAGGTCGCGGGTTCGAATCCCGCGGGGTACAAACATTTGTGTGCATGAACATGTTTGTTTGTATCTGTCCAGGTGTTTTCTATATACAGGGTGTATCGTAAATCGTTTAAAACCTCTTGGCCACGTGGTCTATAGGTCACCCTGAACAATGTTTGTTCTACGACTTATCCAATACAGACATTAAATATTTCGACTTCCCATACAAACCTCGATCAGCTGTTTGGTCATTTTGTATGGGAAGTCGAAAAATTTAATGTCTAGATTGGATAAGTCGTAGAACAAACATTGTTCAGGGTGACCTATAGACCACGTGGCCGAGAGGTTTTAAACGATTTACGATACACCCTGTATAATAAGTATGTATTTACAAAAAAAAAAGTATTTAAGTATGTTTATCGGTTGTCTAGTACCCATAGTAGACAAGCTCTGCTTAGTTTGGGACTAGTGGCTATGTGTGAATAATGTCCAAGAAAAGCAGATAAATTTTCGTGGACCCCCATTAGCATCTTATGGACCCCCATTTTTGTTCACGCCTACGTAGACCCCCAGCAAGTCTCCCGTGGACCCCTGGGGGTCCACCTGGACCACTTTGGGAATCACTGGTCTAGAACATAAAAGGGTTGCACGGCGTGTGTTCTTTCCTTATTATATATTAAAAGGCGACAAATTCGATATTGGATTTGTTTTTATAAGTGACTAGCTAACTTCTGGTCTCCAATTTAATCTAACGGCAACTTATTTTAGGACTTATTTTAGGAATTCGGGAATTAAAGGCAAGAGAGTCTATATGAACATTAATGTACTTACTCGTAATTAGTATTATGGTTAAGTTGTAGTATACAAAACAGACTAGGCTAGACTATATATAAAGCAGTAGTATATAGCAGACTAGTGTCAATTAAAAGTTCTATATACCACTTGGATTACATCGGTATTTAAACTATCTAGTTAGATAGTTTAAATACCGATGTAATCTAGCATCCCTAGCAGGGATGTCAGAGAGAACCGAACGCCATATGGCACGATCCTCACTCACCTCACAGGCCTCTTCCACATTCATGATCCTTTTCATACAAGCTTTACGGTTTTTATGACTCCTAACATCACCTTCTGTTAATACACGACTAATCTGGTCGTGGTAGGTGAGCCTGGGCCTTCCGCGGCTCCTACATCCTTCCACATTCGCATTGTATACTCGTATCTATTATCATCTCTCTAACACCTTATTATTCGTTGCACAGCGGGTCTCAAGACCTTCTATAGGAGCCCAAGTAACCCGTGGATTAATACATTTTTCAATACGCCGCAAACCAAGGAGTAATAAGGATCACATATCGACACCGCTATGTCTGCGGAAGAAGATCTAAATTCGATTGAAATGTTATTGCTACGACTAGTGGCGTGTGCAGTGACGGTCACACACGCGGTTGCTGAAGAAATAGTGAAGCTAAGAGGCAATGGATGCGATAATAATTTCTGATGATGGCGACTAATGGTTTACAGGCTTTTGGGTATGTGACTGAGTAGGCGACGAGCAAGCCACTTGTCGCTCCTTTTTCACAGCTTTCCATCCAACCCAGCCCACTGTCCCATGTTGGTCTGGGACTTAAAAAGAATGCGCCAACTGTGGTTCTTGCCTGGCATGTCGTAAAAGGCGACTAGTAGTATATCGGGTTTTGGCTGTCTGATTGTGTGGGCGATAGGTTAGCCGCTTGTCACTGCTTTAGCACAATTTTCCATCTAACCCAGCCCGGCTTAATTTTTGGCTGAATGTGGTTGAAGGTGCATGCTGCCCCTTTGACTCTGCCTACCCCTTCGGGGATTATGGGCGTGATGTTATGTATGTAATAATTTCTGAAATGTAAACTACCAGCCTTTGCCCACAGTTCTTGGCCTTGGATCCATTATGTCACAGGGTACCAGTACCGCATTCTCGGGATCTGTAAGTTGATTCAGGATAAAGACTAACCTAGGTCATTTCTTACGGCTCAAAATATGTATTGGCGTAATAAATTCCGTTATAATCAGTGATTTACTTTCTTATTTAAAGTACATACATACACAATATAATCACGCCTGTAATCCCCGAAGGGGTAGGGCGAGTTAAAAGGACAGCAAGCCCCTTTGTTCACATTCAGTCAAACAATAAATGTGAGCTGGGTTAGATAGAACATTATAAAAAAGTAGTGACAAGTGAATAACTCGTCGCCTACACAATCACATACCCAAAACCCGATACACCACTAGTCGCCTTTCACGACATGCTAGGCAAGGAGTGTTCCTTGCCTAGCATGGCGTATTCTTTCTAAGTCCCAGACTAACATAAGAAAATGTTTTCACATTCACAGTACTAACTAGTTAGCGGTGGTAGCTCAATGGTAAGGATACGCGCCTCTTAACCGAGGAGTGCGGGTTCAAGCCCGGGCACGTACCTCTGGATCAAGTCTAAGTACGTATTTATACCACTATCTCGACAGTGAAAGAAAATATCGTGATGAAACCTGCAAATCCAAACAACTTTAGATTTGTAACCATGATCCAAAAATTGTCTGGTTCCCCTATCTTAGGGTTACGAAGGTCAGATCGGCAGTCGCTTAAATGTGATTAACAGACTCGCTAAATCCTGGATCATGGTCTAAGCGGACCCCGTCTAAGCACGGGACATAACGCTAGGAAGATGATGATTCATAGTACTAACTAGTAAGACGAATGCCTCCTCCACTTCGCGTACCTCCCTCCCGCAGCAAATTGAAACGTTCCTCAGTCCCCTGTATTGGCTCGATCACGCCGCACTCAGGTTATTGACACAGGTAAGTTGTCTTTCGATTGTAAGAGAACCGGGCACATGTAGAAATAGATCGTTTAAAGTCGACTTGTAACTGAGAGGCTATAAAGGATTTTTATTGATTTGGAGTTCGTATTTCAGGATTATTTATAGTTGCTGATGAAACAGATGTTTGTGGTGCAATAACTGATTCATATTGCAGGTACTTAATCGACAAGCTCGATGGCGCATTCGGTAGTGACCCTGCCCCATGCACCAAGAGTTGTGGGTTCGATCCCCACCCAGTACAAACATTCGTGTGATGAATACTTGTGTTTGTTCTGTGGCTGGTTGTTAATATCCAATATTTAAGTATATATTTGTAAAATATCACTGTTGATTCTGATATCCGTAACACAAGTGCTTAAGCTACTTACTTTGGAGTCAGATCAATGTATGTGGTGTAGTCCGATATTTTTTTTATATATACTACTACTACTATGTACTTCTAAACTCCACGCCACTTCCCTAGCGGGGTAGGCATATATCATTCAAGATAACCTATAAAATACGTGCTAAAGAAATTCCCTAGTCCCCAAAATCAATTGAAACAATATAAGGTTCACGAATCACACGAATGTTTGTCCTGGGTGGGAATCGAACCCATAACTCTTGGCGCATGGGGCAGGGTTACTACCAAATGCGCCATCGAGCCAGTCATTCAATATGTAGGTATCAACTAGATACCTACATATCGATAGTAACTTCGAAGATCCACCCGAAAACAAGCAAGGCCTCTTAAACTTACGGTCTAACTTACTGAACCGAACGTAAACTATTACAGCAAGTACCCACTAACTGGGCCAGATTCTTACCTGACATTATGTGAGATGAGAGACTATATGTTTTGCATACTTGGTGCATAATGTTGCATAATATACCCATAAAGACCCGGCCAAGTGGCCTCTGCATCGTGGACACGCGCTCACACCGACGCGAACTTGTTTAGAGAATTGTAGCGTATATATTTTACTGTTGAATGGTTCAGTTTTTAACGGTAAAGATCATTAGTAATAATGACTTCCAAACCGATATCGGTCACGGAGGCCAATTTTAACTATGGAGATCTTAATTAAAGTGAAAGAAAAATGTCACATAAGCCTATGGACATTTGCAATACCAGAGTGTATTGCCGGCCAGGGTGGCATCGGTAACTCTTTTTGATGGACCTCATGGGGCACTTATTTTATGACATTCAATTGACTAATATTATATAACTTTAAATTATTAATGTTTGTTTAAGGAGCGGTAGTAGCACAATGGTAAGGACGCGCCTCTTAACTGAAGAGTGCGGGTTCAAACCCGGGCACGTACCAATGGATTTTAAATCTATGTACGTATTTATACCACTAGCTCAACGGTGACGGAAAACATCGTGATGAAACCTGCAAATTCAAATAACTTTGGTTTTGTAACCATGATCTAAAAAATTGTCTGGTTCCCCTATCTTAGGGTTACAAAGGTCAAATCGGCAGTCGCTTCAAAATTACCAGAATCGCTACATCCTAGATCATGGTCTAAGCGTATCCCGTCTAAGCGGGTCCCGTCTAAGCGGGTCCCGTCTAAGCGGGTCCCGTCTAAGCACGGGACTTAACGCAAGGAAGATAATGAAATTATTGATGTTTGTTTACTTCCTGATGGAGCACGATATTTAATGTTCCTGCAGTAAGATCACTTAGTAAACCACTTAGTCCAAGTTACAAAGACAGTCCCGGATCAATGCAAATAATAATTACAATTGGTTGACAAGTACGGCTTAATATAAAAAAGGTATACAAGAAAAAGAAGAACCAAAAAAAATTAAAGAAAAACGACACAAACCATAAAATCCCATAAAATCTCAAGAATAGAAACTATTAATGAATAAATAATATCTTCAGACTGACACACCAATTCCTTAGTCCAAAACTAAGGTTATGCTTGTAGTATGGATACTAAGTGAACGGATAGACATACTTAAACACGTTTATTCACATCCATGACTCGAGTACAAATGTCCATGTTCATCACACGTCGGGATTCGAACCTGCGACCCTCGGTTTCGTGACCAGGGTCTCTGACCATTTGACTTTTTTATTTTTTATTTTTGTCTATACAATATGCAGATTATAAGCTGTTCGGTGTGATAGTACTCCAGCGGAGAGTTCGCGAGCGTCGGCCTAAATGTGTGTCGGAGCAAAAGAGGGAAGGTAACGACTTCCCGAATATTATTTTATAGAGTAAATTACCGAAGTGCCGGAAGAGGCTAGTTTAGTTTAAAATACTTGTTGCGAGATGGCGTTCAGTGCCACTGACTCGCACGGAGAGTTCACGAAAAATCTTATTCCAGTGCCGACGACTCGCCTGGCGAGTTCAATGTCTTTCGATAAATCACAAAAATCCTTAAAGCAGTGAATGAGGCAAGCTTGACTATGTAGATCACAAAAAATACTATAGGAATATAGAAACAGATATAGATTCACTACATACAAATACCTTCATATCACGCTTGCAGTCCCCTAAGAGGCAGGCACAGTCCGAGGAGCAATGAAGTCTTAAAACCACATTTAGCCAAAAATCCACATGGGTTAGATAAAAAAAATTTAAAATTAGTGACAAGTGGCTAGTTCGTCTCCTACACTACGCAAAAAAAAATATTCGTCACCTTTACGACATACCAGGCAGTTGGTACATTATTTTTAACCGACTTAAAAAAAAGAAGAGGTTCTCAATTCGTCTGATGTACAATATATATATTTTTTTAAGATCAAGTCCAACATGTGATTATTATACTAATAGATTCCCTATTCGCCCAGAATAAACAGTTCCTATAATGCGGATAAAAGCTTTCTTTCTTTCTTACAATATACAAAGTTTCCTGTCTTAATTTCCTTCTAATTTAGTGGTAATGTTTTATCGATCTGCTATTTATTGTATAGGTATGTGTTTTGAAGTTCGTAATGACAAAGTCCATGTAAAGTGACATTTATTCTTGGTGGATAGTTTGATGATCAATTGAGACATGGAGTGTCAAGAAATTAACTTTTTACTGAAAATCGACGAAGCTACGATCTCCTCAAGACTAACTAAATGTCATAGCTAAGTACATTCTTGCTTATAAGTGTATGTATAGCTAATTTTTTGGTTCTCTCTTTGCTTGTGCGTATAATATATTTAGATTTTTTATTTCACTTTTTCAATTACCTACGGTATCTTCAAGGTTCAATATTAACCGCGAAACAGCACCACAATTTTGGATAATTCCCGCGAATCCGGACGATAAATACGGCGCGGCATTAGCCGGGCCATTACCGGCCGTTTAGACCAGACCATTCCGCCCGTAATCGGTTGTAACCAGTTATAACCGGATACGGTGCGTTGGCAACACATGGGGCCTTGTCAATGGCTAATTGGATATGTAATTCAATTGGATTGCGCCAGTTTGGTGCGAAGTTGGCTCTAGCGGACTAAGTGGGGGTGCCAAGTACTAGCTTGTATGTGTAGAGTGACCATAGGTTCCGTTTTATGTAACACTGTTCTCAGTACATCGTGAGAAGTGATCCAAACTTAATAGGGTCTTGAGTAGGTAACGATATGGACAATATTTGCGAGATCCAAGTAATGAATTATCATCGCGATTAAAAGAAGTTAACAATGTAATTATTTAAGAAATAAGGCTTACTAACGACTTAGGTACTATTACATTTAAAATTATGCTTTTTTAATGAAACTAGATATATAACTAAGTACTAATACATTGGTGTTGTTAGCTTTGATGAATTGAGGTCAGTGAATCATACCTACTCATATAATTTCATTCTATTACTTAACTAATATATCTTAGTGCCAACTTAGCAACAGTGCGTAACTAACGTCGCGTGTGAACCACTTTTATACACACTTGTAACCGGGAACAAACAAGATTAAAGATGTATCCAGACTTTCATCTTCCTGCACTCCATAACTACTTAACTTATTACAACTTATCTGTACGGCGGAACACGCTGTACACTCTGCCTACCCCTTTGGGGATTAGGGACTTGATGTTATAAAAAAAAAACCTTCTTTTACCGTGCACATCCAATCAGAATCTTTTCATCATGCTGTATCGGAAAGTTACGTTCAGATTGTAACTTTATATTATTTCGCGATTTTACGAATGTATCGATGAATGGATTCGATATGAGCACGCTGGATAATCGAGAAAAGTCATAAATAGGTTGAGAAGAAATATGCATAACATTTTATTTATTAATTTCATTTAAAAAAACTAATAATGTTTAAATGGGTAGTTATGAGGTTCAGAAGTTGTAACTTAAACAGAGAAACCGATATGAGGAAACGTTGAAGCACAAAGCACTTACTCGCACGCTATTTTAGAAACAACATTTAAAGAAAAACTTATGACTGTGTATTGCTTGTGTTTTAATTGTTATTGGTTCTGAGGCTACCATTTTGCTTTTTAATTTTACCATAATTTTTATGCATAATCCCTATTTGTCATTGTAAATATATCCTGTTTTAAATAAAAAAAAGATGGTTACATGATTTGAAGATGCATGCTAGCATTACATGCC
This sequence comes from Glyphodes perspectalis, assembly GCA_951394215.1. Lineage (NCBI taxonomy): Eukaryota > Metazoa > Arthropoda > Insecta > Lepidoptera > Crambidae > Glyphodes > Glyphodes perspectalis. Next base: position 12,839,777 of record OX596218.1, on the reverse strand, counting down.
TATGGTAAACATGTTAGATATGTGTTATATTTCAAAGACATTGGTTCCTCTAAAGTATACGAATACCAAGTAACCCCTCTGGAACTCGTCTGCACATGTCTAATTACTATAAGTACCTATTAATTATATTGTTTTGCCCCCCACAAGGACCAAAAGCTGCGTACGCGCCCCTGCCAAGTAAAATTTGCTTTGTTGTAATTGTTAAGTAAAATTATTCAGCTACATCTATAATTGTGAAACTAAATATATCAAAATAAGACAAAGCGCTTGGAGAAAAAAAAAAGCTAAAACAAGATTACTGGACTATAGTGAAGTTTCGTGAAACCCAAACTTGAAATGGTCTGGCTAGAACTAGGTCAGTTTTGTTAATGAACCTAGGTTTAGCAAGTTTAATTACATAGAAGGAAGTGGTTAAACTTAGGAGTCCATATGGAACTGGATTAATTGGCCCAAGGTTACAAGTTCGTAGCTATCTAGCTATCTGCTAGAATGCAGGTTTTTATGTTGTTCGTGTCCCATGTTGGATTGGGACTTAAACATAATGTGCCAATTGTGTTTCTTGCCTAGAATGCCATAAAAGGCAACTGGTATAACGGGTTTTGGGTATGTGATTTTAGTTAGTCACTACTTTTTCACAATTTTCTATCTAACCTAGCCCAGTTTTATTCTTGGCTGAATGTGCTTAAAGGGGCCTGCTGCCCCTTTGACTCTGCTTACCCCTTCGGGGATTGGACGTGATGTTATGTATGTATGTATGTATGTAGCACGTGCTCTATTTGAACCATCACCATATCCGAACACCGCTACTTCCAAACGGTTCTCAAATAGTTTTCATTAGTTCCCTCTAAAGAGTTGGTAACTGTTAACCAATACTAAACGCCAATGCTCGCCTAATGAAAGATCTGCCCAAAGTTTGGCCGCAAACTTTTCACTGACTTGTCTATACGATTGAAGGGTCTGGATACACTCATGAGCTGAGCGGTTAGCTTAGTAATCTATACTAATATTAAAATAAAAAGAGAAATAGAGAAACAGATTTGATTGTTTGTTTGTATTGAATAGGCTCCGAAACTACTGGACCGATTTGAAAAATTCTTTCACCAATGGAAAGCTACTTTATCAGCGAGAAACATAGGCTATATTTTATCCCCGTATTCCTACGGGAACGGGAACTACGCGGGTGAAACCGCGGGTCCCTTATCAAAGTTACTGTCTTTCTGGTTGGTCTAGTTATCTGTAAAGTCGTCACGCCTACTTTTAACAACGTTGCACACGGTTGCCACTTAAAGTTTGAATCCTGATAAAAGGGTACGTTTTATCCCGAAAAACTATGAAACAGACCGAATTCCAAGCGGGAGAAGCAGCTTAACTATCACTTAATCGGTGCCAGTATTACAAATGCTAAACTTTCGAGCATCTTACGATATACATTATCAGTCACCACCATAATTGATCTGATTTGAATAGAATGAATAAAGGTACCACATATACATAAATAAATAAATATCCGACGACATCACATACACCGATCTGACTCCGAAGGTAAGTAGCTTAAGCACTTGTGTTACCGATATCAGAAACAACAGTGGTATTACAAATATATACTTAAATATTCAATATTAACACCCAGACACAGAAAAAACACAAACACATCACACGAATGTTTGTCCTGGAGGGGGATCGAACCCACAACAGAACTCTTGGCACATGAGGCAGGGTCACTACCGAATGCGCCATCGAGCTTGTCAATGAACCAGACAACAACTTTCCGATTTTGTCTTATAAGCAGATCTTAACCTGATACAGATCAAAATAAGAGACAGTTCCCGTAGGCCATGGGTACAAGTCAATTAATTTATCGGACTACATTTTACACAAGTGTTGTCTACAGAGGAGCGGTGGTAGCACAATGGTAAGGACACGCGCCTCTAGATTTTTCCAATCTATGTACGTATTAATACCACTAGCTCGATGGTGAGGGAAAACATCGTGATGAATCTGCAAATTCAAACAACTTTGGATTTGTAACCATGATCCAAAAAATTGTCTGGTTCCCCTATCGTAGTCGCTTCAGTGTAATTACCAGACTCGCTATATCCTGGCTCATGGTCTAAGCGGACCCCGTCTAAGCACGGGACATAACGCTAGGAAGATGATGATGTCTACATTGCTTATAGACCATAAGAGAAGAAAAAGCCATCGTGTCAATTAAAATAGTGATCTGAAAAGTTCACCATGAGTGGCGCGATGTTAGAATAATCAATTTGGTACATTTGCTTTTCACCATGTCCACAGCGTAAAGAATCCACGGGCGGGTCTCAGGCTAATCCAATCAAAATGGAGGTTTCTTGTCTCAAATAGTTGCTCCGGAATTGTTTGTTTCTTAGTTTCTGTCCAATGAGAAACTTTCTACTTTTCAATGACCGTGTGACGCTAGATTGTATTGGGAGATTAGGCGACGTATTTGGTCTGTTACATGATCGATCACACTACATCACATACATTGATCTGATTCCGAGGTAAGTAGCTTAAGCACTTGTGTTACGGATATCAGAATCAACAGTGGTATATATATATTCAACGACATCACATACATTGATCCGACTCCGAAGTAAGTAGCTTAAGCACTTGTGTTACGGATATCAGAAACAACAGTGGTATTACAAATATATACTCAAATATTGGATATTAACACCCAAACACAGAACAAACACAAGTATTCATCACACGAATATTTGTGCTGAGTGGGGATCGAACCCACAACTCTTGGCGCATGGGGCAGGGTCACTACCGAATGCGCCATCGAGCTTGTCAATACAGGATGATTTTATATATGGTATCATCTTCCTAGCGTTATGTCCCGTGTTTAGGCGGGGTCCGCTTAGACCATGATCCAGGATTTAGCGAGTCTGGTAATAACATTGAAGCGACTGCCGGTCTGACCTTCATAACCCTAAGATAGGAGAACCAGACAATTTTTGGATCATGGTTACAAATCCAAAGTTGTTTGAATTTGCAGGTTTCATCACGATGTTGTTCTTCACCGTCGAGCTAGTGGTATAAATACGTACATAGATTTGAAAAATCCAGAGGTACGTGCCCGGGTTTGAAACCGCACTCCTCGGTTAAGAGGCGCGTATCCTTACCATTGAGCTACCACCGTTCCTAAATAATAATTTATATACCCGGTAATTTTATATAAAAATTACCGGGTACTACTGGCGCTGTAGGTAGTTAAAACGTGCAAGTCTAATTTTTTCAGGACTCATATTTAGTCTTAAGATTTTCTGGTAAATCGAGCTATCCAATAAACGAGTTTGCTAATTTTTGGTTTTATTTATCGAGTACACGGAGTTCGACCATAACCTAATCTCCTAGTATGACATGTATGTAGTTAATAATATTGCTATTGACAGCAAAATCTCTCCCCCCCATTAAACGTACAAGTTCGAATGCGATACGTTTAAGTAAGACGCGTAACCACAACACGTAGTTATGTAGAACTCGTTCATTACTTAGTAGTGGCGTAGTGAGAGGTTATTTAATATTGCACGGCAGTGGTTCCCAAACTGTACTCGAATAAAAATTTTGCATTTTCATAAACGATTATGATTTAATCCTAGGAGTACTTAACTAGCCAGCTCGACGTCTTCATACCCGCTACCAGATTTACTATTAGTCATATTACGACTAGATGAGAAACACTGTTGGTACAATTATAATAATAAATATATATATATGCCACTTGTCACTACTTTTTCATAATGTTTCATCTAACCCAGCCCAGTTTTTTGGTGTATCGGGTTTTGGATGTGTGATTGTGTGGGCGACAGGCTAGCCTCTTGTAACCACTTTTTTACAATTTTCCATTTAACCCAGCCCAGTTTTGTTTCTCGCTGAATGTGGTTGAAGGGGCCTGCTGTCCCTTTGACTCTGCCTACCCCATCGGGGATTATGGGCGTGATGTTATGTTATGTTAAATATATAATTAATATCGGACTACATCACACATTGAATTGAGTGCTTAAGCTACTTATATCGAAGTAGCTTAAGCACTCAATTACAATAAATACATAAATACCAAAAATGTTGTGGCTCGATATTGACAAGCTCGATGGCGCATTCGGTAGTGACCCTGCCCCATGCGCCAAGAGTTGTGGGTTCGATTCCCACTCAGGACAAACATTCGTGTGATGAATACTTGTGTTTGTCCTGTGTCTGGGTGTTAATATCCAATATTTAAGTATATATTTGTAATACCACTGTTGTTTCTGATATCCGTAACACAAGTGCTTAAGCTACTTACTTCGGAGTCAGATCAATGTATGTGATGTCGTTGAATATTTATTTATTTATTTATTTATTTATTTATTTATTTATATTGCAATATTGAAAATGCTTTGCAACTGTCAGGAGTCATAAATTTGGTGGTTTATTACCCCCGTGCCTTGGAAAGTTACGCCGTTGGTCCGGCTTCTGACCCCTCTCCGGTGATGTCGGTGCCGCGCCATCGGAATATGATAGTGAAGGAACAGAGAGTGCACTTGTGTTTGCGCATGGAATGTACACTTGTGCATTCCATGCGTAGTTGGGTAATTGGTGAGATTGGACGCTTTGACTGAAATTAGTTAGCAGAATAATATTATTAATAACCAACAAATTAAACTACACGTCACTTCTCTAGCGGGGTGGCAGAGAGAACCGAACGCCATATGACACGGTCCTTACACATAATATTATCAATAATTAAAATATACATATATGCTTCGAGTTAGTAATCATTATGAGAAAGGATGTAGCAGCCGCGGAAAGCCCAGGCTCACCTACCACGACCAGACTGGTCGTGTATTAACAGAAGGTGATGTTAGGAGTCATAAAAACCGGAGAGCTTGTATGAAAAGGATCATGAATCTTGAAGAGGCGAGTGAGGTGTGTAAGGATCGTGCCAAATGGCGTTCGATTCTCTCTGCCTACCCCGCTAAAGAAGTGGCGTAAAGTTTAGTTAGTTATTATCATTTATTAATTGTGTATAAAAGTTTGACAAGCCCCTATCTAACCCGCAACAATCTGCCTGGAGCGCCTCCATTGCGTTTGATGTCGCGATCCTGCGCCCTCGCTGGTGGGGGGGGGGGGGACCCCGTGTTTTAATCTAACTATATTTATTGCTAGAGAGGAGCTTTATATGCTAGGGATCTTGATTTGAAGTCAGCAAAGACACGGAAAACGACAGGCAGAAAAAAAAAATCTTATTGTATTCATGTGTATAAATTCGGCCAATAATATAAAATTGATCGATTGATTGATTCTAACTTAACTTAAGTAAACTTCACGCCAAGCATCTATCCTTAAATATGAACCAGCTATAAAATAAATATATTAAATAAATAATAAATACCCGACGACATCACATATTGATCTGACTCCGAGGTAAGAAGCTTTAGCACTTGTGTTACGGTTATCAGAATCAACAGTGGTATTACAAAAATCATCATCCTATTACCCTTCTCCCAGTTCTTCTGGGGTCGGCGTAGCATGTCTGCCACTTCCATACGTCCCGGTCAGCCGTCATCAAGCTATCCACTCCCATTTCACTCATATCATCTTTCACACAATCCATCCATCTCTTATTTGGCCTTCCTCTTCCTCTCCATCCACTAACATTCATACTCATCACTCTTTTTGTCACATGTCCTTCCTCTCTTCTCATCACATGCCCACAGCGGTATTACAAATATACTTAAATATATTGAATATTAACACCCAGCCACAGAACAAACACAAGTATTCATCACACGAATGCGCCATTGAGCCAGTCAAATTCATGCTATAAAAGTTAAGTTGCATCTAGAAATTCTGTGCATGGCAGTTGGTTTACTTGGAGTAGGTATGTTTCATTGTCGCTTGATAGGAAGCGAGGCTGTACGTCATACTGCCTGGAGCACAAGTTATGAGGTCAGGAAGAGGGTCTAACTCAGTCTTCGGTTGAGGCTGCAGAGGTCTGTACAAATATTCAGAAGAGTCTTTTAAGATCATCTGAATATATATAAGCCAACCAACTAGGTGTCTTATCTTTATTTTCATTGCAGACTTTTTAGATCAGCTGTATACTAATACATTTTTTTAATTGCTTATTAGCTATTTAAGGTAATAAATACAAGTAGATAATGAAAATAAATACATATGAAATGAAATTGAAATGAAATAAAATTATCTTTATTAACGTAGGCTCAAATAAGCACTTATAAATCGTCAGTACATACAAATGAAAATTAAAATTTACCACCGGATTCGGAAAGTAGTTTCTACCGAGAAGAACCGGCAAGAAACTCGATAGTTACTGTTTTCATCGCCAAAGTCACAATAGGTATCAATAACAATTATCATATTCTTAAGCTACTATGCTATACAAATCTAAAAAACGTCATCATACGTCATCTTTGTGAACCGACAAAGAAATGATAAGGGTTCCTTTTTGCATATTGAGGTACGGAATTGTAAAAATATATGTTCCCTATGGACCAGTGATATATATTTTTAAAATGGCTTCACTCCGTGGGGGAAGCTGTAGGCAAAAACTGGCAAGTAATAAAATGTAGTCTAGGTCTCTAGAAAGCCCTCGCCTTGTTGCAAAGTACAGGTCTAATAAAATAGTACACAATCCACAACTTGGTTAGTCCACGCTTCCCACTAGTGTTGTAAAGAAAAAGATAAACCATCGACATTTTGAAAATCTGTACTAATACTATAAGAAGGTGTGTAAGGAGCGTGCCATATGGCGTTCGGTTCTGTCTGTCTACCCCGCTAGGGTAGTGACGTAAAGTTAAGTTAGTTAGTTTATTTATGATAGATAGAACCAAAAAATACTGTCAAATTTTATAACTTCTTTTGCTAATGAAGTTAACCTTATTTTTATTCCATAGGCCACGGGATAGCGAGACGCGGGTGTGTTGTGTATGTAAGTTCACGTTATGTTACATTAGTTCACGCTATAGAGGTCGCAGGTAAATACATTTAATATACAAATTCATAGTAACAATCAAATGTTAATCTGTAAGCCGTTGACTAAAACAAAGATACAACAATTCTAAAATGCTGGCATAAATTATTTTATTAGTAAATTTTACGAGTCTCTTAACTAAGAGCTAATTAATATATAGTGCACTAACAAACATTTCGTGGTCATTAGTGATTCAGCGAATCACTGACCGCAGCATGAATAGGCTGGACTTTACCAGTAAAGATCCACATTCTGACAAACTTACAGCGTAAGTAAGGAGTACATTAGAAAAATTATCGATAAATCGAACTATCGATAACATCATAACACTAGTCCCTTACACGAGTAAGCGAGGGCGAATGTTTACGCCAGTAGAGGCAAATAAAGCTTTCTCACGCGGGCGACACCGCAAGCCGCATCTGCGACTGTCTGTCCGTGAGTACGGCTTTGTGTACTTGAGCTGATCTATGTAGATAGATATGTGATAACTATCGATTGTAGTTTTGACTCTTACTGAATGGTTAATCGGTATGTAGACATTGTATACAAAAGTCAAGATTTTTGTGTACCTATCTATGTAATAACTATCGATTAATAAGTAAGGTAGTCAGCAAGGACAACTTCTTTCTAAGTCGAGATGTAGACACCATAAAATCAATTTAATTATAATCATAATCATCATTTATTCTAAAACCCAGAGTACACACATACAATTTATTTAAAAAAAAATCTATGGGTTTGTTTTTGGCTGAATGTGGTTAAAGGGGCCTGCTGCCCCTTTTTACACAACTATTGATCTTTCAATGTGATTTCATCGCGATGTTTTCCCTCACCGCCGAGTTACTGGTACATAGATTTGAAAGATCCACAGGAACGCGCCTAGGTTTGAACCCGCACACTCCGGAAATGAGTCGCGTGTCTTACAATGGAGCTACCACTTACAATGAGGTTTTTTTAATTAAAACATCAGATAGATGGCGTAACTGTGACGTACGGTCTTGTCACCCGCATCATTGGTAAGTTTTCAGAAAAAACTGACATGCTGTCAACAAAGAGCCAATAGTGACAGTGATAAGACCACGAGACTCCCTCGTGCCATCTGGCGGTTATTGTATTTTTGAAAACCCTCATTGAGCACCTTGCGGGCAAAAGCTAATAAAATGTATAATCTACTTTTTATGATGGTATCAAAATCCCCTTCACACTTTTCCTTATTTCCCCAATAAAATAAAAACAGGAAGAACTCAGGGGACCTGTCAGAACCCTATTGTTCCCGTCAACAGCTATCGCAACAATTCGAAACAGAATCCGTCTCTGTAACAGTCACAACACACTTCCCAAATCCAAATAAAGAATAAAAATACAGAAGGCACATGATCGTATCGAGTATAAACTATTAGTTTGTGTTAGGGATGCAATTCAGCGCTATTTTTGCTGAATCGAGCAGAACTAAAATTGTGCTGAACCCAGCTGGATTGCCTGATTCAATTCCAATCTCTAGTAGAGAGTATAAGCAAGCGGCATTGAACCAGCAAATGTCAGTGTAACCACCACAGCAAAAATTATGTTGGGCCTACCTGGATTGCTAGATCCAGCATAATGAAAATAAATACATACGTCATCTTTGTGAACAAGTGCCAAAGACCGACCAAGAAATGAGTATAGGGTTCCTTTTTGCATATTGAGGTACGGAATAGTAAAAATTTATGTTTCCTATAAATAAATAAATATCAGCCTACATTACATACATTGATCTGACTCCGAGGTAAGTAGCTTAAGCACTTGTGTTACGGATATCAGAAACAACAGTGGTATTACAAATATATACTTAAATATTGGATATTATCACCCATACCTGGATTGCTAAATCCAGCATTGCAATTCCTAATTTATATTGAGCGAAGATCTGTTACAGATCAATAAGATAAGAGAAGTGCTGGTTAAATAATACACTAAATTCGCCAGACTAACACACCACACAATTCCCTAGTTCCAAACTAAGCTTATGCTTGTACTATAGATACTAAGTGAACGGATAGACATACTTAAATACGTTTATAAACATCTATGACTCGAGTACAAATGTCCATAATTCATCACACGAAATATTTGCCCCTAGCAGGATTAAAACCCGCCACCCTTGGTTTTATGGCTCTGACCAGTCGACCAACGAGTCAGTCTATCAGGTTGTATTAGAGACTCGTCAAGAGAAAACATGGTAAAGAAATACGTACATTTTAATAACTATGATTGTGTGAGTTTCCTTGATCGAATTACCAGAGCTATCACAACCCATGAATATGAATTCTGAAGCCAGCTGAAATGAAGCCAGCTTTATGATATGATTTTTAACATTAAAATGGTTAAGGTACAGTTTATTTCAGCGTAGGTGCTGTTTGCTACATTTCTTTAAAATATATTTCATCATCAAGGTATAGAGATTTCATATACCATCTTGACTTTCATCAAAAGTTGCCTTCGTAATCTTTTTTTGAAGAATCCTACCCTGTATTATCGGGGGAAATCTAGTCGGGGAGTTTATTCCACAACCTGAGCGTGTGTATTTAAGAGGAGAAATACACTTGAAATGTTGAGTACTCTTTATAAGATAGCAAGCTGTGAAGATAAAGTCTTGGCTCGTTTTGAGTAGAGATTTCAAAGAGATTTATGTTATAAACACAGAATTCGACTGGCTTGATGGCGCATTCGGTAGTGACCCTACCCCATGCACTAAGAGTTGTGGGTTCGATTCTCACCCAGGACAAACATTTGTATGATGGATACTTGTGTTTGTTCTGTATCTGGGTGTTAATATCAAATATTTAAGTATATTTTTGTAATACCACTGTTGATTATGATATCCGTAACACAAGTGCTTAAGCTACTTATCTCGGAGTTAGATCAATGTATGTGATGTAGTCTGATATTTATTTTTAATGTTTGGAACTTACACTCAAAAATAATCAACCATGTTTATTGTCTAGCATGTTGTAGAAAGCGACCAATGGTGTATAGAGTGATGGGTATCGGGTGTTGAATTTAAGAACAGGCGATGAGCTAGCCACTTGTCACTATTATTTCACAATTTTCCGTTTAACCCAACTCAGTTTTCATAATAATAATCATAATGATAAATATTTATTTGCATAAAAACACGGTATACAATATGTTCAGACATTTTTACAGTTTGATGTCATAAAAAAAAGATCCTCTGCAATCCATTTATACAATCTCTTTTTAAATCATTTTAGATTTATAAATTTAAATTCATTCAGGTATCCGACTACATCACATACATTGATCTGACTCCGGGATAAGTAGCTTAAGCACTTGTGTAACGGATATCAGAATCAACAGTGGTATTACAAATATATACTAAAATATTGAATATGAACACCCAGACACAGAACAAACAAAAGTATTCATCATACGAATGTTTGTCCTGGGTGGGGATCGAACCCACAACTCTTGGCGCATGCGCCATCGAGCCAGTCGGTAGTGACCCTGCCCCATACGCCAAGAGTTGTGGGTCAGCCAGTAGCTAAATACCCAAATTATGACTCTTCTGCCCTATAAATACAGACTGTGCCTTCTGTATAATATTTTTTAATCGAATCGTGAAGTTCTCAAGCCGAAAGAACAACAGGGGAGTATCTCAAAATGTTTTGTTTGCAAATATCCGGTATAGAACATTCCGTCTGTTTGTGTCTGTTTGAAGGATTTGCAGTACTGATGGATTATTATGTGTCGGTGTTTATCTGTATGTTCTAATTTGCTTAGCTCGAAAAGTAGGTTTGACTCCTAACTCTTGTTAACTATAACTATTGTGCGAACTACGCGATCGCACTAAAAGTATAAGTACTTTCGTCGAGCTAGGTGTTGCTTGCTCGGGGACCTAGGCCCAACTAATCGTCGCGGTGTATTGTATATATACTTAGTGGCGAGAATAACTTCGTCAGCGCGATGCAGGATTGTATGGCGTTTCTTCATGTTCGATCGACGTCATTTGTTTACGTATTACTGGAGCTATAATCTTGACTATCTTGTGGCGCGGTCGCCACACATCACAAGTCATACTTAACAGGATTTTTATTATAGTATCCATATTATTAACGGAATTAAAAAAATATGTTAGGAATTTCCAAGATTTATTTTAACTAGCTGTGCCAGCGGTGTCACCCGCGTTTATGGTTAATATTATAAAGACTATTTCCGTCATACATGATTTATATGTAACTTTAACCATTAAGGCTGCACACGCGACGGAAGCTCAAAAAATGGAGTAACTTCTCCCGTTTTCCCAACATTTCCCTTCACTACTCTGCTCCTATTGATTGTAGCGTGATGAAAAGTATACTATAACCTGCCCAGGAATATGAAGAATAATTGTACTAAGTTTCGTTAAAATCCGTCGATTGGTTTTTGTTTCTATAAGGATCATACAGACAGACAAAATTTTTACTGATTGCATTTTTAGCATCAGTAGGTATCGATCACTAATCACCCCCTGATAGTTATTTTGAAAATATATTTCATGTACAGAATTGACCTCTCTACAGATTTATTATAAGTATAGATGATTCCGAAAGAGCTTAGAAGTTTTAAGTATTTGGGACGATGTATGTAAGGTTGCAATCGTTACAAAACATCAAGTTAGAAATAGTACTAAAACAAAAAAGGACATTTAGGATCAATTCTAAAGGCAACCTAATGGTTTTTGTCAGTAAATGTAAGTGCTTAATTTGATTCCAATAGTATCAAAGAACGAGATGTCTCCTTACTGAGGCGAAGACATTTACATTTTAATTTTGTTTCAAAGCTATTCTCTCAAGCTTCGTAGCGACGGCCGCTATTTCTGAATTAATCTGTTTGCGTGAGAAAACTTTGTTTTTATCTCGTTTTAACTTCCTACTGTGGACAAAGACAGATTATTAGAGAAAAAATAATATGGATGTGCTATGTTCTCAAATATAAGTCTAAAAGAACACTGTCTCCTTTTCTAGTAGAAGTAAAAGGCAAATAAGGGTGTATTGGGTTTTGGGTATGTTATTGTGTAGGCGGCAAGCTAAGAAAATTTTCACAATTTGCCAACAAAATCCGTTTTTGTCCGGGTTAAGACATAAAAATAATGAATAAAATAAATAAATAAATATTCAACGACATCCCATTCAATGATCTGACTGCGAAGTAAGAAGCTTAAGCACTTGTGTTACGGACATCAGAAACAACAGTGGTATTACAAATATATACTTAAATATTGGATATTAACACCCAGACACAGAACAAACACAAGTATTCATCACACAAATGTTTGTCCTGGGTGGGGATCGAACCCACAACTCTTGGTGCATGGGGCAGGGTCACTACCGAATGCGCCATTGAGCTTGTAATAATGCGCCAACTGTGTTTCTTGCCTAGCATGTCGTAAAAGGCGACTAATTGTATATCTTCTACTAGCTAGCCACTTGTCATTACGTTTCCACAATTTTCCATCTAACCCAGTCCAGTTTTATTTTTGGCAGAATGTGGTTAAGAGACCTGCTGTCCCTTTGACTCTGCCTACTCCTTCGGGGATTACAGCGTGAATTTTTATGCCAACTAAACTAATTCAACATATTTTTTGGGCTAAATGCGGTTTAGGGAGCTTTATTATTACCACCTGCTACCTACCCCTTCAAGGATTGAAGGCATGATGATATGTGTGTATATAAATCTGAAGTACCGATGTAATAAATTTAATTCCATAAGTTCTAACAACGTTTTTCTCCAACATTTACTTAGTCCGTTTCAATCTCAAAATTCGTGTTTGTTTTAAATGCATAAATATTAAATTCTGTGTGCGAAACACTTCGGTCTCGGACCGGTATGTTTGCTTTGCATCTAATGCTTGCGTTTGGATAAAGTTGGATTAAGCTATAAGTTGAACTTTTCAACTACTCGGGCTCTTCAATAAGTTAGCGGAAAGGGTCAGCGGTTTATTTGTTGATATTATATTATTATTGTTACCATCAACTACATATTTTTATGTTAGGACACATTTAGATAGAATTTATTTTTTAATATTTTTTTCTGCACATATTATATTTTTGGGCCTTTCTATTTCTTGTATATCTTTATTAGTAAATTTACGGCACTGTCATCAATTTTAGACTAATGGAATTAGAATCGATTTAAAATCTTCCAAAAGTCTCTAAAACTTTAGCACCTTTTTTATCATTTTTGATTATTTAAATCCATCATTTAAATATCCTCTGTCCTGGGCAAAGATTCCTTTACCCCTAAGTGAAAAAAAAGTCAAATAAATTCAGTCGTTTTCACGTGATACGCATACTAAGTAAAAAAAATTGCAAAGACTATTAAAAATATTCTGCAATCGTTTCTACAGGTGTATCAACTATTCAAATCTCACCCTTCCTTTGTCCTAGTCTGGTATAAATATTAGAGAGAGATCTATTCGAACATTTTCACGCACACCAACATTAGTCATAGAATACCCCTGATAATGAAACGTCAAACAAAATTATCACCCCCCGAGGGGTACTTGCGCGCCTACGTACCGCTATTGACAATTTTACCGCCCTTGCATCCCCCGTAAAATCGGCATGGGCCATAAATAAGCTTATTGACCATTAATTCTTAACGCCGCATCTCTTTATAGTCCTATATTGTTTCGCTATACTTTATTATGTATAGGGTTGCGATAGGGCGGGGGTAAATTTAAATTGATTATATCGATATTAAAATAATACAATAAAAATTTAAATGTTCTTTGTCGTTCAATAAATGATGACAACATTTGTGTCGAGACAACTCCAGAAGGTAATAATACTTGAGTTGGAGTGTCTCTCTTGCCAAAGCTAGTTATATACATATTGTTAGACGCTTGGCTTAGATGTCTGCAGAGCGCTCGCTGAAGCGAGGCGTCAGGGTTCGAATCTATATATAAAGACATTTATATTAAGTTTACTTACTTAAACTATAATTAACAAGCTCGATGGCGCATTCGGTAGTGACCCTGCCCCATGCGCCAAGAGTTGTGGGTTCGATCCCCACCCAGGACAAATATTTGTATGATGAATACTTGTGTTTGTTCTGTGTCTGGGTGTTAATATTGAATATTTAAGTATATATTTGTAACACCACTGTTGATTCTGATATCCGTAACACAAGTGCTTAAGCTACTTACCTCGGAGTCAGATCAATGTATGTGATGTAGTCTGATATTTATTTATAAAAAAAATAAGTTTAGTCTAGTTCGAATATATTGGTTCGAATATATGATTATTTATTTATATTTTATCTACTTCAATGGACTTTTTTTAATCATTTCAGTTACATCGAAGCTCAGTGTTTAATAAAATACATCACTTTTAAGAGTGATCTTTGAGCTGTCATTTCGTCTTCACCGCGCTGTCTTACACAATCTATTTGAATATCGACTTTAGCTAATTAATTAAGTAATGTTTGCGAGCAAATAAATAGAAAATAAAAAAAAATACTCCTCGATTGATTATTATTGTTGGGAAAATAACTTGTTAACAATTATAACAATATATATGAAACTGACAAATACTTTAAAGTAGGCCGTTAAGTAACTAGGCTATCTTAAAACGTTTTAAGTCACAACCTGAATGATGAATGTTACAGGTGCGACGATACTCCATCAAGCAATGGAACATTTCTGGAATGTGCTGGTACAATCGAAATGTTGTTTAAGATATTCCCGATTATGTCCTCATTAATAAGGGCTTAAAGTGATATTTTCTGACTACTCGTAGTAATAATATGAGTATGTTTTAGATATACTATATTAATATATACGGAAAGTACCATTAAATAATCTATACTTAGTACTTTTAATATTTAAAGCTGAATAGTTTTCGTTGGTTAAACGAGATATTTTCAGTAATTACTGGTCCATCTTCTTCCTAGCGTTATGTCCCGTGCGTAGAAGGGGTCCGCTTAGACCATGATCCAGGATTTAGCGAGTCTGGTAATTATATTGAAGCGACTGCCGATCTGACCTTCGTAACCCTAAGATAGGGGAACCAAACAATTTTTAGATCAACGTCGAGCTAGTGGTAAATACGTACGTAGGTTTGAAAAATTCAGAGGTACGTGCCCGGGTTTGAACCCGCACTCCTTGGTTAAGAGGTGCGTGTCCTTTCCATTGAGCTACCACCGCTCCAAGTAACTACTGGTCCGAATGATAATAAATTCTTCAGACTGACACACCAATTCCCTAGTTTCAAACTAAGCTTATAAGCTTGTGCTATGGATACTAGGTAAACGGATAGACATACTTTAATACGTTTATATTTAAATATTCATGTTCATCACACGGAACATCTGTCCCTAGCGGGATTCGAACCGCACCTTTGGTTTCATGGCCAGGGTGACCACTTGATCAACGGGCCAGTCCAATTGAAATTATATTATTGTGTTGAATAGGCACTTTATCAAGCCTATGTAAAGGGTACATCATTAACTATAAACGTGAAGCCGCGGAAACAGCTATAGAATAAACGCTTCATGACAGTAATTATTCTTTTGTGCCATAAATGTTTCAATCTCTGAATAAATGTTCTGAATCAAAACGGTAATCGAGGCTGTGTGCAACATAAAAACAATATTTTATATTATCGACATATAAATGGACATGTTTGCTCACATCACTAATTAATATCTGCATTAATTTACGTCTCATTTTATTTTTGCCTGCAAATACGTAATGCAGCACATAAATGGTTCTTTATTGCAGTGAGCCAGCAATGCGTATTACCTGATATAACTGCACTAAGCGCTGACTTTTAATGGCTTAGTCCATAGCCGTGTTATTACCGTACGAGCTTAGAACGGGAATACTTGACTAGATATACATATGTACGCATAAGGTATTGCATATTATACTTAATAGCAGCGCCACGCGGTTTCACCCGCGTATTTCTTGTTCCCTTGGGAATATGGGGATAAAATATAGCCTATGTTACTTCCGGATAATGTAGCTTTCCAATGGTGAAGAAACTTTGAAATCGGCATAGTAGTTTTTGAGTTTATTCAACAACAACAAACACACACAAAAATACAAATCTTTCCTTTTTATAATATATGTCGGCATTAAGCAATGTCAGCGCCACCAAGCGGCTAGTGTATTAATTGGAACGCCAGCGCCACCACGCGGCGCTTGAGCGGAGTCTACGACGTTGTGCCCGGCAGAAGCGAGCTCACTTTGCGTACGACCACCGAGCAGTAAACACGTCTGGAAACTGTCACGGGTTCCTAGGTTTCCTAGTACCCAATTCAGTCATCAGTGCTAATTATAGAGTGTAATTAAAATAACCTTGATTATCGTACCAGGGTTTGACCGACATTACCCGTCGTAACGCCCATAGCCGTCAATCAGCATGGCGGATAATAACGAAATAGAAAATCATTCTCCGTTATATATATTAAAGATGTTTAGGTTGCAATCACTGCGATACCAGCGCCATCTTTATTTAGCAGAAAAGTAAGCGGAACACCAGCGTTGCCTAGCGACGATTAGCAGAGTCTACGACGTAGCAGTCAGCGAGAGGGATCTCACTTTTGGCTCATCGCTCTCAGGCTGTGAACCTCTAGAAACTGCCACGTTCCCTTGCGATGGAGTGGCTTATTGCAGAAAATAGTAAATCAGCTGTGCCTTCTCCGACATATATACAAATATATATTTGAACATATTATGTCACTTGTATAAGGCCACACTAAATCCGCATTAATAAATAATACCAAACAACATCTTAAGCACTTGTATTATGGAAATCAGAATCAAATTAGGTTCCATAAACCCCCAGATTTGTCCCATATTGGTTTGGAACTTAAAAAGAATGTGCCAACTGCGTTTCATGCCTAGCATGCCGTAAAAGGCCACTAATGGTATATGGGGTTTTTGGTATGTGATTGTGTAGGCGACAAGCTAGTCACTTGTCACTACTTTTTCACAATTTTCCATCTAACCCAGCCCTTGTTTTTGGCTGTATGTGGATAAAGGGGCCTGCTGTCCCTTTGACTCTGCCTAACCCTTCGGGGATTGATGTTATACGTGTATGTGTGTGTATCTAAATCTGTTTTAAAACTCTCGATCCTCCCCATATAACGACTCTCTTTCAAAAATAAAGTCAGCTGTGTCTAAACAATCTAAAAATACCCGCGAGTAAACATTAAACGTGGAACAAATTAATCTCAGCGAAGATGGATCCGGTACAAACAATAAACGGGACCGCCGATAAGGCCAATACGAACGAAGCCGGGCCGTTTCGTTGTTACACTTTCCGGCAATGCTTGTCGCCCAGTCGGTAAGCAAGATGAATCAAGTATCGCACGCACTGGGTTGCAAATATGCAGCGTTTTTCGTAGAACTATTTTTACAGAGTTTCACAGGCCTGGGACTTAAAAAGAATGTGCCAAATGTGTTCCTTGGCTAGCATGTCCTAAAAGGCGATTAATGGTATATCGGGTTTTGGGAGTGTGATTGTGTAGGCGACGAGTTCGTCAAAATTAGTGTCAAGTTGCAGCTGCAACTTGACACTAATTTCTTACAGTTTTCCGTCTAATCCAGCCCAGTTTAATTTTTTGGCTGAAAGAGGTTAAGGGGGCTAGCTGCTTTTGACTCCGCCTACCCTTTTTGGGATTACGGGCGTGATGCTGGGTTAGATGGAAAATTGTAAAAAAGTAGTGACAAGAGGCTAGCTTGTCGCCTACACAGTCACATACCAAAAACCCCATATACCATTAGTCGCCTTTTACGGCATGCTAGGAATGTAATTATTATTAAGTCCCAGACCAACATGGGACAAAATTCTAAATTAACATTTTTGTATTTTATTTTATATGGAAAGCGTTAAGTAACGGTAGCTTGTGAAACATAGTCTATAATTTTGCTTTAAAAAAATATCCTCAAAAATGTTGAGTTACTTTTGCTATCGAGTCGACAATATCTTTAAAATTCAACAAAAAATCTTTCTCAATTACTACTTGGATTTTTTAAATCCAAAGTCACTTATTCGGCGGGAATTGGCCTCTTTATTTCGTGAAATTGTTTTCTGCTCGTAACCGCAAATAGCGACCAAAGCGTCTTAAAAAAACGCCGTGATTTAAAGCGCTGTACTCGCCATTTGTCAACGAGTAAAGCGTATTAAAAACGCAGCGCTTGTGATAAGCCATACTCGCCACTTATCAGCGAGCGAGGCATGTGAATAACGCAGCGCTTGTGATATGAGCTGTACCCGCCACTTGTCAGCGAGCGAGGCGTGTTAAAAACGCAGCGTTTTCTTGCACAGTACGTGCAGTTCTCAGCGCGTCGCGTTTTATAAACACCATCAATCAACCGCATGACAGCGCAATCGCAAACGGATTGCGGCCGACAAATTGAATGCGCCTCGCGTCTTATTATTATTTTTTGTTAGCAACCTATGACGTCATCAAACAGGGAGCCTACTGAATAAAGCCACCTATGTACAGTGTAAACTCCATGTAACGTCACTCGATTTAACGACAAACTCCCTAAAGCGTCGAAATCACTCGCCTTTGGTTGGTTTAGCTTGTTTTCGATACAATAATACACTCCATATAGCATCACACCCACTCTCAATAACGACAACAATTACGTTATAAAAAGTACTTTTAGTTCCCAAAATGAGTAAAACCGCGCAGCTGTGTACGTTCTTTTGTCGCTTTATTATCCTAGCCTGTAATAAATTCCAGATTCGGCATCATACAAACTTTCTAAGAAATTCGATCTTTTGTTTACAAATTGGGATTGCACATGTAGACTGTAGTTGACCATGACTAATAAATAAGGAGTCATGGACTTAATACGTTATCATATTGTTAGTTGCTCACAAACTTTCAAACTTAACATGGCTAGTAAAATTAATTAAAATTGTGATTTTTCTTCTTTCCATATAACGGCAACTCTCTATAATGCCATAAAATGTACAGTCCCTTCAGTGACGATAGTACACTGTACTTCCTTTTCTTTACTAGAAACAGGTGCTAGCCTGTAGGCTGGACTGGCCTAATATATTAAACTGTATCTGTAAAACGATGGTAGCTCAATGGTAAACACAGACGTCTCTTAACCGAGGGGTGCGGATTCAAACCCGGGCACGTACCTCTAGATTTTTCAAATCTATGTACGTATTTATACCACTAGCTCGACGATGAGGGAAAACACCGTGATGAAACTTGCAAATTCAAACCACTTTGGATTTGTAACCATGTTCCAAAAAAATTGTCAGGTTCTCCTGACTAAGGGTTACGAAGGTCAGATCGGCAGTCGCTTTAGTCTAGACCCGCTAAGTCCTGAATCGATGATGACTAAAATGTGTATTCAAAAGAGTAACGACCGATTATCTTGCGTCTGCTCAGTATAGGCAACGTTCTGTGATAGATTAGCGAAGTTTTTTTTTTTGTAGTGAACAAAACAGCTTTGCGACTCGAACTTAAAACAAGTTTCATTTAGGTTGGTCTGATCTATAAAGTTATCAAAGCAAAAAACTTGAATGAAAGGATAAAAAGCGTAGTACTTAAATTATGAGATGGATTCATAACATAAAATGAATAATATTTTCTTTGTTAAGATTGTCACTACTTTTTCTCAATTTTATATCAAACCCAGCCCAGTTTTTATTTCTGGCTGAATGTGGATAAAGGGGCCAGCCGCCTCTTTGTCTACCCCTTAGGGGATTATGGCTGTGATGTCTGTTTGTTGATTTAGAACGTTGATAACTACTTCAAGCTTAATAACTTTAAGCTATTCATGGTCTACGATGTCAGTATCAGTGATCTGGTGATCGTCTGAAGAAAAGACGTTGTATTTGCTTCCCAGGAGTTTTATCTGTGTCTACCGGTCTTGGTGAGTGGTTCTATATCTACTCAGCAACGCTTAGGCATCAAACCCAACGTCTCTTTAACTCTGTCTACCCCTTCGGGGATGACGGGCGTCATGTTATGTATGTATGTCTGCATGCATGCAGTTTGGTAAAAATATTGTTCATCAATCAGTGTATACACACACATATGGAATGGACCCATTTTCAAATAAGACACCAACTGGCCGTTCAACCATCAAGGACAAGTTTCAGGTCCCTTAGGGATCACCTTTGCCCACACTGACCGTAAGTACTGCTCAACTGCTCTGGTTCCAAAATCTTCCCAGAACATTCCTTGAGTTTATCTCACAAAATAGGCACATAGTTATCTTGAGTACGCTTTGAAATCCGAGCCGGGGTTTGGCTGTGAGCGATTTAATATATCTTTAGTAGGCTTACCTACTCTGGCTGCTCAACCGTCTGTGATAAATCTTCGTATTGTTTAATAAATATATTATGTGTCTTTGTTTATAAGCATGAAAAACGCCTTTGGTTCTGAAATAAATTACTTGTTTAATTTTTTTTAATATCAGCATTTTCATAAGTATCAGAGAGAAAAATATAAGTTACTTTTTAAAGATCATTAGTATTCTTTGGGATACTGTGGGTTTAATTTGATAACTTAATAAGTATATTTAAAAATAACTATTGCTTTTCTATTTTTTCATAAGATAAGCGTAGCCAGTATCTATTTTAATTTGCAAACTTTTGGCGTATTCAACACCACTGTTCAATACTCAATACTTAATAATTTATTGCTTCCATAATGTGTTTACAAGGGGTTGGGTACTGTTGGGGGTTAGACATGAAAAATCGACACACGTATAGTTACTTTCGCATTTATAACATTAGTAAGGAAATAATAACAGTCAAGTACTCCAGCACCGTAAATTTACAGATAGAAATATAGCCATTTCTCAAAAAAACAAAAAGTACGAAAAGAACTTCACTACAAAATAAATCAATTCTCTTAACAAAAGACATACCAACGTCAATATTTACGATTCCACGCTCTCCCACAAGCCCCGGCCGCACCTAAGAATACCTCCTAGCGCCATATTTCGCGGAAATGTGTAAACTTGTGCGAACCCGAGATAGTTACAGCGAGACAATGGAGGTGATTCCAGTCGGGATTAATTAATTCACGGGACGCCGGGATAAATAAGGCGGCCGCGTTTATACCAAGGAGTTCGGCTCAGGGAAATTTTACCGCTCTTTAGCGACGTAAAATGAACACTTACTCATTCGTGATTGGTTACTGATAGAAATTACAATACATACATACATAACATCACGCCCATAATCCCCTTAAACCAATTTCAGGCAGAAACAAAACCAGGCTGAGCTAGATGGAAAATTGTAAAAAAGTGGTGACAAGTGGTTAGCCCGTCGCCCACACAATCACATACCCAAAACCCGATAGCGATTGCAATGCAGGGGCATTTTCTGCTAGATTCTGGATTCTGATAGATGCTGGATTGAACAGAAAATGCCGCTAAAATTGTGCCGAAGCTGGATTGCTTAATCCACCATTTGCAATCCCTAGGCATTTTCCGGCAGAAGAGCATGGCGCCGAATCTAGCATTGCAATCGCTATATAAATAGCTAACAGCCGTTTCTATCTACATATATATCTATAAAGATATATATGTAGATAGAAACGGCTGTTCTGAAAACTTATTTGATAATCTTATAACTAACAATACAGGTATATTTACAACTAGCGTGCCAGCGGTGTCACCCGCGTTTATGGTTAATATTATAAAGACTATTTCCGTTATACATGATTTCTATGTAACTTTAACCATTAAGGCTGCACACGCGACGGAAGCTTAAAAAATAGAGTAACTGCTCCCGTTTTCCCAACATTTCCCTTCACTACTCTGATCCTATTGATTGTAGCGTGATGAAAAGTATACTATAACCTGCCCAGGAGTATGAAGAATAATTGTACCAAGTTTCGTTAAAATCCGTCGAGTAGTTTTTGTTTCTATAAGGAACAGACAGACAGACAGACAGACAGACAAAAATTTTATTGATTGCATTTTTGGCATCAGTATCGATCACTAATCACCCCCTGATTGACAGTTATTTTGAAAATATATTTCATGTATAGAATTGACCTCTCTACAGATTTATTATATATTAAGTATATATAATAATTAAGTGCTAATAATACAACTTACTTTAACAATTTAGACTTAAGTATACTAGCTTTGGTCTGCAGCTCTGCCCGTATAAAATCCAGCCTAAATACTATCGAGGGTCGCAAAGAATCTACAAATGTTGCATAGATGAAATGTAGCATAAGATTCAAGATATGCCTTCGCTTAGTATTCTAAAGGTCATATTGAAATTTGAATATAGCAACGGTCCCTCTAAAACATACGATGACGACAGGATTAATAACAGTTAAAAACCAATGTAAACTAACCTTAACTTTCCAAAAGATTTCGAACTTCAATTCAAACTCTATTTTTAAGTTAATTTAAACTTTTAAGTTGTGATTTTCTTTAACTCCAATACGTACCATTTTAATTAAGAACCCATTTGATTTTAATCTACGACGATTAAAATTTGACGTTTCCAATAGTTTTGAAACCTTTTACACATAGCAACCCCAATAATACTAACTAAGTAAACTTCACGCCACTTCCCCAGCGGGGTAAGCAGAGAGAACCGAACGCCATATGGCACGGTCCTTACACACCTTCTTTAATACTATGTGCTAGTTCAGACACGGCGGGAACCATGCGGTTTGAGAATGAATGAAATGAAATGAAATTGTCTTTATTTACGTATGCTTAAAAACAGCACTTATAAATAGTCAGAATAAGATCAATATCTACCGGTTCAAAACGGGAACGGCGTGTGTCTTATTACGAAGGTATTTATATAATCATTCAGACATAATCGCGCGGTTCCCGCCGTGTCTAACCAAGCACTAAATGTCACTTATATGTACCAAGTACATATCATGTGAAATACCAACTACTACTTAAAGTATCATAAGCAAAGAAAGCCAGTCAACGAACTTTCAAGTATGCAGATAAGTTAAACATTGGGTGCACCTCCATGTCATTTATTCTAGTTAATTGTATGGAAAGTGGTTGAAACATGACACCGGAGTTATGTTTTCACAAAGGCGACCGTCTCTCAAACGCTGACAATGTGGGACGTATTAAGGTCGTATGTTAGGGCCCTTGTTATTACTAAGTATCTGTTACGAATGAGGTATCTGCAGCGCTGACTTGGACATAAATTATTGAAAGAATATTAATGGTAGTTAAAAATAGAATGAAAGTTATCTGTAAAGTTAAAGCTATGATTTTCTGAGCCAAGGTGATCCTCGTCGATATTGTAGTCTAATTTCTCTTATTCCTTTATTTAAGACGCCTGTTTGTAACTAGTATCGCAAAATTTTGTATCAGGGATTAAGCGAGTCTTCACTAAGAACGAGACACAACGCTAGAAAGATGAGGTAATTGACCGTCTGTATACGTGGGCACTGACTTCTGTAACACAGGTATGTACCTAGCACAGGAGTCAGGGGTTTCACTATTTATTTTTGTAAGTTACATGTTTTGTGTCAAATAAAGTTTAATTTATTTAAATTATTTATATACATATCTACGATGATACTAAGGCACAAGAATACTGAGCAATTTTGTAATTGAAGGATCTAAAGATTTTGAAATTGAAATCGGTGTGTACAGACATTTTTTTTATTGTTATTGTTTAATGAATCAGTTGTCTTGTTAGAGGTCTTTTCAAGCCCTTAGTCCGTTCCCGTGATTGTAATGATGTTAAAAAACTAAGAACTTTTCAGCCAAAGTCTGACTTCTGACTAAGGGCCCTATTTAGCCCTAAGTCCGCACCTGTTTAAGTATAAATGATAACCGCAGCGCGCGGCTCTGTTTGCGTTGCGGAATTGAGTCATGCTCGCAGCGTTTGTGTGGGCTGTGTGCAAAATTTTACGGCGCAAGGAGCCAGAAATTATAACGTATATCTACTGCATATAGGTCGCTATATGCACGAGCGATTAACTTGGTGGGGGGTGAATTGTGGGGGAACCTGTATATTGTAATAACTGTGGACGTATAACGATCATCTAATTTCTATTGTTCCTTTGTCTTGAGGCTATTAGCATAAGTTGGCAGTCGTCTTATTGCAATAACTAGATTCGCTAAATCTAGGATCAGAAGTTAAGCGGGTTTCGACAAATAACAAGCTACAATGCTAGAAAGATGAGACGATTCATGCCCTGGTTACAATGCTGATATAATAGTAAAGTGTTTTTGTAGCTGAATAAGCCAGATATATGTATAAGTAGCGTAGGGATTTGTGCAATGTGTATATTAAGTACTTAATAAAAAAAACCTTTTTTTTTTCTTTTAACAAGTCAAGGTTACAGTATCTACTTCAAGGCCCTTACTAGCCCTAAGTCCGCACCTGTTTAAGTATAAATGATAACCGCAGCGCGCGGCCCTGTTTGCGTTGCGGAATTGAGTCATGCTCGCAGCGTTTGTGCGGGCTGTGTGCAGAGTTTTACGGCGCAAGGAGCCAGAAATAATAACGCATATCTAGTGCATCGCTAGCGCATATAACGTTACGCTGACGTACATGAAACACGTTTTAACTTAGCATAAGTGAGTGCGGTGGGGTTTATTGGGAGGATACCTGTATAGAGATAATAACTATGGATGTGTAACTGCGATCTAATTTCGTTGTTATTTATTTAAGGGCTGATATTTTAACTGTCAGAGAGCGGTGGTAGCTCATTGGTTTGGCCTCTTAGCCGAGGAGTGCGGGTTCAAACCCGGCATGTACCTCTGGATTTTTTAATCTTTGTACGTATTTGTACTACTAACTCGATGGTGAAGGAAACGTCGTGATGAAACCTGCAAATTCAAACAAATTTGGATTTGTGAACCATGATCCAAAAATTGTCTGGTTCATATCATGGCCATAACCCTACCCAACACTAAGATAGGGTTATGATGGTTAGATCGGCAGTCGCTTCAATGTAATTATTAAATTCTGGATCATGGTCGAAGCGGACCCCGTCTATGCCCGGGACATAACGCTAGGAAGATGATGATTTCAACCGTCAGGTAGTATAATTCAAAATTTACTGAACGTTTCGTATGGAAGAGAAATATCGAATGATCTAGTTAAATGTGTAACCGTTTACTAAATAGATCCATAATACTTTACTACTGATATTTTTAATTGACTGTGTAAAAAGTATGAACCTAATGTGTTTATCTGATTATTTAAAATCTAAAATTTATGAAAGTTATATTACCCAAAACCAGGCTAGTGTTAATCATTATCGATACACCCACGGCATCTGAGTCTAATGTGTAAAAGTAGATAATATTATGTATCTAACTACATCATGTTGTGGGTTCGATACCCACCCAGGACAAACATTCGTGTGATGATTACTTGTGTTTGTTCTGTGTCTAGGTGTTAATATCTAATATTTAAGTAAATATTTGTAATACCACTGTTGTTTCTGATATCCGTAACACAAGTGCTTAGGCTACTTACCTCGGAGTCAGATCAATGTATGTGATGTTGTCTGATATTTATTTATGTAGGATGAAGTCGCGCAGAAAAGAAGAAGCTATTCCATATAAAACAATTTCTAATAACTCTAATAAAAGCATTGTCAGTAACAGCTTTTATGAGTTTATTCAAACATACGCGCTCGCACTAAAAGTGGAAGTACTTCCGCCGAGCTAGGTGTTGCTCGCTCGGGGACCTAGGTCCGACTAACCGTCGCGGTGTATTGTATATATACTTAGTGGCGAGAATAACTTCGCCAGCGCGATGCAGGATTGTCTGGCGTATCTCCATGTTCGATCGACGTCATTTGTTTACGTATTACTGGAGCTATAATCTTGACCATCTTGTGTCGCAGTCACCACAATTTTTTGTTAAATCTATAGGTATGTACCTGAATTTTAATAATAATAATATGTTCCAACATATTTATAATGCTAAATTGTACCCGTGCGGACCCGGGGCGGGTTGCTTGTAAATAAATTACTTAACTTCAAAAGCATGTCTGCTGGAACTATGAATACAAGGAATTGATAGACATGTTTAAATACGTTTGTACAACCATCTATCGAATACAAATGAATATGTTTGAGCGAACTCCTAACGTGATTAGTCTTTGGTTTTGTGGTTAGAGACTCTCTACTAGACTAAGCTTGTTTCTAACATATAACATACATCGGTTTACGGTTTAAAGACATTTATTCTTCTAAAGACTTCACTTATATGAGAACTTATATACAAAAAAAAAATTATATTATTTCTCAAGGCTTAGACTCCAGAACGCAACAAACCGATTTATTATAACATAAATATTTTCCTTTCAGGAAAGTATTTATTAACAAATATTATTTACATTTGGTACGTGTTTCCAGACTAATATAAGGGTCTTAGCAAAACAATAAGTGCAAGCAACGTCGGTGCTTTGAGATGGAAAATTTTAGAGAGCTTAAAAGAAAATGGAATCTCGTTAAAATGCCAGAAAAAATAGCTTTCTCGTTATTGTGTATTAGTGTTGCAAGATAGTGTATGTTGATATATAATATTATTATTTAAATAAACTATAAGTGCAGGACATAACACGTAAAGGATATTTCTATGATAATTTTGGTAGAAGGCGGTTAGTGAACTTTTAATAGGTTGTTTGTATTTGTAAATTAATTTGAGCG
This sequence comes from Glyphodes perspectalis, assembly GCA_951394215.1. Taxonomy (NCBI): domain Eukaryota; kingdom Metazoa; phylum Arthropoda; class Insecta; order Lepidoptera; family Crambidae; genus Glyphodes; species Glyphodes perspectalis. The sequence goes on along the minus strand of OX596218.1, from coordinate 12,813,135 downwards.
GTGGTAGCTCAATGGTAAAGACACACGCCTCTTAACCGAGGAGTGTGAGTTCAAACCCGGCCACGTACCTCTATATTTAAAACTATGTACGTATTTATCCCATAGCTCGACGGTGAGGGAAAACATCGTGATGAAACCTGCAAATTCAAACAATTTTGGATTTGTAACCATGATCCAAAATTTACTGGTTCCCCTACTTTAGGGTTACGAAGGTCAGATCGGCAGTCACTTCAATGTAATTACCAGACTCGCTAAATCCTGGATCATGGTTTAAGCGGACCCCGCCTAAGCACGGGATAAAGCTAAGAAGATTGTATTTGCAAATTGATGCATGTGTATTTATTTATATTTATACAACTAATATATATTTACGTATTATTTTTAAAGCCATCTTTGTGAACTCATTCAAGACCTACTAGCTAGTACATAATACAGAGTTCGCACTTCCAGCCTCTCAAATCCCACCTATAGGCAGGAAGGCACGGCTACACAAACCCCAGCATAAGGGTGTATCCACACGAGTGCCGGTCGTTACGACCCTCAGAGCCCTTAACATTTCCTCCAGGGCTGAAGGGCTTCCTGCGCCGAGAGCTGAGCTTACCTACTTTTGTTGTCAGCGACTTTTAATGACCAGAGGACGAGCGAGGTTTAAATTAAAAAGTATGACTAAGGTTTTTTTTTAATGGGCATATTAAAAATATTGCGGTAAATTTAATTAGTGTGTAAGTACAATACATTGATTATTAAATTACTGCAATAGGTTTTGCCCGTTGTTCCATCGCTTGGGATTCGGCCTATTATTATAATATAATACTCGGCTGAATCTTTAACGAACATTAACTGTATGAGTTGGTATAAATATTAATCTGTAAATTTAATTTATTATTCAATCTGGCATTGAAAAGAGTAACTACCGAGTTTCTTGCCGGTTTCTTCTCGGTGGATGCGACATTTCGAACCGGTGGTAGATTCAAATTGTTCTATTTTGTATCTATTATTTAACGATTTACAAGTGCTTTTTTGAGGCCTACGTAAATAAAGATATTTTGAGGTTGAGTTTGAGTTTGAATAAATTAAAAATAATAAATTCTTCAGACCGACATACCATTTCCCTAGTTTCAAACTAAGTTTATAAGCTTGTGATATAGATACTAGGTGAACGGATAGACATACTTAAATACGTTTTATAAACATCCATGACTCAAGTGCAAATATCCATGTTCATCACACGAAACATTTGCCCTAGCGGGGTTCGAACCCGCGCCCCTTGGTTTCGTGGCCAGGGTCTCTGACCACTCGACCAACGGGCCTGTCAAAGATACTATGAAGTTACTACATACGGAATCTAGTTTTTCCGGGATATAATGTATCCTCTGTCTTTTTTTAAGGCTCAAGATTTCGTCGCTACCAGTCGAGTTGTAAAAGCGATAAAACATAACAACGTTAACAGCCTATAATTATTATTACTAATATGATTTTTATTACACTCTTATATTCGGGGATAAAAAGTGTCCAATATTTAACAAGGTTTCTAAATCTTTTGGCTTACCAATTTTCATAAAATTTGTTTGTGTGTTTGTAGAAGGTAATGTTAGAATAGTACACTCGTACTTCGACGATTACTCAATCGTAGAGCGTGTATGAATATAATTATGAATAAATTAATATCACACTACATTACATACATTGATCTGACTCCGAGGTAAGTAGCTTAGAAACTTATGTTACGGATATCAGAATCAACAGTGGTATTACAAATATATACTTCAATATTAACACCCTGACACAGAACATACACAAGTTTCATTATACGAATGTTTGTCCTGTGTGGGGATCGAATCCACAACTCTTGGCGCATGAGGTAGGGTCACTACTGAATGAGTCATCGAGCCAGTTAAAGAATTACAAAAAATAATTATCAATGTCAAAGAAACGAGTGAGGTGCTCCGTTCAGCCTACTCTGCCAGGAAAAATGGCCTAAAGTTAATAAAATTTCATAAAAACTAGTTCAAATTTAAGCTTAAAAACTTAACAGAGACACCCGTTACCCAGACACACGTTCCCATTTATAATACAAGTATTCCTATTACACTCGCCAATTCGCGTGGGTTTCCCCACACAGCGAGTGTCGCTCAATCAGTACTCTTATAAATCACTCAACAGACGCCATATTTCACAGTTATGCCGGCTCGTGTTCGCTCCGGTCACTTGATATATTTTCTGCTCCACGAGTATTATATTGTGCTTCACTATTATGTTTCAATGAACGCTGGTATTTCAGAAAACGGAACTATTATTGCAAGCAGGCACTTCAAGCATGATTCATGAGGGCGAGTACCAAACACTTCAGTGGGAATTGAAAGTGCTAAACAAGTTTTTTATTCTTATAAGTCACTTTAAATATATTATATATTTAACAGATGGTTAACAGTGGAGAAATAAATGTTAGTAGAACTTCCTATCTATGTAAATACTCCAGTGATATACTATTTGTTTTGCTTTAGTTTTGAATTTGTTGCTTTTCTATTTATTTTTTCTCCGTCAAACTCGCTAGGGAAGTGACTTGAAGTTCGTTTTGTTTTTAGTTAATTTTCATATTAATGAGAGTCTAACTCATATAATTTGTTAACTTTCAAAAATCAAAAAATCAGGACTGCATGAATCTACACTTTGCGCCAAGAGTTGAAGAGTTGTAGGTTCGATCCCCGCCCAGGTCAAACATTCGTGTGATGAATATTTGTGTTTGTTCTGTGTCTGGGTGTTATTATCTAATATTTTTAGGTATATATTTTTAAAATACCACTTGAATATAATATACGTAACACAAGTGCTTAAGCTACTTACCTCGGAATCAGATCAATGTATGTGATGTAGTCGATTATGTAAAAAAAAACATTCCATTTGCACGGTTATAAACCCTGACAGGTTAGTCTAAACGCTATTTGTAAACACGAAAGTTTGTAACAAAATCCATTAGTAGTCTGTCAGGGTACAATGACAAGTTAATAGTAACAAATCGTCACCATGATTCGCAACAATCACAGCACCTTGTGAGTGAACGCCCAGACTAGTCTTTACATAAAGCACTAGATGCTAGACCAGAGGTTCTCAAACTCTATGATTTCGACCAAGGGGACAAATATCTTATAGCAGATAATGGTAGCTCAATTGTTAGGCGTCTCATACGCGATGGGGCCTTTTTTTTTTTTTTTTTTTTTTTTTTTTAGTTGGGGAAACTCCCACGAGCCGTCACCCTCTGCTCGGGGAAGCAGAGGGCGGTGTGTCGGACTCGAACCGACTAAAACCCCAACGTGGCCTCCAGCGGCGCAGTCCCGGAGGAGCCTGTATCCCCACTGTCGGGACTATACGACTGCTCCTCCGGTGATGCGCGTGCCGCGCTACGCGGCCCACCTCGCGCGGCGGTGGTCGATGCTGTGCAGCCCACGACAACAGTCGTCGGATGCACAGCACCGAGCACGCGCGCGCGTCGAGACATGCCAGGCCACCCAGCATGTCTCAACCACTCCGCCCAGGATTCAGACGCCGATCATCCCCGTGACCGGCGTCGTGGGCCCACTCTCGCGCTGTGCCCTCTGCTAAGCCAGAGGGGCACGCGGAGAGCGCCTCGTCGAAGGGGCCGCCTTCCGCCCGGCGACCCAGATTGAGGGCTTAGCCCTGTCGTCGCAGAGGGAGAGCATCGAGACGCTCAATCCCTCTGCGACCCACCACAGCGCGACCCAGCGCGCCCCTGTCGGGTTGCCGAGGATAGGGAGGCGAGCAACGACACACTCAGCTCCTCCTCTTCCTCGGCAATCCTAGTCCGGCCGCAGTGGGCTGCGGCCGGTGCCGCAACTGCTCGGTGGGAAATGCCGAGCAGTCGCAGCTCACCTCGGGGTCTTTCTTAGCTTCGGCCCTGTCCTGCACCAGGGCCTACTAAGCCCCCCCGGTACGCCAAACCGAAGACCCCAGCGGGGGGGACGCGATGGGGCCTGCTTCAACCCCGGCTATCTCACCGGTATCTGTAGATTATACAAATCTAGGTACGAATTTATAGCACTTTCTTGGCGGTGAGTTAAAATATCGTCATTAAACTTGCACATTCAAACAATTATGGTTTACCTTAGGAAGGTAAAATGCAAAACATGATTTTTTTTTCCTTTTTCTGAAGTACATTTTTCCTATGTTTCGCTTCGTCAACCTTGTCTCATGGATAGCTTCTATTTTTCCTATCTTCATTCTTAGTAGCGTAGACCCCTGGGGGTAGATATAGATCAGTTTGGGAATACCGTTAGATCTCGGTGATGTTTGCACACTAAGTGCGATTTACGTGGCGGCGGCAGACAGGCGCATCGCTTATAGTACGTCGTCGAAGCTTGCACTCATACATACATACATACATACACGCTTGGGAAGCGTAAACAACTGAGAGATGCAAGGCCGACTGCCACACAGAAATACAAGGTTATTTTTCGTATATGCGAAACCTTTATCTCGCTTGTTTAATTCAATATTCTAAGAAACCAAATTAAAGTATCTTAGAAAATTGTTTTACTTTGGATACAATATAGCCAATCGACTTTTGTATGGACAGTAAAAAAAATATTGGTAATTTGCTTAAATCTTTTAAATTAGGGCCTAAGAATAATGAGTTGAATTAATAGGTAAACAGTTTTGTAGAAACTAAAAATAACCTTGAATAACATTAGTTGAGCATTAACTACTCCCACAATCCCCACAGGCAACAAAGTCGAATGTTCCAGGCATCCGCAGAAAACCAGTGTCGTGGTACGCTTAGCGCCACCGCGACATATGGTATATATTTTAGGTACCACATAGTTTTTATTTTTATATGATAAAGTGTTATGTATTATGCATGTAAGTACTTAATAAACATATTTCTTTCTTTCTGTGAGACCATAAAATATACTTCGTAACTCTTATGCAGAGGAATGAAAAAAATTGCATTCTGATGATAGCTTTTCCCTCACCGCCGGGCAAGTGTCGTGTGGATTTACAACATACACTTACAAAGAATCTAGAGGTACTTGCCCAGGTTTGACCCATTGAGATTAAATTCCACAGACCTTTGAATTCCTATACCTACAGATAACGCATCGGTGTGACTGAGCCCAACACTGCGGAATTAGGAAATAATTCGATACCTATTGTTCGTCGGTGCCGCCAATTCGCCGAGAACGATTCACCGACACGGGCAAGTTTTCAATTTCGGGTACCTATACTGTTTAAGTAAGTTTTGCTTTGGTGTCGGGGGACGGTTTACAGGGCGCGGTATTTAAGCGAGCTAATGATGGAATTCTGTTCTAATTATATGGACGTCTACAAAATAGTGACAGGATTGAAAATCTACGGAATATGCCAGTGCAATTACCTGATATTCCCCGAGTCTAACACATTAAAACTATGAAGTTATATTTTTTACAAGATCCTGGAATCTTCAGAGGAATTTTAATTAAAAGGTCTTTTTTTGTCACATTGTTAGTTAAATAGTTACATAGTACCTACTACCTACATACTACGGTAGGAGAAAAAAAAAATTAAATATAATAATTAAGAATAAATTAAAGAATATGAATGTTTTTATTGTATATAAATAAGTAATAACTTATCAAAATTATCTGTTTTTACAGAGTGGCGTTCACAGAATTTTCATATACAAAGTCGTCACGTTCACGTCCCGTCCCGTCTAAGCAGCCGTGGCACATAATGTCTCACAATCGATGGCTAGTTCCCGCAACTCCCGCCAACGCAATTAGCTGAACTTCCCGGTATAATATCTGGAGCTCAGGAGCTTCAGGTTATTGGGATTAGAAAACTAATACTGTCTGGAAACTGTATAGTTCTTGCGCTCTTGTGAGAACTATTTATCGAGGTCTAGGAATAGGCTGAGCGTTGGTGTATATAGGCTATTACCACGAGGTTAATAACTAACTAACTAAACTTCGCGCCACTTCCTTAGCGGGGTAGGCAGGCATACCTCCCTTGTTTCTTTAACATTCATGATCCTTTTCATACAAGCTCTATGTTTTTTTTTGGCTACTAACATCACCTTCTATTTGAAGTAGGCTTATAATTTATCCATATCGATCCGTTAAATTGTAAACATCTACTGATGGGGTCCACAATCTATCTAAATTCATCACTCTTAAAATTGTATACTGTAAGTAGGATTGGTTCTTTCTGTGTTCATATGACATTCGTTAACCAGTGTGTATTCTATTAAATATAATTTTGTTAAAATTCGACTGACAGATACGGGTCGATTATAATAAATCGATTATTAATATGTAGGTACGTTATTTTGTAAGCAGTAGCAAACTGTTTTAAACACACGGCTGCAGATGCGCTTATTTATATGGACCCTCTAAGGGTTCACGTTCCACAGTTTGAGAAACTCTGCCTTGCAGATTTTTTCGTCCTTTTTATTAAATAAAATTGATGATAAATATACGCAAAGTTCTCAATGGGGCGCTTCTATAGGAGACACCCATTATAAATGATGGGGTTTCAATAACGGAATAAATATGAATAATGGGAACCTGTATGGAAAATGCGAGCCCTGATAAATATGGGTCAAGCCTTACCCTTTAAAATGCCATAACCTTACGTGTTGAACATAAAATATGATGTAAAAAGGGACTTATTTTTCCGTCAGGAGAAAGTTAGTACGATTTTTTAAATTCCATTTGCCTTTTGGTTATTTCACGGGAAAAAATATCGTGAAGGAATCTGCACACTTAGATAAGTATGATCTATTTTAAATTGTAATTAAAACATTTTTTTTTAATGCAATCATGTTGTGAATACAGGTCTTAATATATTATTTATATTAATGATCGAAGTACCCTAGTGTTGTTTCTACCACCCTGAATAGAAGATATTTAAGGGTAATGGATGTCAGATTGCAGTCGTTTTGATGTATAATAAATAAAAGCCATCATCAACTGCCTACCTGCTTTAAACTACAAGGAGCTGGTGTTAAATGCCAAATTTGATGGAACTGATCACCCATCTAGCAGTTAACTGTGGAGTGCTTTGCCCAACTTTGTTAATGCCAATGCCCCCGTTATCTCTACAGCGCTGATGCGAAGTTTTAATTAAAATAATTTTAAATGATTGCTAAAATTACTTTTAAAGACATATTTTAATTAACATAGCAGACTATAGTGTATTGAAATCATCATAGTTAAGTAGTTTTTGTCTTCTTTCTTCTAGGTTTGTAAAATAAGTTTTATTTAATTTTGCACATTTTAAAGTTGGGATACGCTTATTAAACTTGGAAGACTATCGTGTTTGTAATTTATAAACTTGTCAAGACCTTTTTTTGACCCGGGGAATGCTGTACATACCGACACGCTATCAGAAATAGGAAGGCATGATGTGTGGGACTCTCAGGGTCTCTGAGTTGGTCCTCTCCGACCATGATAGGAGTAGTCGGAGTACAGACTAGACCCTGTGGTGCTCCTCGCCTGTGTGTGACCACCACGATCCTTATTCCATCTGTGATTTCAGGGTTCAACAAAAAAAGAATGTATCCCATAAATAAAGTAGATTAAATTGATATAATGAGCCATATAACAAATAAAAAAAACATTCCGAGGTAGTATCTAAATAAATCTACGTTCAAATAACCCCATACGTTGAAATAAAAATCATATTCTGTCAAATGTTTAAGAAGTTACGAATACAAGTGTACAAAAATGTCATAGTCTGCTTCTAGTAGAGACGCGTTATCTTCCATTAAGTCGAGAGAATTGTGTTCATAAAACTTATTATAGCAATTTTGATATTAATATGTATTAAAAGCCAAGTAGTGATAAGCTAGCCACTTGTTACTACATTTTCACAATTTTTACATCTAACCCAGCCCAGTTTTATTTTTGGGTCGTCGATGTGGTTGAAGGGGCCTGCTAGCTCTTTGACTCTGCCTACCTCTTCGGGGATTATGGACGTGATATTATGTATGTATGTATGTATGTATGTATGTATGTATATATGTATGTATGTATTTATGTATGTATGTATGTATGTATGTATTGAAGCTAGAATGTGTGATACGCGCTTAGCTTTTCTTTATAATTGCGAAGTAGTTTTGCATATCTCTCGCTTTCAGTAAAGCCGCGTCCTAACGGCGAATCCAAATTTGGATAGTAGCACATACATTACATACAATGGCCCGAATAATGTTCCAAATTTGCATAATGAGGTTGCCATAAAACATGATAGATAGATAGATAACAATTAAAATAAATCAAGATCTACAAAGTATCGCTACAGAGCTCAACCATAGATAAGAATCATTACGATGACTCCATAAACTTATAAAAAATATCATATCTTTAATTCGGACCAGCTGTCTAAGAGGAGTTCAAGCGTTACAAAAACACATACACCCGAATATTATATGAATATATATTTCATTCCATATATTTTAACAATGTAGATACTTATGTGAGGATGGGTGCTACATAAAAAGATGCTCACCATGCTCTGTCTCTCTAGTCACCTAGTTTTGCATACATCTCCCGCTCTCAGTGGAGCCACAGCATGAGGGCGTATCCAAATTTCGATGGTACCAAGTATAGTAGAATAGATAAATCAAAAGTAATCAAGTTTTATACCGATTTTTTGACCCGGAGAAATGCGTTACGCACCGTAACCCTACCCGGGGGGAGGAGAGTGGTATGTGAGACTCCCGGGGACCCCTGAGTAAGGGGGTCCCTGCTCCGGCCAAGATGGTAGTGGCCGAGTATACCCACTAAAACTCCCCGGTACCTCTCATCGCCTGAGTGGAGGTGAGATATGGGTGACTCGGCTCAGCCTTCGCTTCCACATTCACCTCCGGGTCAAGTTTTATACCAAACCCAACTATAGCTAAGAACCATTCAGGTGACCATTAATACAAAAAATATCATTTTGTCAAATTCGGACAAGCTGTTTTTAAGAGAAGAAGCATTATACTAACACACCAGAATTTTAGCAATGTAGATACTAATATCTGGATGGGTAAAATAATACAATATATATAATAACTAACTAACTAAACTTCACGCCACTTCCCTAGCGGGGTAGGCAGAGAGAACCGATATATTATTATTATTATATATATAATATATAATAATAATACAATAATATAAAGATGCTTTGTCTCGACAGTCACCAAATAGTTTTCCATACATCTCCCGCACTCAGTGGAGCCGCGACCTAACGGCGCATCCAAATTTTGATGGTAGCACATACATCAGCGCGCCCGAGTAATGTTCAACATTTGCCTATAGAGGGCGCCATAAAGCGTAATGGACAAAAGTTTGGGCACCGCATGCACACTATACCTTACATAATAATTTTAGTAAGGAAACGAAAGGTTTTGTTTATGTTGGCCGCTGGGGTTTTGTTACTCGTTGTGGAGATGTGGCGTTGTAAAAGTTAAGCAACGGTGATTGATTTTTGGATGGGTGGTCTAAACTAATTATGCGGCTTAAAAAAAGTACATACAGTTTTTTAATTTAATTGTTTTACGTATATGTAGACTTTAATTATACTAATTGTTGTGCTAGTTGGAAGAGCGGTGGTAGCTCAATGGTAAGGACACGCGCCTCTTAACCGAGGAGTGCGGGTTCAAACCCGGGCACGTACCTCTGGATTTTTCAAGTCTATGTACGTATTTATACCACTAGCTCGACGGTGAAGGAAAACATCGTGATGAAACCTGCAAATTAAAACAACTTTGGATTTGTAACCATGATTCAAAAATTGTCTGGTTCCCCTATCTTAGGGTTACGAAGGTAAGATCGGCCGTCGCTTCAATGTTATTACCAGACTCGCTAAATCCTGGATCATGGTCTAAGCGGACCCCGTCTAAACACGGGGCATAACGCTAGGAAGATGTATGTGTTGTGCTGGTTGACGGTTTTAAAGTCGTTGTTAAAAACACATTATATATATATATATATATATACAAATGTGTTTATACAAATATATATACATATATATAATCATTATTACATATAGTGGTAGGCAGAGTCTCACATTTTGCCAAAATTGTTAAAAATTTGTGAAAAGTGTCAGTCAGCTCATCAGCACACCATTTTTATCAGTAAAGAACACAATTGGCATATGTTTTTTTATGTCATAGATCAACATTAGACTCGTCGTTTTTATATTCTACAGAATTTCTTTTATCTGGTTGAAATTTGTATGCAAAAGATGGTTGAGTAATTAAGACTTGATACGAGAAAATAAAGTATCTTCTTCATAAGCTCATACCTCGATTATTTGCTTAGCAGAAGTCTCAAACCTGAGTGTAAACTTTTAACATCCTCGGGTGACCTTAAGCGATTGAACGTTCATCAAGCAAACACAACACTATGATTGCTGGAAGAGATTAACACAATTAGATTACATTACATACATATTTTACATTACATAAAAAAATAAACAAATATATAAAATACTATTTATTTTCTTTTTATTTAGAGATGGCACGTTGACCTTACTTATGCAAAATATGCCTTGTTATAATTACAAATATGTAAAATGTAAGGGTTTCGACCTTTTTTTTGACCTGGAGAAATGCCTTACGCCCACATACCACTCCACCCGGGGAATGAAGTGGATATGTGGGACTCTTCCCCCAGGCTAGAAGAGTCTACCTACTCAAACCCAGGCCTTCCGCCGAATCGCTTGGCACCAACAATCCCCTACCAGCGTTTGCCCCGTTCGGGCTCGATTCGACTGCACTTCGACTAGGCGCTCCTGGAACACGGAGGGGCGCCTACGTCTTGTCTTGAACTTGAACGACAGACCCCCAATCTATCGGTTTTTGAAGGTTTTTTACATGTTAAGGTCAAAAACCTCACACTTTTCTCCAGTTATCGTCGCGACACTTGCAAGTTAGTCGCGGCAATTCGTTTATATTTCACGCGTCGGCTTGCAACTGTTCACGCTGCATCGACCCGGCGGGAGCCATGGTGCGGAATCTTTGAACACGGCCTGTGGAAATATTTAAATAAACCTGGAAATGTAGGCGCTGGAAATGACAGACTCTTATGAGAAACTCCGGCTCATGATTTATTTTATGTAGGCTTAAATAATGAAAAAAAAAAAATATAATTTTTATGATATACCTAATAAAAAAATTGAAGGACATTTTTTAATTATGCCATACAGTATTTTTCGCACATCTTACAAAAATGGGTGAAAATATATATTATATTTTTGGATTTTTAAAGAATTAGATTAGATAGATTATTTTAAAGTCAGTCATAATTTTTGAGTTTGGCTGTAAACCAATTTTGTGGATGCAGTTACACTTATTGAAAGCAACAATTTAAAGTTGTTAAGTTAAAGTTGTTAATAAGCACGTTAATTGGTAAGTATCGTATATAAAACTGCATTAAAATAAACAACATAACGTTCTTTAAACATATGAAGGATTTGTTTTTTTGATAGCCACTTTTTCATTAGGACCTATGTCATTTCCAGAAACTTTTTAATTCCGCGCTATATTTGCAGTAATGCAACTTTTTCTTATTACTTTCAACATCTTTCACTGGACTTGCTTTGTTGGTGAGCATTTTAAATAGCTGAGCTAATTTCACACCCTTTCTGATATTTTTAAATGGCGTAAAAGAAAAATTTTTGAAGAGACCGTTGACAAAGGACGATATTTTAATATTGCGTGAGTGAAAACTTTTCAGAGCATGTTTTATACTATTTTTATTTTTATTATGATTTTGTATCTTTGATGAGGGATAAAGTAAGGTTTTCTAAAGCCATCTAAGGCTAATTTTTAGTTTTATCACTAATAGGGTTGATGACTGCATTAAAAAATTATAATTTTATTTAGTCCGTCAGTTAGATTGTACAAAAATACTAGACACATATTTTTCGCTTTACCAAATGAACAAAAACATCACAAAGATAAAGAGCATCAAAGTTTTGGAGTGGGGGCTTGCGTCGACACTATTTAGTAAAAATTGTACGAAAGCGTGACGTCACGCGCAACTTGAATGCATTGTATCTTCGTCAATCTTTGTTTGACAAATAAATAAAAAAATAGGTGTTCAATATTTTTTTATAATCTAACTGACGGACTAAAAATATTTTTTTAGTTATATAGCCTATTAATAATAAAATAAAGTGTTAAAGAAATCTATACCTACTTTGATTTGAATGATCCAGAGATTCCGGGTTAAAAACCAAAACCACTCGGATATAAGGCGCCTGCCCTTAGCATTGAGCTACTATTCTACCGATCAGTTCTAAATTTTGCGGTTCCTAAATATCGGATACTAAAAGAGATAATCCCAATTGTTTCAAGCTGGAGTGGAGTGGAAATACCCAATTTCCTACTTACACTAGCGGGATTATCTGAAGCCCTAGTTGGCTGGCCTTAACATCATCTGCTGTTACATTGGCGAGAGGTATTGTTGCGCGGGGCATAAAGTTCGAAGCCGGGCGCAATGCACCTACGGAAAATAAAAGATTGTCAAACGTTGCAGTATGACTAACGAGTTATGTCACGAGGCTAGACCTCATGACATAACTAATGGTTAGGTAAGTCATACGTTAGAGTTTAGCTGCCAAAATTGTGTGTGTTATCATAATAGTTTAGTTGCCAATGAATACATTTTAGGCGGACTTTTGCAAATTTTCTTTTGTATGTCTTTTTTTTTTAATATTATTGACGCACGGCGCTACTTTTGTTTTTTAATGGTTAGTTTTTTCTTTGACATGAAGATTTCGGTATCACACTTGAATATATTAATCTGAATACCAAGTTCTGCAATTATTTTCTTGCAATTAAAAATATCCATCTGTTTATCTTTCTTTTCATTACAACCCTAATACTTAACTTACTAAAACAACTTCCCAAATTCGTCTAGCCACTTTCAAGTTCCACCATATAAGCCATTATGAATTATTTTTATTTCTTTATTTATAAGGACAGTCGGACTAAATTACTTAAAAATTATTTTTACAATGGTGACACATAAAATACTCATATAAAATTATTTTGAAAGTGGCCACACCCTGCTGGTTTTCTTTCTGGTTCTAAAAGAATACGAAAATCAGATTGTTATACGAAGAGTTCAATGTACGGGACATAACATTCATAAATAATAAATAATGATAAATATTCTGCATTATACTCACGAGATTAGTAATAGATCTGACTGAGGAAATGTTGAATACCGATTTATTTTATCCGCTAGTAGATTAAAAACTGAATAGCGATAAAGTTTTACTCGCGTTAACATTTTTAATCCTTGGACTTAATGCGATTTCAAGTTTTCATAATGAAATGCGGAAAGGTCGACACGCCAATAGCATTTCAACTTTCAAATTCAAGAAGTTTTACTGCTGTATAGTTTCTTCTTTCCAGTCGAAAGAGAGTTTTAGGATTTTTATGGTATTTATAAAAGGTAATCAGGTCTTAGAAAATAAACTAATTATTTTTTTTTAACCAAGAAATTATGGCCAATGTCATCTTTCACCTTACACCGGAATACAGGACATAGGATAAAGCGGTGGTAGCTTAATGGTTAGGACACGCACCTCATATGCAAGGAATACGGGTGTCGGTATCCGGGCCGGGCTCATATGTATTGACGTATTTGTACCATTAACTGAAAACTGCACGTTTAAACAACTATCGAGTGTCTTAAACGTAATTATCGGACTTGGTAAATCCAAAATTATGGTCTAGGAAGAAAATTTCTCATACAGAAAATTTCAAGTAAGAATGTTAAATTAATTATTAATTAATCATAATGAAATCAATAATCATTAATTCAAACTAACTCTTTGATAAACGAGTAAAAGATGTGGGAATGAATGTTGATGATTTGTACTAAACGATGTGAAATATAATGAACGGGTTTGAGTGACAGGGGCGGATGCATTGTGTGAGCGAGAAAGGAGACGTATGGTGATGAAATTGAAGAGCGACCGTGTGTAGACAAAGTATTTTTTTAAAATAAATCGGTGTATAAGTGTTATATCGGGATTTTATTTCACAAACAATCCCATAAGTGGAGGCTATTAGTTAGCAAAGTTAACAAAAACGAAAGGTTTAATTAAGTTGGTATTCTTAGTACTATAACTCTTTGGACAGACTATGCAACATTGGGAAAACAGCCAAAAGCGAGGGATGTCTTGCCAAAACGGGAGACCGTCAAGCTCGAGTTGAATCATGTCAACATCGTATAGAAGTTATATGTTTCATTCAACTCAACATTTCAGGTTACTATAGGAAAAATATAATCTATATCTAGTCCCATGTTCGTCGGGGACTAAAAAAGAATGTGCCAACTGCGTCTCTTGCCTAACATGTCGTAAAAGGCGACTAATGGTATATGGGTTTTCGGTATGTGGTAGTGTAGGCGACACGCTAGCCACTTGTCACTACTTTTTCACATTTTCCATCTAACCCAGCCCATTGTCTCTTGTTGGTCTGGGACTTAAAATTAATGTGCCAACTGTGGTTCTTGCCTAGCATGTCGTAAAAGAGGACTAATGGTATATCGGGTTTTGGGTATGTGATTGTGTAGGCGACGAGCTAGCCACTTGTCACTCCTTTTTACAATTTTCCATCTAACCCAGCCCAGTTTTGTTTTTAGCTGAATGTGGTTAAAGGGATCTGCTGCCCCTTTGACTCTGCCTACCCCTTCGGGGATTATGGGTGTGATGTTATCTGTGTATATGAAAAAAAATTATATGTTTGCTACTATTTTGTATCTGTATTACTTAAGCTGCCGAAAGAATACTTGTGTCTAGGTGGTAAATAAACGCTGAAAACCATTGATTTTGTTATAGCTGGTACATCATAGATTTGATGAGCATAGCCAAAGATCATGGCGTATAGTAGGAGTGGCCCATTTTCAGCAATCGAAAAGTATAGGCTGATGATGTTATGATAAGACGACTCGATTGGGGTACAAGTTACTACTAGATGGCGCCACTTAAAACAGCAACTGCTAATGTCCTAAATCGCGGTGATGAGATTTTTCTCCGAAAGTACTTATAGGCTCATGAAGACTTAGAAAATAAATACACAATTTTCTTATGACTTTTATCCCGAGTAGAAGTCCCATTAATGCACGCAAGTTCCGTGGTTAATTCAATACCCGCTCTCAAGCTAGAGCTTTTCATTCGGTGACGAAGAGCAATAGAAACCCAAATTCTGAGGATTCTTGTCGCGCTCTTGTCCCTTATCAGCAGTACATTCTCCCCGAAGTCTTTAATGGATCAACAACGGGCCTGTGATAGGTACTCCTTGTGGTGCAAGCGCCTACAAGGTCCGGGACCGCTTATCACCAGGCTGGCGGGCTTATTTGCCGGACATCCAATGGGTCAACGAAACTTTGAACTATGCCACTGTTGGATGAGTTGGTATGATGATAAAGATGATGTTTCGCCATGATTCAGAAAACAGTTGAATCTTATTAATATTATAAACGCGAATGTTTGTATGTATGGATGAATGTTTGTTACTTTTTTACGCAAAAATTACTGCATGGATTTTAATGACACTTTACAAAAGTATAGCTTATAGATAAGTATAACACATAAGTTATGTTTCATCGATGTACCACGCGAGTAAGGCCAGACAGAAGCTAGTATTTAAAAAAAGGCATGTCGTGTGTCGTAGTCGTATAGACTTCATTCCGATTTTGCTCGAAAATAAACCATTTTTTAAAGCAAAAAAATCTAGGTGTCATACCTCATCGCTAAGCTAACTCATCGCTCAGGCGAATCGGCGCGTCACGACAGCCATTCCGTCTCAATTAGCGACACCGATTGCTATAAACTTGAAACACAGTATTGCGCAACTGCGCTAACACTGCGCTAACTCACATATTTAAATGGCGCATGGCGCACTACACTTGCCCAGGAGGATTCACAAAGAGTCGCAATCAGCAAATATCGACACGTTTTATTTATACCTACACTTCATTGCGATGGTTGATTTGAAGATTGTTGCATCTCACTTCGAATGCCTTCTAAGGATTCGGTACAGTTCTTTCCAAATCCATTTAGCTACTTATTTTTATAACATGATTCCATCTCTCTAACATAGTTTCCTGTGCCGATAATGTCAATATATTTTTTCAAAATATGTAAGCGCATGGCATACTTCGTTTACTTCAAGGAATCCGGAAAAAAACGTTTAGCTTCTTACGTCACGTTCCATTTCTGTGCGCCAACTTCTAGTTAACTCAATATTAACTACCAACACAGTGAAGTAACGCTTGCGTTACTGACTTGACGCAAAATTAAGC
This sequence comes from Glyphodes perspectalis, assembly GCA_951394215.1. NCBI lineage: Eukaryota > Metazoa > Arthropoda > Insecta > Lepidoptera > Crambidae > Glyphodes > Glyphodes perspectalis. The sequence continues at coordinate 12,796,831 of OX596218.1, read as the reverse complement.
TGACTTACCGTTGCCCGCTCGCTTCACGCAAAGCTATAATTATGCGGAAATATTGCGGACATCAGTCAGTAGACGACTGCCGTGCGTGACGGACGAGCGCATTTATTAGGCGTGTTACGCCACCGGGAATTAGCTCAGGTCTCGAAAATATTTCCATTATTAATTTCAGCGCATGGAATAATAGCACTATGATAAATAATGCTGCATATAGCGTTCAAACGGTGGATTTGGCTTAGTCTAGCTAATAAAATAAACGCATATAACTGATAAAAGCATTAAAAATGTTTTAGAGACCAGACATACGGAGTAAACTATTAGAAGCCTTAGTCTCGTAGCTTAAGCAAATGCCTCTTCTTTGTAACCTTCAGCCTGGTCATGCTAGGCAAGAAACACAGTTGGCACATTATTTTCAAGTCCCAGACCAACATCGGACAATCGATGTCATATAGGTAGTTATTGCGAAAAAAATACTCACTCATATGTAATTAAAATTAAAAACTACGAGTTCACACTAAATAATAAAGACACCAGTATGTAGTTTTAAATCGTTTCTGATTAATTTTCGATCCCATCACCCGGCCCCGAGCAATTTAATCCGTTATCTTTTATGTCGAACGGGGCGTATTTGCATTTCGTAATTAAATCGGCCTGCACAACTTTTGGTGCGTAACATTTCGCGATTCCCCTGTAGGATTGATGGGAATGGTAACATTTGTGTCTCGTCAATCAAGGGGGTCGATGTTCGATTGAAAAATGTATGACGCGGTGCAGAATCGAAGGAAGATCAAATTTAATATACCTGTAATCACTGTGTAAATGTAAAATAAGTAAATTCTCCAGACTGACACATCAATTCACTAGTTCCAAACTAAGCTTATTAGCTTGTGCTATGGATACTAAGTGAACTCAACTTAACTAGCACGCATTCCAGTGTGTAATCCTTTGGAAGGGACGTCAAAGTGCTTGTGCTGTCAGATAATGTAAATAAATAAATATCAGACTTCATCACATACATAATGCGCCATCAAACCATTCAAAATGTAAGAAATTGGGGAGAGTTTTGACCCATGTTGTAGGTAAAATTTATTATTGGCATACTAAAATGGTATTCCTGTTAACGTCCTGGCTGGTAAAAGTACAAATTAAGTAAAAAAGTAAAGTTTCTTACTTACATAACCGGTCATCTTGAAAATTCTTCTGAATTTCTTGGATGCGTAATAAATAAATAATTAAAATAAATTCTCTAGACTGACACACAATTCCCTAGTTCTAAGCTAAGCTCATGCTTGTACTATGGATACTAGGTGAACGGATACACATACTTAAATAATACGTATAAACACCCACGACTTAAGTACAAAAGTCCATGTTCATCACACAAAACATTTGTCCCTAGCGGGATTCGAACCCACGACCCTCGGTTTTGTGGTCAGGGTCTCTGACCATTCGACCAACGGGCCTGTCCGAAACTGTTGCCGAGATGTAGATATCTAAATGAACGTTGAAGTCACGAAGAATCTGTAAATGAATCACGTATTTTTATATACAAACAAAGTAAAAATATCATCCTTATTGTTTCTGTGAAATGGCGATTCTGTTGACAATACTGTACGTACAAATTTGTATAAACAAACCGTCTATTTATATTCTTTCGAACAAAAAAATACCACGCCCTACGCATTACAAAGTCAATCCTTGTTCTCTACTTAAACCCTATCAAAACAATAGCTTAGAGTCTTCTTTATCAATCTGTGCAAAGTTTTCCAAGTCATATTCCAGGATCAGTGGGCGTTGGTTGAAATAGATGTTTTCGTTAGGGGAGCCAATAGGTGCTTCCGTTTAGCGGCGAAGGTGAACGCGGGCTATAAAAATATAAGAAATTTCCGATATTATGCGCAGACGTGATAGCTGTGGACGGGGAAAGTATTTTGTACACTTAGTGGCAGGTTTAGGGTGTACACTAGTTTTGATTTTTTCCGGCAAAAACTTGAAGTGGGTATACCCCCTCGGTTGCAAGCCCTGAAATTTTCGCTTTGCTAGAGAAGCAACACAGTTGGTATATTCTTTTTGAGTACTAGATCAATATGGGATCAAAGTTACGGCGACCTAATGAGGGTTGTATCGTTGAGAAATGCTATACAGAAATATGTAAACATGCCATTATTTAATAATAATATAATAGTCAAGCTAGCTAACGTCGGTTTTGGTTTAGAGTTTGGGTATTCATGGCCACTGTCATCCACCCTTAAGCTTCACATATATTTTTTTTTATGTATATAAAATCCGTTATTAGCTGTATGTTTTTGTAACCTTTAGTATTGTAAATTATTTCTAAGTGCTGTGGATTTTGAATAAACAATAAATAAATAAATAAAATAAAATAAAATAAAATAAAATAAAATAAAATAAAATAAAATAAAATAAAATAAAATAAAATAAAATAAAATAAAATAAAATAAAATAAAATAAAATAAAATAAAATAAAATAAAATAAAATAAAATAAAGTAAGTACTAATAAGCATTTTTTATGCACAAGAAAAACTAGGTTACATAATATCGGTATTATTTTATGCCACTTCTCTGATCCTGATGGTGTTCTGTTTTCCTGTCCTCAAGTGTACAGCGGGATCCAGTCGGCTTAGCGCGAGGCAATTTTCATAAAGGGCAGCGGAGCCCCGTCCGGAATTAGGCCTCCGCCGGCACCTGTTTACCGAAATATCTAGTCGCGTACTATTTATTATATTGAGACTTTGCCTTTTTGGGGCTTCCGACATATAATTGCTTAAGGAAAAGTCGATTTGGTGGCGAGTTAACTTTAATATTTGCTTCAGGTCAGGACTTTATTTTAGTGGTTAGAAAGTGGTCACGAATCCAAAAATCAGGGTTTTGAATTGATCGAGATGGCTCTTGTAACGGAGGCATATACCTAAACACTTTGAGTCGCTGCGCTAACTTAGTTATTCGAATTCCTTATTGTGACACATAACATATTGACTGGCCCGTTGGTCGAGTGGTCAGAGACCCTGGCCACGAAACCAAGGGTCGCGGGTTCGAATCCCGCTAGGGGCAAATGTTTCGTGTGATGAACATGGACATTTGTTCTCGAGTCATGGATGTTTATAAACATATTTAATTATGTCTATCCGTTCGCCTAGTATCCATAGTACAAGCATAAGCTTAGGGACTAGGGAATTGGTGTGTCAGTCTGGAGAATTTATTATTTATTATTATTATTATTTATATGTCTATTAATCTTTATTTCGTTATCGATTCTGAAAATTATATTAGTTAGAACGAGTGTTTTTTTTTTTTTTTCACTTTTTCCCAGATACATTGAAGATATAAATTATTAAAAAAAAAATCTTTTTTATAGATTTTTTTTTCTTTCATTCCGAATCTTGTTTGGGGAGTACAATTTTTTACAATATGCTAAGATACATAAAGATGTGAATGGTAATTATAATTAAAAACAATATCTTATACTAACTTTCTGAATGAATAATAGTTGGGAAGGATATATTTTGCTATTCTACCTACTACACTATAGTTGGAGCTTAAACCTTCAATACGCGATGTAAGGGCCTCAAACAATGTCCAAACAACGGCCTACACCACCCAGTAACCCACTTCTCATCAACTAAACGCAACTGCCGTATAATTCAGCCGCGTGTCCATGTCGCCGTCCTTTTGTTTTCACGCCGTTTTACATAACGGCTAGTTGTTTTATAATGCAACCAGTTAAAATTAAATACTTTGCCAAATAAACATATTAACTTGGGAAACAGTACTTTATACAGTAAGTAAAACTAATTGCGGTATTGATAATTTACCTGGCGAGGAAGGCATAGAGAGATGATTTATTTTGTCAGGATGTTATAGGTATGTTGTAAAGTATTTATAATACTTTGTGCAACAGTACAAAAATGTGCATGATAAAAATGAGACAATTTGATGGACTTTCACTTTGATTTTTTATTAATACTAGCTGACCCGTTGAGTTGTAAAGCAAAGTCGTTGATTGAAATGATAATGAAACATCAGTGATTCTCTTCTCTTGTCTTAGATTAATAAGGAATTAGGGAATGATGGGGGTAACCTATCCAAAAAGGATAAAAGCCTAAAAAAAAAAGAAAAAAATAATTGCTAGTTGTTATGTTAAACGGCGGGGTTACAACCGGACGGCGACATCGACATAGCGTCAGCAGCGGGTATCGCGGCTAACTACCGCAAACTTATGCAGATGCCGGACTGATGTCGCCGACAGGGCTGTGCACAGTGTTTAGAATATACTAGCGATGTACCCCGGCTTCGTATATATAGCATAGATGATACTTTTCTCACGAATGGATATAACTATTGGTTTTGGTGAAAATTGGTGAAAATCGTGGAATAATACAACACAAAACACACATAACATAACACAACGCCCATAATCCCCGAAGGGGTAGGCAGAGTCAAAGGGGCAGCATGCCCTTTCAACCACATTCAGCCAAAAATAAAGTCGGACTGGGTTAGATGGAAAATTGTGAAAAAGCAGTGACAAGCGGCTAACCTGTCGCCTACACAATCACACACCTAAAACCCGATATATCATTAGTCGCCTTTTTCGACATGCTTGGCAAGAATCACAGTTGGCATATCCTTTTTAAGTCATAAATTATGGATTTTTTCACATTATCGTCTATTTTTGACTTGCCTTAGCTGGGGGTCCCTTGAATCCACGGGGCCCTGGGCTGGAGCCCAAAAAGCCATATGGTAGATTCGACCCTATTCATTAATATTGATGAACTAGATTATCTCTTTTCTTTTTACTTTTTTCTAGCTCACTCATAGTCAACCCTGCGCACACTGGTCGTTTTACAGCGAGCACCTGTCGCGCAATTTACATAAACACAGCGCCTACTGTTGCCCTCGCCCGGCTGTAATTGAACGCTCCGGTCTAATTATACCGGCTTCTGCAAATACTAGAAAAACTTGGCAGAGAACAGATGAAGAATGTTCTGGATTACTACTTAAGCGATGATGCTGCGAGATTGAGTATGCAGTGAATAGGTTGAAGAATGTTCAGGATTACTTACTCAAGTGATGAAGGATGCTGCAAGATTGAGTAGGCAGAGAATAGGTTGAAGAATATTTAAGATTACTACTCAAGCGACCAAGGATGTTGCGAGATTGAGTAGGCAGAGAATGTTCAAGATTACTACTCAAGCGATGAAGGATGCGAGATTAAGTAAGTAGAGAATAGGTAAAAGAATGTTCAGGATTACTCTTAAGGTTTTTCAAGGTTAATCTGGTTTTTCTCAGCGCTGTTAACTAAGGCGATGCAGGATAAGTGGGTATACCCCGACAACCATCATCTGGAATGGAGAAGGGGTCCTAGGAGTTCTACGAACCATGCTCTTCCGCCAAATGGCATGAAGATACCAGGGGAGTACCCTACGCATGCCCAGGGTTAAAAAAAAGTTCAGGATTACTACTCAAGCGATGAAGAATGCCGCGGGATTTGCTGAGTAAGGTAGAACGCTAGATATCGGTTGGAGTTTTACGTGGGTATATCTCGGCCGCTGTATCTTTAGAGTACAGTCCTCCTGAAACAAAATAAAGGCCTTTTCATCTAAGTAGATGATTTAAGTCTTGTTATTAGCGATAGCATCGCGTTGGAAGACATTACAGCTGCGCTCGAGATTGAATTTTTCATTCGCATGAAGTGCAAGCGAACTGAGTGCTCTGATTTTGAGTGAGCAGAGTTGCGTTGCACGTTTCGAATGGAGTCCGCTCATCCAGGTCTTATCGTGCTCTTTTAGTCCTCCTAGGCGCTCAGAAACTAATATTAATATTATGTTTTCAGGCCATTTTTCATTCAGTACTGAGTAATAAATATTAGACTGTTAATCTCGTATGCCTTCACAAGTTTGCATGGATGAAATGATGTTATATGATGTCACGAAATTTTACAGCACAAAATTCTAAAGCCAAGCGCAATATTCTGTTTCGGTATCGCCACCTCATCTCGTCATAGTTCTAATTAATGCCCGTTTTAATTGAACACAATTTGCCGGATAAATTCCTCAGTCCTAATTGACGTGTTTCACGGAATACTGAATTTGGCGGGAAATATATAATCGATTCGGCGAAACGTTAATGAGTACTTAAATTAGTTTATATGACAAAGTTCATGAATTTCTGTACATTGTACAATGTTGTTGCATGCAACAAGCATTGTTGCTCTAACCTTCAGTAGATTAGACCTATAGCCTTATTATCACCTTCCTAGCGTTGTATCCCGTCCTTAGACGGGGACAGCTTGGACCGTGATCCAGGATTTAGCGAGTCTGGCAATACCTACATTAAATCGACTATTTCATCTACCCTTTGTAACCCCGTAGAGTAGGGAACCACTCAAATTTGGATCACGGTTACATATCCATAGTCGTTTGAATGTGCAGGTTTCATCACGATTATAAATGATAGATAGAAACTACCAAGGTGTAAACAGATGTATATTTGTAAAGAGACTGCTAGAAAAACAATAGGTACTTTATATCAAAATAAAATAAGAATTCTAAACTTGAATACAAAAATAATAAAAGGTGTAAAAAGTATAAATATAAAAGTAATGAGGCCAGGAGGAGGAGAAGCGTCGGCAACAACGATGTTTTCCCTCATCGCCGAGCTAGTGGTACATAGATTTGAAAATCCAGAGGTACGTGTATGGGTTTGAACCTGGACCTCTTGGATAAGAGGAATGTGTCTTACCATTGAGCTACCACCGCTCCTATATACCTATAACCCCCTAGTTTACCAAAATAAGCCCTAAATCTGGACATTCAACAGTTATAATGGAATAGAAGCATCTGTTAAAAGTATGTCGGTAAAACGTTGATCGTTCCATAAAACTATTACTTGAAAATAAAATCAAAACTTTATGAAAAGTCTTATGAATATAGAAGAAGCGAAAGTTGTGTGTCGGGATCGTAGCAAATGAAAGAATGTGATCTCTGCCTATCCACGTGGGAAAAAGACGTGACATTATGTATCAAAACTTTCCATCAAAAACATGTACAGACAACTAACTAACTAACTAACTAAACTTCACGCCCCTTCCCTAGCGGGGTAGGCAGAGAGAACCGAACGCCGTATAGCACGATCCTTATAAAGCTGAAGAGTTTGTTTGTTTGCTTGAAAGCGCTAATCTCAGGAACTACTGGTCCGATTTGAATAAATCTTTCAGTGTTATATTATAACCAATTTGTTGTATGTGATGTTGTCTGATATTTATTTATGTATTTAATATTACAAATGCGAAAGTAAGTACGATTTAGAACTGAATGTGATACTTAGGCTCAATTGCAATTAAGATTGGCAGGCTTTAAGTTTTTGAGAACATAAGCTACTTTTTAATCTGGTTATAGTCTAGATCCCGCGAGGTGTATGATAGTATTCAAGCAACAGATCAAATGCCAGACGGTAGGAGCATATAAAATATATATAAAAACATATAAAAGCTTGTAAGATATGCACTAAACACAATTAAGTACGCCTATCTATCAAAGTGTGTCCCATGTTAATCTGGGATTTTAAAAAAATGTGCCAACTGCGTTCTTTGCCTATCAAGTCGTATAAAGCGACTAATGGTCTATCAGGTTTTGGGTGTGTGATTGTGTAGGCGATGAGCTGGCCACTGCCAATTCTTTTTCACATTCTTACATCCAAGCAGCCCAGTTTTGTTTTTTTGGCTGAAAGTGGCTAAAGGGGTTAGCTGTCCTTTTGTATCAGCCTACCCCTTCGGGGATTACGGCGTGATAATGCCTATGTATCTATCTATCAAAGTATCTAACAAGCAGACTTCATGAAATAATAATAATAAATTCTCCAAACTGACATACCAATTGCCTAGGTCCAAACTAAGCTTATGCTTGTGCTATGGATACTAGGTGAACGGATAGACATACTTAAATAAGGTTATAAACATCCATGACTCGAGTGCAAATGTCTATGTTCATCACACGAAACATTTGCCCCTAGCAGGATTCGAACCCGCGACTCTTGGTTTCGTGGGTCTCTAACCACTCGACCAACGGGCCAGTCATGGTTCAAAATTAAATTTGATCTATAACACCTTTGCAATAGATATTGTTGAAAAAAGTAACTACCGAGTTTTTTGCCAGTTTAGCGTAGAAGCAACATTCTGAACCGTTGGTAGATTCATATTATTGGTTGATATTCTGATTAACGATTTATAATTGTTTTTTACAAACCTATTATAAATAAAGAGTACCTATTTTGTCTTTTGACTTTATTAAATGATTAATAAATATATATCATCATCACATGCATTGATCTGACTCCGAGATAAGTAGCTTAAGCACTTGTGTTACGGATATCAGGATCAACAGTGGTATTACAAATACATACTTAAATATAAGACATTAACACCCAGACACAGAACAAATACAAGTATTAATCATACGAATGTTTGGGGGGGGATCGAAGCCACAACTCGCATGATGCAGGGTCACTACCAAATACACCATCAAGCGAGTCAAATTGTGTTTAGTTTAATCTCACAAGCTTATTAGCGCCGATTGAATACCCAAATCTAAAAAAATATAGTATTTTTTACAGCTATTCCATGTTAATTGGATTTGAGCACAAAACGAGTACAGCCTATCAATTAATAGAGCGGGTAAGTCACCCAACTGATTTGTATCGACTAATTGAATTGAATTTCATTTAATTGAAAGGGTTATAAATCGCTGGTAGCGTGTCCAAAATGCTCAAAGAGCAAATTATTTGAGAATTCGCAGAAGCGACTGTTCGCGCATATGCGAATGGTTCATTTGTGAATACCTAAAAATTGGACGATATAACTTTAGTAATTAATAATATGTGGTATGATACAGAGTTGTAAACCATTTCACACATAACTTCACGCCCGTAATCCCCGAAGGGGTAGGCAGAGTCAAACGGGCAGCCAGCCCCTTTAGACACATTTAGCCAAAAATAAAATTGGGCTGAGTTAGAAGGAAAATTGTGAAAACTTTGTGACTAGTGGCTAGCTCGTCGCTTACACAATCACATATCCAAAACTCGATATACCATTAGTCGCCTTTTACGACATGCTAGGCAAGAATTCAGTTGGAATGTTCTTTTCCCACACCAATATGGGACAACATAAAATTAGATAACAATGTACCAAGAAAAAAATCAGATTTGGAAAAAATAAGTAAAAGTATTAACGCATACATAATCTTAAGGATAACGACTTAGGATGATTTATTTTTTTATTTTTTACTTTATGACACGCAGCTCTAGATCGCTCATAGAGTACATTTTTCTCGCGACCAAAACGTCGTAAACGCCGTGAATTTCATGGCGCTTACGTGTGAACGTAGGCGAGTGACTAAACGAGTTGTTGCCGATCGGCAACAACGCACGGCGCAAAAACTTTTTCGCTGCGTCGGTTCCATACGCTAGTAATAATAGTTCAATGGTGTCCCACTATATTATTTTATTGCGGTCTTCATTCGTGATAATTCAACACAAACTCTTGGCACCATCTCAGCACTGGTCACGCGGCGAGAACTGTTCGTTCAAGCCTTCACTTGTCCGGAATACTAATTCTCTGATGCTTTCTGGAAATTGTCAAAATGATATAAGACTGCGATTATAGTACAGTGAAAACTGTTACTTTTTAATGTATATGAGGTATTTTAACTACAAAGGTCTTTGCAAGTTCGGCAATGAATCGATATATCTGATGCTTCTTTGTAAAATAGGGATGATGACTGCATTAAACAATTATAATCCTATTTAGTCCTTCAGTTAGATTATACAAAAATATAAGACACATATTTTTCGCCTTATCAAATGAACAAAAAAATCACAAAGATAAAGAGCATCAAAGTTTTGGGGTGGGGGCTTGCGACGTCACTATTTTGTAAAAATTATACGAAAGCGTGACGTCACGCGCAACTTGAATGCATTGTATCTTCATCAATGTTTGTTTGACAAAAAAATAAAAAAATACTTGTTTAAATTTTTTTTTATAATCTAACTGATGGACTAAACAGATTTTTTAGTCATCTAGCCTGTTTATTGTATTGTATTTTCTGTAATTTGCCTGATTGTCAGCTCTTGCTGAAAATGTAATTTTCTCGTTACTACTATTCTTGACTGAGCAGTTCAGAATCCAAGACTCATTTTTATGGAATGTAGTACACCAGTTTTGAACTCCGAGAAAGGTAGACTATTTTTGTCCTGGTAATATTAATAAGTCCCGCAGAAGACACGTTGGCGTTTCTGCGACAGACCGAATCACGGGTAAATGCTAGTTTATAATAGGTAGAGATGAAGTAAGAATTTCATAACGTCAACGTCAACGTCAACGGTGAAATTTATACGCGGTTTCAAAAAGAGTATTCAATATATTTCTATATATATAAAACAATGTGGTTAAATAATATGAATATTGATGTCAGATTAACCTTAAAAATGTATGAAAATATTGTGAAATATTGAAATATTTAAACAAATGTATCACGAAGATAAATGCTTATAATAAATCACACGTGTCGTGGGATAGAGAAAGAATAAAAAATAACTAAAGTAGTCTACTTAATCAAATGACAGGAGCTTTTGAAATATTAGATCGTCTAGAGCAGCGATTCCCAAACTGTGGTCCGCGGACCATCAGTGGTCCGCGAGGCGTAATATTTGGTCCACGAGAGACATAAAAATATTATTCGTTTTGAGTTAAGGTTATTTTTAAACTGTTACACTTATTTTAAACCATGTGGTCCCTGCTAACGATGATAAAATAGGTTGGGAACCACTGGTCTAGAGCTTTGATGATATTTCACGTCTCTTTCATCAGACCCATTAATACCATGTCGTTTTGTTTAATGTTTTGTAAGAATATGAATAAACATTTATTTTTAAAACCAGACTAATAAAATTACAAATTAATTTCAAAATCGTATAGCTCGGCTATTTGAGTCTGCCTACCCCTTCTGGGGATTATGGGCGTTATGTTATGTAAGCTTGTATCTATAGTTCGGCTTTTTTATTGACGATATTTCGAAAATATGATAAATTATTTGATATTTCAAGTATTATAATGAGCGTATATTTCAATGAATATTAATAGGATGACGGCACCACACAAAACAAACACAAAATAAATACTTTGTATTCTTTTCTCTTTAAATAAATCATTATTTGATTAATAAATGAAATCGTTCATCAGTTACAATTATCTGTACGTTGTGAAACTCAATTGCCTTGAAAACATTAAGAAGGTATTGGAGTTTGCTAGGACCCTGGCTGAAATTTTTCCTTTTTTTACATTAATATTTTTAAGCATTCACCTGGCCTACGATCAAATTTAGACTTTGCTAAGCCAGACTAGAGCTTGAGATGGCAAAACTAAATGAAGCACCCCTCTCTCCGACCCTAAGTTGATTTATTTTTACGGAGCCTTCAACTTCCAACTGCCTTTCTGAGCAAAGTGTATTTCGATCACAACTTTCAGAATGTACTTAACTTAAGTATCTAGCCTAGAAGTTGGGTCGGGAACTAACAAACAATAAACATAGGCACTAACGTAGCATCATCTTCCTAGCGTTATGTCTCGTGCTTAGACGTGGTCCGCTTAGACCATGATCCAGGATTTAGCGAGTCTGGTAATTACATTGAAGCGACTGCCGACCTGCCCTTCGTAACCCTAAGATAAGGGAACCAGACAATTTTCGGATTATGGTTACAAATCCAAAGTTGTTTGAATTCGCAGGTTTCATCACGATGTTTTCCTTCACCGTCGAGCTAGTGGTAAATACGTACATAGACTTAAAAAATCCAGAGGTACGTGCCCGGGTTTCAACCCGCTCTCCTCGGTTAAGAGGCGCGTGTCCTTACCATTGAGCTACCATCGCTCTTCCATTTTACCATCTACTAACGTAGCAGTCTTGTAAAATCGCTATGCAATTCAATTCAATTCAAGAGCACTTACAAGATCGGTTATTCGCTTCCCGAAAAATATCTCATCTCTCATTCTGATATGAGCATAATTTTAGGAGGTAGGATCCAGACTTTTAGGCGGTGGACACCAAATTATTATGGGATGGGTATCAGACCATTATGGACCAGATCAATGTGGAGGACATCTCACTATTAAGGAAATTAGTATTAAAGACCATTTTTGGTAGCGCCCAGGACCAATAGGCATCTGATTATTGTGGTGTAAGTAAAATTGTCCTCCTAACTGATATAGGTCACGGTAGCCAATCTCAACGAGGATTAGGCAACTGCGCAGGAGATATTATAGTGCACAAGTGTGTGCGCAAACACAGGTGCAGTCTTTATTCCTTCACTCTCATAGTCCGGTGAGAAGGCAATTCGACATGACCGGAGAGAGGACAAGCGCAGGACCAACAGCTTAACGTGCTTAAACGTACAGTAAATACAGTCCGTAGAAAACAGACCTCGGTCCCCATCCCCCTAAATCCAAGCGGATGTCCTTACCAATCATATCGTCGTAGGCAGCAGTAAGACAACCGCACCAGTCCCATTTGTCCGGCTAATGCCGTTATAACAAACAGTTGTTGGCACACTGCTAGCTGGTCAACGTCTCTAGAATACAGATTCAGTAATGCTCGTTCGCCGCAGTAGTTTACTGAACAATTTGCCCAAGGCTAACTGAACGTGCCGCAGTACACTTGCAGTATTTTCTTTTCCAGCCATTACTGCAAATTAACTGGAAAAAGCTAAGAAAGCAAATTGGTAAAACGTAGATGTTCGGATTTGTGTCTGCGATACAATTTATTAACACGGGCTGAGTTTTGGGAAGGCGATTTATCTTATACTTTCTCAAATGGTTGAGTGAGACGATGGCTGACGCATAAGTTGAGCTTTCAAATCTTTGAGGGCTGGTCTGCTCCATGCACCTTGCGTTTTAAATAACATTTATCTTCAAGAAAACATTACCTGTATTTTTATTTGGTTTAGTGTTAATACGAATAGTATGGTTCGGTTTTAATTTCTTGCAGTTTTTTTAAAGTATGCAGAATTGCCTTTTACGCCAAGTATGTAAATTCTGGTAGCACACAGATTGCTTTTTATAAATGTATTATACTATATGCAGAATAAACTGAGTTATAAATGTTTATCTGCAAATACCACGCTTTTCGCGTTCCGTTAAAAAATTTAAAATACCCACAAAATCCAGACATTTGGGAACAACAGTCTCCTCTCGCGTTTAATACGATTGAATATTGTCAATAATTAAAACAAATACCAAAATAGAATAACATAGAATCTGACATTAAATTGGATTAGATGGAAAACTGAACAAAAGCAGGCAAAAAAGTGGCAAGCTTGTATCCTTACCCCAAATCCAACACTAAATATGGCTTTGCCGACACGCAGGCAACGGAATACAGTTGGTACATTATTTTCGAGTCACAGACCGGTGAAATAAATAAATAGAATAACATATTTATCAAACCAACACTACGTGAGATGAAAATGGATCTAGCGCATTCCATGAATCGTCACAATTGCAATCCAATGTTGCGACGCAACAATAGAAAATAAACTGGAAACATTGTTTCAACTGTCAACCGTGTCGCTCCGTTGTCAACAAATGTTGCACTCACATATATTGGAATGCATCGACCCTACGATGCGAACGAAGCGTTTCTTTTGTTTTCCTAAAAACTATTCAGAAAGATTGGATGATATGCATCGGGAGAGAGTTTTGACGATAAATGTATTTACGTGTAACATTTATTAACCTTGAACCAAGGTAAATGAATATGGTTATGGAGTACTTCTCATGAAAATTTATACTTAACTTACTTAGAAACTTAAACTAACATTTCTCTTTAAAACAACTCATTTGATATTCCTTGTACTAATACTAATTCAAAAAATGTTTACTCGTTTGATATCATCATCATCATCAGCCTGTTGCAGTCCACTGCTGGATATAGGCCTCTCCAAATGTTCGCCACTCTGATCTATTTTCGGCTACTCTCATCCAGCTCCTGCCAGTCGTCTTGCGCAAATCGTCACTCCACCTGGCCTGAGGGCGTCCTACACTACGTTTTCCGAGGCGCGGTCTCCACTCCAGAACTCGTTTACCCCAACGGTTGTCGGTTCTGCGGCTGATATGGCCAGCCCACTGCCACTTCAGCTTGCTAATCCTGTGAGCTATGTCGTTTGATATGTTGCAGAATTGACAAGCTCGATGGCGCATGCGGTAGTGACCCTGCCCCATGCGCCAAGAGTTGTGGGTTCGACCCAGGACAAACATTCGTGTGATGAATACTTGTGTTTGTTCCGTGTCTGGGTGTTAATATCCAATATTTAAGTATATATTTGTAATACCACTGTTGATTCTGATATCCGTAACACAAGTGCTCACCTCGGAGTCAGATCAATGTATGTGATGTCGTCGGATATTTATTATTATTTATTATTATTATTTAATTATTTTCATGAATAACGAATGAAACAAACGAGCGATGCCGTAATGTACATATAATAAGAGGTTGACAGGTAATTTAGAAGTTCCATTATAAACCGTTGAATGTTACAATGACATTTTTTATGCTAAGTTTTAACTTAATGAAGTGTTAAAAAACACATAAATATTCTTTATAACTGCACTTACGATGATGACCAAATATTGCTGTAATTTTTAGTCTGGCTAATATGAAAGCTTTTTTATATTAATCATTATTCATAAAGGTTTTAAGAGTACACGCAACTTAATATTATATTTTTTTATTCGGTTAATGGCAACTAAACCTATTCGCGTGTTTTCTTCTGCCAAAAGATTAAAAGCATAGACGTGTTTAATATACATATCGTGTTTAATGGACGTCTATATTTGGCATTAAAAAATCTACATCTTAATTGGATTTAACTTCTTGATACTACTAGAAGAGGGAACTGTTGTTTAACAATCATTATTTTTCAACAATTCAAAATAAAGATATACATTTTTGGATTGAAAATATATATTTATATCTTATTTAGCTACAAGTGGTTGAAGAAGCTTTCTACTTTTTGAGATATGCCTGCCCTTTCGCAGATCGCAGGAATAGTGATATGTATGTAGGAATTAAATGGCTATGCGCCAAGAGGTGTGGGTTCGATCCCCACCCAGGAAAAACATGCGTGTGATGACTACTTGTGTTCTGTGTCTGGGTGTTAATACCAATATTGAAGTATATATTTGTAATAACACTGTTGTTTCTGAAATCCGTAACATAAGTGCTTAAGCTACTTACCTCGGAGTCAGATCAATGTATGTGATGTAGTCTGAGATATATATTTTTTTTAAAGAAGTGATTTACATATAAAATGTGTTAAAATGATCGACTTTACCTACGTTTCGTTAAATACCTTCGACGGTTTTAGATATCAGCAAAGTCGCGTTATAAAATCTATCAAAGAAACGCCAGTTCTGTCCATCATAGTCTTTCGCAAGGCGGCGGTCGGTTTTAATTGAATTCATTTATAGAGCATTGGGCAGGTGAGCCCGGCCAGTATTATACTTGTTTTATGATTAATCACATTCGAATTAATTCCTGATGCGCGGGTCTCGGGAGAATTATGACTTCGTTTCGAATAATCGGCGTTTTTTATTTCAGTATCCATGAACCGGTGTGCGACTTTACTACTATGTTACAAACTGTGTATATGTATGTGCTAATAATACATTTATATACATATATACCTACATAACATCACGTCCATAATCCCCGAAGGGGTAGGCAGAGTTAAAAAAGCAGCAGGCCCCTTTAACCACATTCAGTCAAAAACAAAACTGGGCTGGGTTAGATGGAAAATTGTGAAAAAGTGACAAGTGGATAACTCGTCGCCTACTTAATCACATACTACTGACACACCAATTCCCTAGTCCCAAACTAAGCTTATGCTTGTACTATGGATACTAGGTGAACGGATAGACATACATTACATAAACATCCCTGACTCGAGTACAAATGTCCATGTTCATCACACGAAACATTTGCCCCTAGCGGGATTCGAACCCGCGACTCTTGGTTTCGTGGCCAGGGTCTCTGACCACTCGACTAACGGGCCAGTATTTCAAGCTATATAAACCCAACGACTTACAAAAAGCAAATATTCAAATCTTTCCAGAAGAAACTGTGCCCCTGTGCCGTTATTTTAATTAATCTCAGCACTTTTTCTTTTAGCAAACTGTAACTCCTAAGGAGTTAAACGATAAGATACCTTCCAAATTAAGTACGCCGGGTCCATTTTAAAAAAAAGGTCAGCTACATAATTCGAGCAGTAAATCAGTAGGCAACACCGAATTCTTAATTACGTGGGTCAAAGGCTTTTGAGGAGAATCTTGAAATTTAATTTTTGCTCTCACGACGCTCTTTGGACGCTTTGGTATTCAAGGCTAGGTAATAAGGATTTGTTTGGAAGAATTTTAAAATTATAGCAAATTTGCCAGACTGTTCCTGTCCTAGCAATCTGTGCAATTATACTATTGACGACCCATTAAATAAATAAATAATAAATAAATTCTTCAGACTGACACACCAATTCCCTAGTCCCAAACTAAGCTTATAGCTTGTGCTATGGATACAAGGTGAACGCATAGAAATACTTAAATACGTTTGTAAACATCCATGACTCGAGTACAAATATCCATGTTCATCACACAAAATATTTGCCCCTAGCGGGATTCGAACCCGCGACCCTTGGTTTCATGGCTAGGGTCTCTGACCACTAGACCAACGGGCCATTAATATAATCAATATTTCTCATACACTATCAACCAAACTTAGTAACGAATTTTGTACTAATACGTAATGTCTTTAGAAAATACCTACTCCTAAAATAATTTTGAAATGTACATTTCTTTAATTTTTTGAAGACTCATACGAGGTCCTGCTGGAGGCAAGCAGCGCAGGACCGGTCGTTTTGGCGATTAGGGAGAGGCCTATGTCCAGCAGTGGATGGCTGAAATGACGATGATGATGAGACTCATATTAAAAGAAAACGTTCTTCTGTTTTGACGTCTGTTTCATATCATTTTCAGATCATTAATTTTCTTAGTTAACCACGTACAAATTTTCACGTATATTTTAAAATCAAGATTATTTTAAGTCCCAGACTAACATTTGCCAACTGTGCTTAGCATGGCGTAAAAGGTGACTAATAGTATATCGGGTTTTGGGTGTGTGATTGTGTAGGCGACGAGCTAGCCACTTGTCACTATTTTTTCACAATTTCCCATTTAGCCCAGCCCAGTATTATTTGTTGGCTGATTGTGGTTAAGGAGGCTAGTTGCCCCTTTTATTCTGCCTACCCCTTTAGGGTTTGCGGGCGTGATGTATGTATGTATTAAGATCAAAGGTCAATCATGCCTTGATGTAATGTATATATATATATATACTTTCTTATGTAATTTCCTATGTCTATCTTTCTATATCTTTATTTCTTTACTACACACTTATTTTCTATGTTGGCATGCGATCCTTATCTGTTTCAAGTTAAATGACTCGTTTAGCTTAAACTTGGCAACAAAATGTTGTTTAATATACTTCTATAAACCTTGCTTTGACCTTGAATGGTTCAAGGTCATAGCTGCAATTTGCATTGGTATATATTCTGTTTAAACAGTTATTCAAATACAGAAATAACAATAATGTCACTTATATGAGTGCATATTTAATAATAAGCGTACATACTCATATACACATACTGAACAAGTATACTTATATACGTCATATCTATTTATTTACATATGAAATAGGGGTATATACAATTACAACGTACAAAGTAGGTAAATCGACTTGGAACATACTTACGATCTTAGCTTATCATCACAATTGCAACATAATTTTTCTAACCTACAATGTACACAATAGGGATGATGACTGCATTAAAAAACTATAATTCTATTTAGTCCGTCAGTTAGATTATACAAAAATACTAGACACATATTTTTCGCTTTATCAAATTAACAAAAAATCACAAAGATAAAGAGCATCAAAGTTATAGAGTGGGGGCTTGCGACGTCACTATTTAGTAAAAATTGTACGAAAGTGTGACGTCACGCGCAACTTGAATGCATTGTATCTTCGTCGATGTTTGTTTGACAAATAAATAAAAAAATACGTGTTCAATATTTTTTTATAATCTAACTGACGGACTAAATAGAATTTTTTTGTCATCTAGCCTATTCTTGTGCTGAAGGCACACAAGAAGGGCAACGCCTAACCTTGTGCGTACCAAGCTAAATTAGGGTAACCCTTTTAGAAAGATAAACTGTGTGTATTTAGCCTTAACTGAGATAGAGTGGTGGTAGCTCAATGGTAAGGACACGTGCCTCTTAACCGAGGAGTGTGGGTTCAAACTCGGGCACGTACCTCTGGATTTTTCAAGTCTATGTACGTATTTATACCACCAGCTCGACGGTGAAGGAAACCATCGTGATGAAACCTGCAAATTCAAACAACTTTGGATTTGTAACCATGATCCAAAAATTGACTGGTTCCCCTATCTTAGGGTTACGAAGGTCAGATCGGCACTCGCTTCAATGTAATTACCAGACTCGAATGCTGGATCATGGTCCAAGCGGACTCCGTCTAAGCACGGGACATAACGCTAGGAAGATGATGACTTAGCCTTAACTAAGATACCTATCTTAGATAGCTTAAGTACACCCTATTGTTCAAACCTACAAAGTACTCAGCTCTTGTATGGGCGTTGGTGGTAGCCAGTTTAAACGTCGTTTCAGACTTTACCGCCCGTCTGGGATTTAATTGGATCAGACGCCAATCTCCCACAGTAATCTAGTTATACCGAGTTAGCCAACACAGCTTCGAACATCTCACGGAGACTAAAAAGAAATAAGGATATTTTAGCCAGTATTTTTAAATAAGTATAATATATAAATAATATAAATATCCGTCTACATCACATACATTGATCTGACTCCGAGGTAAGTAGCTTAAGCACTTGTGTTACGGATATCAGAATCAACAGTGGTATTACAAATATATACTTAAGTATTGGATATTAACATCCAGACACAGAACAAACACAAGTATTCATCATACGAATGTTTGTCCTGTGTGGGGATCGAACCCACAACTCTTGGCGCATGGGGCAGGGTCACTACCGAATGCGCCATCGAGCTTGTCGAAATTATCGAAGGTTTGATCTTGCGGTTAGAGGGACTGACTACGTACGAAGTCCCGTTGGCTTCGAGTTTGAGTCTTGCGTGATGAATCATGAATAACTACAGATGTGCGTGTCTATCTATCATATATCAAGTTCAAATTGTGCTTTAAAGCGTTTTTAATGAGTAAGGGCTACTATAAGATTGGGGACTTCTTAAATGATAAGCATATGTTTAACTTCATAATGAAATGTTCACCTGCAGTGTTGTTACCTAGTAAGTGTAGATTATTAAGAAATTGTAAAAATCGAGTTTCTTGCCGGTTTCTTCTCGATAGAGTCTACCTTCCGAACCGGTAGTAATGTTTACTTTTCTGTTTAAATTGACTATTTATAAGTGCTTTTTTTAAGCCTATATAAATAAAGATATTTTGAATTTGAATTTTAATATCAACGTGAAGTTAAGTTAGTTAGTTAGTATTCTTAGCACAGTAAATGACTACGTAAATCATATGGTTGTTGAAAACTAGAAAATTGCTGAGATAGCCTAAAATATATTATATAATTGTATATATATTTATATCAATAAGTAAGGTGACACTAACTCTAGATGTTCAACTATTGTATTTGTGTTGTTCCTCTATCGAAGGCTTACAAAAGTCATGTGAAATTCGCTTAAATTTATCTACATATGTACATACATACATATAATAAGGGTTCATGGTTAACTTCATAATGAAGTGTTCACCTGCAGTGATATCTACATAGTCTTAAGTATATAATAAATAAGTTTACAAATTTGTAAAATTTGGCATTTTAAAGAGTAACTATCGAGTTTCTTGCCGGATTCTTCTCGATAGAGTCTACCTTCCGAACCGGTGGTAGTATTAGTTCTTATCCTTTTTTTTATGTATATTGACTATTTATAAGTGCTTTCTTGAAGCCCATATAAATAAAGATATTTTGAATTTGAATTTGAATATCAACCATCTTTCGATTCAAATTTTTATTTATGCAAAGCCAAGAGATCGATTTTTAATATTAATTCTAACTTGATATAATTCAATCCACTTATCTTTCACCAAAATAGATATTGAAATGGAAGATTAAGCGACGTTAATATATTCCATTTAAGTCTTTGAAGTAAGTATTCTAGAAATTTGTTATAACCTTAATCTCTCTTGCTGGTCTCAAAAACGAAATGAGAGCGATCAATACATTCATAGTTATATACTTGAATAGTACGCAATAGTATATTGAGATTAAATTTCAACGAAGGTCGTACTTCGTCATCCTTTATCATCCGTGCCCAGCTAACCCTTGTCACAGTATCAGGTTGATATGGTTTTTGGAGTCTTTGTAGATAATATCCTATAGTTATGGCTATATTGATAACTTTATGGTACATTTTAGAGATTTTGGTGTCTGGAAATTTGTCTCTTAGGTATACTGACTAACAAAATATTTATGATATATTTATTTCTGTTACAATATACATATTAAAAAACCTTATGAGATTAGGTACCTATGTCATTATAAGGTTTAAATTACTACCACATATCTTGTCTCATATAAATCTGGGACTTAATAAATATATAAATTCTTCAGACATACATACCAATTTCCTAGTCCGAAACTAAGCTTGTGCTTGTGCTATGGATACTAGGTGAACAGATAGACATATTTAAATATGTTTATAAACATCCATGACCCGAGTACAAATGTCCATGTTCATCACACGAAACATTTTCTCCTAGCGGGATTCGGACCTGCGGCCTTCGGTTTGGTGGCCAGGGTCACTGACTACTCAACAAACGGGCCAGTCGAGTCGACTTAAAAAAAAACTCTAACTGTGTTTCTTGCCTAGAAAGTCGTAAAAGGCGACTAATGGTATGATTTTGGGGATGTGATTTAGGAGGCGATGAGCCACTTGTCACAACTTTTTCACAATTGGCGCTTGCTGCCTCTTTGTCCCTGCCCAGTGCCCACCCCTTTGGGGATTACGGGCGTGATGTTATATCCAGTAATTTCTGTATATTCTTACTCCTTCTTGGACTCTAACTACTCCTTCGAGAATTGGGAGCTTAATAGGAACGTACGAGTATGAATGTAATAAGAATGTATATTCTGGTGTTGTGGTCCGTACTTGCCTACTTCTTACCATAACTTAAGTAATTGAGGACCTTATCGTTCCTCAAATTCTGCTTTCCCCTTCAGACATAGCAATGGTGTTGTTATGTATGTATAAATGTAGGTAACAAAGAGAAAAAAACAAGTACAAAATATCACACTACATCACATACATTGATCTGACTCCGAGGTAAGTAGCTTAAGCACTTGTGTTACGGATATCAGAAACAACAGTGGTATTACAAATATATACTTAAATATTCAATATTTACACCCAGACACAGAACAAACACAAGTATTCATCAGATGAATGTTTGTCCTAGGTGGGGATCGAAACCACAACTCTTGGCGCATAGTGTAGGGTCACTACCGAAGGAGCCATCGAGTCAGTCAAATAGAAAAGTGCGGAAGAGAATAGAACATAGCACGTGTTCTCTCAAACAAATTGAAACGACCTTTGCCGCCATTTTTCAATAGACAAAATCCCTTGAACACATTTAATGCTTAGGCATTATTAGCTTTATGGATGGAGCGGGCTCACCCAATAATTTGCATGAATTTGCATACATATTACATAAATTATTAATTCTGTATGCTTTTAGTTGGGCTAGTTTATTGTTGTAATTCTTGTAGCCTACTGTATATAAATTTATTGCTCCGGGAATTGTGGTTAATGTCAAAAGGGCACGTGAAAGTAAACGCCGTTATAATAATAGATTATTATTAACATGAGGCGTTTATTATCGCGTCTGTATGTACACAAAAGTGGCCGCAGCATGAATCTGCGGGGCAGAGATGACCATACGCCATTACACACTTCACTCGTTTATTTAATACTAGCTGTGCCAGCGGTGTCACCCGCGTTTATGGTTAATATTATAGAGACCATTTCCGTCATACATGATTTCTATTTAACTTTAACCATTAAGGCTGCACACGCGACGGAAGCTTAAAAAATGGAGTAACTTCTCCCGTTTTCCCAACATTTCCTTTCACTACTCTGCTCCTATTGATTGTAGCGTGATGAAAAGTATACTATAACCTGACCAGGAGTATGAAGAATAATTGTACTAAGTTTCGGTAAAATCCGTCGAGTAGTTTTTGTTTCTATAAGGAACATACAGACAGACAGACAGACAGACAGACAAAAATTTTACTGATTGCATTTTTGGCATCAGTATCGATCACTAATCACCCCCTGTTAATTATTTTGAAATTATATTTCATGTACAGAATTGACCTCTCTACAGATTTATTATAAGTATAGATTTACAATCCTTTTCATAAAAGCTCTACGGTCAATAAGAAATAAACTCTCTGGACTGACACACCAATTTTTATGTTCCAAACTAAGCTTATAATAAATAAATAAATTTTCCAGACTCGGACACCAATTCCCTAGTTCCAAACTAAGCTTGAAGCTTTTCCCATGGATACTAGGCGAACGGATAGACATACTTAAATACGTTTAAAACGTCCATGACTCGAATACAAATCTCTATGTTCATTACACGCAACATTTGCCCCTAGCGGGATTCGAACCCGCGACCCTCGGGCCTGTCATTTATGACTCAATCATCACTTTCTATTAACATATGACCAATCTAGTCATAGTAGGTGAGCCTGGGGTCTACGGTGGTAGAATGTAATTATTAATTTTAATTATTATTCTGTGTGTGTGATGATCCTGTTAATCATACACAGGTATGATTTTTAAAATTAATTTTTGACTGAATGTGGTTTACCACTCCTTAACTGCGTATCCTTCCGAGCAATTCAGTGATTGTAAGGATGTATGTATGTATGTATGATAGATGACTTTTATGAAATAGGTAGGAGACAACCGAGATATTAGAGCGGTGGTAGCTCAATGGTAAGGACACGCGCCTCTTAACCGAGGAGTGCGGGTTCAACCCGAGCACGTACCTCTGGATTTTTCAAATCTATGTACGTATTTATACCACTAGCTCGACGGTGAGGGAAAACATCGTGATGAAACCTGCGAATTCAAACAAATTTGGATTTGTAACCATGATCAAAAAAAAATCTGGTTCCGCTATTTTAGGGTTGCGAAGGTCAGATCGGCAGTCGCTTCAATGTAATTACCAGAGTCGCTAAATCCTGGATCATGGTCTAAGCGGACCCCGTCTAAACACGGGGCATAACGCTAGGAGAGATGATAGGAGACACCGAGATCCCTTCACACTGGCAGCAAAGTCTCATGAGCGTTCGCTCCAATTCCTAGCTAAAATACGTTCGGCGAATCCGATCAGGGCGTATATATAAAACTAAAATCCCTTTACAGTCTAGTCGGAACACAAATTCCGTATATCGGCCATTCGGCTACTAGCGCGATCTATCAACAAAATGTACGACGCCCGTTTTCACGCCCCACGCTCCTATTTCAAACTCTAATTTGCGTACAGTGAGCCATAGGAGCTACAGTGATAAATTGTCCGAAGGTTTTTTCTGTTTTGTTGCGAAGAAAATTTGCTGTTTCGCATTTCTAGCGAAGATACGATCTTGCTGTGGATTAGTTTAAAACGAGTTTTTAAGCTGTTTTGTAGATAGTTTTTGCTGTTGGAAAACTTGGAGAGGGAATGGACCAATCGAGGTTAATGAGACAATTAACGACGTTGGAACCAGAGTGATCTAAATGACTTTTTCCTATTTTGCAAGGAAAAAATACTGGGAAGCACTTAGATCAGTGTGGCCTAAAACAATTATGATTTTCTTTGCACTTGTGCAAAAAACAATTTTTGCCAAAATTTCACTTACATAACTCTGGTTCTGACGTCATCAATTTAGGTTCGGAATTTACAGAGCTTAGTGCAATGGTATATGAAAAGTCAATCAATAATAACTGTCGTTTAAATTCAGATAAGTAACTAAAGATTAAAATATTATAGATTTTAAAATAAGTTACCGACACCAACTTGTTAGAAATGCTTATGATGAAAAAACTACAATCATTGTAATACTTTTAATGATTTTTGCTAATAAAAGCTGTCAAAACGAAATCACTTCATAGATTTTATGTGGGCTTGTGAGTTTATGACGTCACTTGTTCGTTTAATTAAGTCACTAAAAATTAAACAGCTTTTATAAAATTTTATATTGTAGACTCAATATAATTCGGATTTAATAAGGTTTTACAACATACTACGATAGTTTCTTTTACTTTTAATGATTTTTGCTTACTATTTTATTAAACTTTAGGAGATGAGATAGCTATCTCATGTCATCTATATGAATACGAATTATCGTCTAGATTAACCGGACTGGGATTAAAATAAAGGTTTAAATCTATATTTATACTATACTTACTATACTAATATTATAAAGCTGAAGAGTTTGTTTGTTTGTTTGCTTGATCGCGCTAATCTCAGTGACTGGTCCGATTTGGAAAATTCTTTCAGTGTTAGATAGGCTATTTAACAAGGAAGGCTATAGGATAGGTTATATAGCAATAACCATAAACCCGGGTGAAACAGGGGGCCCAGCTAGTATCTTATAATTTCCTACAGTTTAATAATTAGCAGGCTAAAAACAATCTCACGTATGTTAAAACACTCAGACCTTTAAAGCCCAGAGCTTAAAATAAGACAACGATATTTACATTCTATTTCGTATTCATCAGAATTGAGCTCGGAACAAAGTGTCCACGTGAATGTAAACCCCGCTTGTTATAGATCATAATGATATTACACACTATAATATCCGCCTACATTCAGCGTGGGCGGGCTGTCTAGCGTTGTAAATGTCCTAAACTGCGCGGGACGTCCCGTTTTTCCCTTGATCGGGACACCTACTGTCCACAAATTCTCCGAAGACTTGACTTCTGAAGACAATTGGTATAGGAGGAGGAGCGTACGTGAGCGCGAATAACGAGGAGCTGATAGGTTAAGATATGGGGGGTTATTTATGCCCCGACAAGGAAGGCCTTGCTGTGGCGTCATGTCCCAAAAGGAGAGTGACGGTATAGGGATGAGGGAATGTAGAAAGAATATGTAGAGAGTGAAGAATTGCGCGCGGTGGACTGCAAGAGTCCTCTGGTCACGCAATATCCGCGCGCATCTCTCGGCTTAGGCCAGAAAGACAAGATCGTCGAAGTGGCCATGGCGGGTTCTGGGCTTGTCCCAACTTATCACTTACCACATTAGTAGGTATGCATTTTGTAAAATAACTATTTACCGACATTTAAATATATTTTTTTCTAATAATGTACCTTTTATAGTAGGAACTTTATTTATATTACAATATAGCCTTGTTGACTAATAAGTAAATAAATTTAACCTAAATTATTACGTAAATATAAGTCTAAGAATGCGTCCATTAACACTTATTTAGTTTTTATGAAGGCGAAGACACTTTGTGCACGTGTTCAATGTACGCAGCACTTATCACTACATTTATTTGTCTGTCGCTAAAACACTACACTAACTCGCACGGTTTCGTCCGTTTTAGTCTTCGTACTATATTAATGATGTTAAGGAGTTGGATTGCCTCAACACTCACATTTCGATGAAGTCTTTTTTCGTGAGCTTTTGTATCACTCGATCTACGACGTCCATGTTTAGGTCTCGATGTAGATCACAGTTCCGTATGTACCAAAAGAAAAGAAAGATACATTTATTGACAACACATACACTAACAAAAATTAAAAATACATTACAATAGACAAATAAAAATAGGAAAACTTTAAAGATAACTAGAATAAGAAATAAATGTATGTGCTACCAACTAGGTCCCAGCCTCAGCATTATGCTGCTGCGGCATCGGGTCAACACCGCAGAAGCGCTGGTATTCTGGCGGGACCTAATATGGGTGCATTTACACAATAAAATGAAAAATTACCCGCTGTCTCGTTTCTAGTCATTGTTCCTGTCCCAACTTGCCACCTAAAGTCCCCATGATTTTACCATTCGTCCTGAATATCAACCATAAACCTGGCAACACTATCAGTCTCCCACGCTGTATTATTCCCAGAATGTAAAGAAAATGTGAGTTATCTCTGCCTACCCCCATGGGAAAAAGGCGAGATGTTATATATGTATGTATGTATATGTAAACAAAACCTTTAGCACAGGGCTGTAAGGAAAAACGGAGCAAAACGCACGCCGCGACAAATCCACTGACGGACATTGTCGGACAATGTCGGGCATTTGCCTAGATTCATCACGTGTAAAGCCGCGAATGCCATGAACAGATTTGTATACACACGGGCTGGTAGACCGACGAGCAACTTCATGAATAATATGCTATTTATGTCAAAGTTGCTATGTTCAATTGCTAAGTTGCTATGCGTAAACTAAGTTGCTAAGTTGCAATGCGTAAACTTGAGAATTAAAAAAAATATATATATTATTAATACGTTTGTCCCATATGGGTCTGGGACTTAAAAATAATGTGCCAACCGTGTTCTTTGTCTAGCATGTCGTAAAAAACCACTAATGGTATTTCGGGTTTAGGGTATGTGATTGTGTAGGCGACGAGCTAGCCACTTGTCACAACTTTACCATTCACAATTTTCCATTTACCTCAATGCAGTTCTATATTTGACTGTACGTGATTAAAGGGGCTTGCTGCTCCTTTGTCTATCTACCCTTTTGGGGATTACGGGCGTGATGTTATGTATGTATGTAACCAATTCATTAAACTTTAAATGGTAAGCACTATATATGTATAATTTGAAAGGATGGCTATTAAGTGAAATTATATTCTACAATGATCTTTTTTTTTTTGAGTATAAAATATGCATGCGCTTGACCATAATTCGCCTGATAGGAAGCGACGTTATGGTCAACGATGAAGCGTGCTTACCTAATAAAAACCGACCACCATATTGTAGTGCTCGGGAAACAGGGATTCTGGCAAAGAATTCCAGTGTGTGGCAGTTAAAAGAATCGCTTAGTTCTGATCTGATTCTAATTTAAGATGGCAAGACACAAGACACAAGATATATGTCACCTTTAAAGGAACACATAAAAAACATCCAGTATTATTTAAAACTAAAGTGAATGTACCAAAATTTCCATAGATAGAAAACATGTTCGCCGACTCGCTCGACGGCCGCTGTGGCCGTATTCTCGGCGCGTTGACCTCTGTGGTTGACTGTGATGGATACCACATAGTCGCGGGCAGGGCAGGGATTATGCAGCTATGAATGGCGAGTTACTTTAGCACATTACACAAGCTTTACACCTTGATTGAATTAAATACGATGTAAAGGTTATGTATGTAATTTAAGTAATAAGAAAAACTCACTTATACATTTCCTAACTAACCTTCTAAATTATTAACTTACTGAATGACCAACATATTTGCGTTTAACCCATGCTAGTGTTAAAATTTGCTACTTACTTCCCTTTTGTAATGTAAACAGGAAAAGAAAAGCTTTATTAAATTTCATCCCCTGACATGGTAAATACGGATTAAAAATTGTACTCATAGCGAACATTTTTGTAAGTAGTTGCATGTTCTAAAACCATGCAGTGCGTCAGACATGTTTGCCAATGCGTTTGGAGGCCGCTCTGGCCGTATTCTCGGCGCGTCGACCTCTGTCGTTGACTGTGATGGATACCACAGTCGCGGCAGGGCAGGGATCATGCAGCTATGAATAGCGAGTGACTTTAGCGTGTTACATTAGCTTTACATAAGGCGATATCTATATACTACATCTATATACATTAGTCTAAACACACAAACCAGTGAAAACTGGTTTCAATAAGCGTATCAACATTGCAGTGCTGTATTCATCAATACAGCTGAGCCAAACACAAGTTTAGCTGTACAGGTTCCAGTGACATGAGCTGATTCAATGCCGCTGGATTTCAATTCCTACTAGGGATTGGAATGCTGGATTAAGCAATTTAGCTTAGCCTCGCACAATTCTAGCTCTGCTAAATCCAGTGTATTGTGCTGAATCTAGAAAAAAACCGCTGGATTGCAATTTCAAGATCTGATTAACCCATCAATGTCATGCATTTTATAACGAACTGATAAATTAAAGCTATTGTGGCGACCTAACAGCTTTCAGTGCGGGATAATTCAAACAATTTTCATGCGACTTTATTTATTGCGGTTTACTCTAAGACTTGACAATTTTTTTTTTGTAAATAATACGGATTACATTATGATGTTTTTCACAGCTCCTTTTTCACAGCTTTCCATCCAACCCAGCACACTTTCTATGTTGGTCTGGGACCTAAAAATAATATGCCAACTGTGGTTCTAGCCTAGCATGCCGTAAAAGGCGACTAATGGTGTATCGGGTTTTGGGTGTGTGATTGTGTAGGCGACAGTCATGTCATGCTATGAATAATGTTTGAACTTTCGTAGTACATTGACCTAAATATTTAAGTGCGCGTGCGGCACAGCTATCATTGATATATAAATTATTATATTAGGAATATCATTTTTGAAAATTATTTTTAGTACTGCATTATAAGGAAGCTTTAATAATATATATAACTCGTTCACATATTACTGTCAGTCAATCAGTCATTAAGTAGGCTAGTCCGCATTTCCTTCCAAAGAATTAATATGTAAATGGTTTATATTAGTAGAATTAATTCATAATTAAAAACATACAATATGGAAGCCTTTTGCTACAATTATTCTCTAACACTATCAAAAGCTCAAACACATCTTCGCAACAAGAATTAGCTACAATTATTCATATTATTTAACTCCATTCTTAATTAATTCGGAGTTGGTTCGTTCACCTTCCTAAGTGGAAAATTGTGTCTGCTAGGAGAAAATTAAATAGGACGGGTGTGCTGACTCGCCGAAATGATTTCGACGTAACATTTGAATTTATTATGTGACGCTATATGAATGCTTTGGAGTTAAAGTTAAATAATAAAGAATTTGTATTATGTAAGGGTGGGGTGGCCTTACGGCGTCACTGGAAACTGCACAGCTATTTATTAAAAAAAGCGGTGGTAGCTCAATGGTAAGTACACGCGCCTCTTAACCGAGGAGTGCGGGTTCAAACCCGGGCCCGTACCTCTGGATTTTTCAAATCTTTGTACGTATTTACACCACTAGCTCGACGGTGAGGGAAAACATCGTAATGAAACCTGCAAATTCAAACAACTTTGAATTTGTTACCATGATCCAAAAATTTTTTGGTTCCCCTATCTTAGGGTTACGAAAGTCAGATCGGCAGTCGCTTCAATGTAATTACCAGACTCGCTAAATCCTGGATCATGGTCTAAGCGGACCCCGTCTAAGCACGGGAAATAACGCTAGGAAGATGATGAAGGGTCGAGTGGCCTTAGCTTAGTGGTGGAGATGCTCGTCACACTTGTGTGGGACGTTGGTTTAAATTCGGGCATCGATCTTTGGATTTTTTTAAGTGATAGTAAAATAGGTAGCTTTAATCTAACATAACATCACGCCCGTAATCCTCGAAGGGGTACCAGAGTCGGGCAGCAAGCCCCTATAACCACATTTATTAAAAAATAAAACTGGGCTGGGTTAGATGGAAAATTGTGAAAAAGTAGTGTGGCTAGCTCGTCGCCTACACAATCGCATACTCAAAACCCGATATACCATTAGTTGTCTTTTACGACATGCTAGGCAAGGAACAGAGTTGGCGCATTCTTTTGAGTCCAAGACCAACATGGGACATAGCTTTAATCTACAGCAGACTATGTCTTAAATTTTGCAAACCATATCCAGTGATCATCGTCTTCCTAGCTTTCTTATTATTTTTAGAAGTCTGCTAAGATGACGCTAGGTTTAGCGACTCTGGTTTAAATAAAAGAGACTGCCAAATGACTCTTGTTCATTTTCAAGTTTATAAAGATTAACCAAACAAATTGAATCAAAGATATCACATTCATAGTTATATGAATATTCACTGTAAAGCAGTTCACTGCTGAAGTATGATATAAATAAATAAAGTATACATAAATTTTAACGAATTTACGAGGTTCGAGCCCCGCTAGGTGGCGCTCTCAGGCTGTTGCCTAAATTTTAGGGGTGAAAGCTTCCCGCTCACCCGCAAGCCCGGTAGGTAGTAAAGGCCGCCTTCGGCAAACTAGCATCAGTACTCTCCCAAAAAAAAAAACTTGAAAAAAAAAATACTCTCATCCATAGATAGATATAAAAATCAAAGGTACATGCCCGGGGTCGAACCAATACGCCTCCAATGTGAAGCACGTGTCTTTACTAGCAAGCTACTAATGGCACACTAATACCACCCATAAAACCCAGATATTATCATCCCCAAATAGGAACAGATAACAACAAAACTAAGTCACCATTCATTTCTACGACGTATAAGAATATCCGCGTTTGATATTAACATCCCTAAAGGCCCATTTGCAGTTTTTATAAAGCACCGCTTACGATATCCGATGTTACCGGATACGCCGCCGGAATCCCGGCCCGGATCCGTTACGACAATTATTGACGCGTATCACCCGTGAACCCGACTTTATGGGACGATCTGGGTGTCTACGGTTCTGTAAACGCGCAACACTGTAATGAAGGATGAATTAAGTAAAATACAGGATTTGTGTATCGAATATTTGTTAGTGCATTTTTGTGTTAGTTTTGAGCTCTTTAGTAGCAATTTGGAGCAAATTGTAGATGTTGATATAAAATGAAATAAATAGATACAAAAAATTAAACATTAAAAAAAAGAAAAACTTATCGCTCCCAAACTAAGCCATGCCTGTATCTTTGGAAACCAGTGCCTAGTTAAATTATGGACTTGTCTGTATTTCTTTGGAAATGTTCGTATGATGAACATGGTCATTTGCACTCATCTTACATACATAATACATACATTACATCACGCCCATAATCCCCGAAGGGGTAGGCAGAGTTAAAGAGGCAGCATGCCCCTTCAACCACATTCAGCCAAAAATAAAGCCGGGCTGGGTTAGATGGAAAATTGTGAAAAAGCAGTGACAAGCAGCTAACCTGTCGCCTACACTCACTACGTCACTACTATCACACACCCAAAACCCGATATACCATTAGTCTCCTTTTACGACATGCTAGCCAAGAACCGCAGTTGGCACATTCTTTTTAAGTCCCAGACCTACACGGGACAGTGGGCTGGGTTGGATGGAAAGCTGTAAAAAAAGGAGTAACAAGTGGCTAGCTCGTTGCCTACACAGTCACATACCCAAAATCCTGTGAACCATTAGTCGCTTCTTACGACATGCTAGACAAGAACCACAGTTGGCACATTCTTTTTTTTTGTCCCAGATCAACATGGTCCAAGTCCCAGACCAACATGGGACCTATTATACTATGACTAACTATTGAATTTTATTTAAAGCAGTTGAAAAATTTTACATTTAAATAATTAATTTTATATAATATGCGTCTAAGCAACTTATGTTACTTTTGACTGGCTCGATGGCTCATTCGGTAGTGACCCTGCCCCATGCGCTTAAGAGTTGTAGGTTCAATCCCCATCCAAGACGAACATTCGTATGACGAATTCTTGTGTTTGTTCTGTGTCTGTGAGTCTTAATATTGAATATATATTTGTAATACCACTGTTAATTCCGATTTCCTTAACATAAGTGCTTAGGCTACTTAACTCGGTGTCAGATCAATGTATGTGATGTAGTCTGATATTTATTTAATTATTTTATATAATGTGTTCTTGATAGGAAATTAGGTCTTAAAATTACTTGTACATTTATATTCGGCCTTTCCTACGCCAGAGGTGTTACAAGTGCGTTGCCTATACATAACTAGTAGAAAGTACATATTTCTTCACAATGTTAAGATGATTCGTTGGTTAAGGTGTTCATAGGAGGCCCCATTTGAATATCTTCACATCCAAGTTCGCAAATCGCGAGCTTTATTATAGTTTAATTGCTCCCTGCGGTAACGGATGCTGGGATCCATATTTCTATTTCAATTTCGCGCGGGCCATGCTTCAACGTCACCACGTAAGCAGCTCACAGTCAGTCGAAAGGGATTATTGTGTAAATTATTTATTAGGATGAGCCACAGTGTGTTTGGCAGTAGCTTATCTTTGTTTTAGTTTTTATGTATGTGTAAGTAGGGTCCGTCTATGGTGGATTCGTTTAATTTCAAATTCACATTTTATTTATCGGAATTCACCTTTATCGTCGTCATAGATTCAGCGTGATGTATTCAATATAACGGAGGCATAGTCCGTCTATTATCTGTACTTCTATAGACTTACTAATCTTATTACTTATTTGACTGCCTCGTTGGTCTAGTGGTAGCATGCGCCGCCTAAGGACCAAGAGGCCCCGGGTTCAAATCCCGGGTCGTGCCAAAAATTTGTGGCTGGGTATTTCAATATCCAAACTCAGTAACAGCCCGGAGTCAGGGAGTTGGCGGTTTAATGACCCACGTGCCTCGGAAAGCACGTTAAGCCGTTGGTCTAACCTCTCTCCGGCCATGTCGAATTGCCGTCTCACCGGACTATGAGAGTGAAGGAATAGAGAGTGCACCTGTGTTTGCGTACACACTTGTGCACTATAATATCTCCTGCGCAGATGGCTAATCCTCGTTGAGATTGGCCGCCGTAACCGATATCGGTTAGGAAGACATTATACTAATCTTATAAAGCTTAAGAGTTTGTTTGCTTCAACGCGCTAATTACAGGAACTACTGGAGCGATTTGAAAAAATATTTTAGTGTTAGATAGACCATTTATCTAGGAAGGCTATAGACTGTATAATATTAACCATAAACGCGGGTGTAACTGCGAGCACAGCTAGTTACTGATATATTAGAAACTAGACTAAAAATATGAGTCCGATTTCGCGTTTCGCGTTAATATCTATGGATAGTTTTGTAAAAAAAAAATATCTCTTATCTATAAGCCTCATATTCCATTAGGTCTGTCCTGGAGCAAGCTAAGAAATGAAATGTTCTTAGAAGTAGAATTTTTCCTTGTAAGCCGTAAATTGGTGAATTCTAAATACGTATTTATGTTGGTTAGCGTACGAAAATGGGCAAATATTCTCGGCTAGAATAAAGAAATAATTACAAATTTGCTAACTGGCCACTAATTTTTGACATGTCAAATAATATGTTATTTTTCTGACATTAATTACAAGGCTTGATTTAGAATGCATATTTTTTATAACTAACTAACAACCGACTTCCTTTCTTCTATATATTATCGGTAGTAGATTGCACATATTTAAAAAAAATTGTGTAAAATTTACAATTTATGCGTGCCTTTTTTGATATCTTGAATAAAAAATAAATAAAGACACTATATATATATATATTTGAATTACTTTGAATAACACATAATATAATATACACAGTTACCGTCTGCACTTACGCTGTGGCTTTCCCGTGCGTTGATAAATGTACACTTCTGTTATCTTTCTGCGGATTTTGTATTTCAAGTACCTTGCGCCTACTATTTATTTCATGTTCCCACCAGAGGGGGGAGCCGCCGCAAAATGGATTTAATCAACAATGAAAATATACGGTGCGAGTTTATATTCCGTGTAAGGGCAAAATATGCTATGGCGTTCTTATGGTAAACGCTTTTATGGTGGTTAAATATGTCGGTGTACTTATTCAATTTGAGGGGTAGAGTCGACGCTGCTAATTATAATTTGGAACAATTGTTTATGGGTTACGTTTTTGGAAGGATTTCTTATTTACATACCTTCAAGAGCGGTGGTAGCTCAATGGTAAGGACACGCGCCTCTTAACCGAGGAGTGCGGGTTCAAACCCGGGCACGTACCTCTAAATTTTTCAAATCGATGTACGTATTTATACTACTAGCTCGATGGTGAAGGAAAACATCGTGATGAAACCTGCAAATTCAAACAACTTGGATTTGTAACCATGATCCAAAAATTGTCTGGTTCCCCTACCTTAGGGTTAAGAAGGTCAGATCGGCAGTCGCTTCAATGTAATAACCAGACTCGCTAAATCCTGGATCATGGTCTAAGCGGACCCCGTCTAAGCACGGGAAATAACGCTAGGAAGATGATGATGACTAGTGATCGCCCACAGGTTGACCTATCATCATTCTACTTACTTTTTCAGAGCTAAGTTCAGAAATAGATTTAATAAAAAATATTTTTCAAACAATAAAACCGCCAGAATGTCCCAACAATAGAACTAGTTGGCAGGACATCGCTCGCTTAAACTGAAGCCAAGTTTGGGAGTTTTCGCGCTTTCCAGTCTTTAGTGGGGAAATAAACCTCGTACACGAATGAAGATTTCCACTGTTTCAGACGAAACAGTCATTCATTCATTTATTTATTTATAATATAAATGTATATGCAACGGATAGCAATCATGGCGAAATAACAAAGTTTAACCAGACAGAGCCAGATTGATGTAAAAATAAATACAAAGGACTTATATATAACACTTATTTATTAAGATTAAATAGGATATTTAACAGAGCTCAATGAGGTGACAGACAATGGCGCGGAACAAGAGAGAGAAGGTAAGTGCTGGGAACACCAATCAATTGAATTAGTGTTGTGACATAGGCATTGGTGGCGCTGTGTGTTCAATTGCAACATCCTCCCTTGAACACAGGCCCATCTTGCAGCCGAGGTAGTGCAGCTTGGCTTGTGGAGTGGCCTTGGTCAGAATGTCAGCAACCATTTCCTCAGTACTGACATATTGTACTTCGATCTGCTTCGCAGTAATTCTGTCCCTCACAAAATGATGCCGGACATCTATGTGCTTCGTCCTGCAGTTATAGCCATCAGTACCTGAAAGCTTAATGCAACTTTGATTATCGCAATAAACAACTATAGCCCGTTGCTTGAGATGTGGCCAAAACTCTTCTTGTAGCTGTTTTAGCCATATAGCTTCTTGTGTACATGCCGACAAGGACATGTATTCTGCCTCTGTTGTTGAGAGTGCCACAGTGGGTTGACGTTTCGAATTCCAACATATTGATCCTCCCTGAAAGATAAAAGCGTATCCAGTACACGACCGTCTGTCATCTTCAGAATTAGCCCAATCTGCATCACAGTAGGCATGTACTATATCTTCTGTTTTATCTTGACTGAAAGTCAGACAATAGTCTTCAGTTCCTTTCAGATATCTCAATACACGTTTCAATGTCACCCAATGTTTCATTTCTGGTATATTGTTATATTTACTTAAACAATTTACAACATAACTAATATCAGGTCTTGTGCCTTGAGATAAATATAGCAGACATCCAATAATTTCCTGGTAAGGAATGTTTCTCATTATTGCCTCTTCTTGGTCACTTGAATGTAATTTTGCCTGTGGATCTATCGGTGTCTTGACAGGTTTACAGTCTGACATACCATATTTTTGTAATATTTCCTGTATGTATTTCTTCTGGTCAATGTACATAGTACCATTTTTTCTGTCTCTTCTCACATGCCATCCAATACAGTATTTTAGTTTTCCAAGATCTTTCATGCTAAATTTTTCACATAATTTTTGTTTGATATTGTTTTTTTCAGATTCACAGTTTGTAAACAAAATCAAGTCGTCTACGTAGATTGCCAAAAAGGTTATGTTATTCTCTCCAATAATATTGTAAAAGACACATGGATCAATAGAAGAGCGAGATAGACCTATTTCTCTCAGTGTACTATCCAGCTTTTTATTCCAGTTACGACTTGCCTGTTTTAACCCATACAAAGACTTCTTCAGTAAGCAGACATCTGTGATATTTCCATTTTCATACATAGGTGGCTGAAACATATATAACTCCTCTTCCACATCGCCTTGTAGAAATGCAGACACTGCATCCATCTGATCAATGTCTAGGTTGTACTTCGTAGCAAGTGCCAGTAAGTATCGGAGTGATGTGTACCTTATTACGGGTGAGTAAACTTCATCATAATCAATTCCCTTCCTCTGAGCACAGCCCTTTACTACTAGTCGTGCTTTGTGTTTGACTAGATTTCCTTTCTCATCTTCTTTCGTTTTGTACACCCACTTACATGGTATTGCCTTCTTTTCAGATGGGAGTTTTGTCAAAATCCAAGTTTTGTTCTTCATCAACGACTGATATTCTTCATCCATGGCTTGTATCCATTGTTTTGAATATGTACATGATAAAGCTTCTTCCAAGCTTGTCGGATCATTATATATAGCCAGGCATGCATGGTAAAGATTGTCATCACCAGATCCATCGCCAACTTCATTTCTATGTACCAGATTTGGCAGCTTTCTTCTTAAGGTTATATTAGAGAACCGTTGCTCAATTATGCTGTCATCGCTTAATTCACCACTGCTAGGGACATAAGTACTATCATTGGCATCTGAAAAAGAAGTGTCTGATGTGGTAACACCAGTGCTTATAGTAAGTGTCTCACTTGTCAAACTAGATTCATTTGGAGTAGGTACTTCTGTGAGTTTATTTGGTTTATTAATCCCCAACGTCAATGAAGCAGTTTGAGACTTCTGCCGAGTATTCCTCTGAATTGAAAATGAATCTTCTATGAAATGAACATCTCTACTTTTTATTATGACCTTTTTTTTCATATCTAGTAATCTGTAACCCTTTGTATTTTGACAGTAACCCACAAATGTCATCTCTGTAGATTTCACATCCCATTTCTGTCTTTGTTGTTTTGGTACATGAACCATGGCTTTGCACCCAAATATTTTCATGTGACTGATATTAGGTTTTTTTCCTGACCATTTCTCTTCTGGTGTCATGTCATTGAGTACTCGAGATGGAGATCTATTCAAAATATAGGCAGCTGTGGATACAGCTTCAGCCCAATAGATTTTTGGCAGATTGGCATCACTAAGCATGCACCTGGCACGCTCCACAAGTGTCCTGTTCTTTCTCTCGCTCAGGCCGTTCTGCTCGGGAGTGTAGGGCGTCGTCGTTTGGTGCTTGATGCCACAGTCTGTAAGATATTTAGAAAATTCTTTGTTGCAGTATTCTGTACCATTATCAGTACGAATAATTTTAATTCTTTTGTCTAACTCATTTTCAACATCACATCTAAATTCATGGAAAACAGAAGTAACATCTAGTTTGTTTTTTAGAAAATATACATACACTTTTCTAGAATAGTCATCGGTGAAAGTAATGACATACCTGGCCCCTCCCAATGACGTGCATTCCATTGGACCACAAATATCTGAGTGTATTATTTGTAGGTGTGACGTTGCTCTTGAGCCTTCATTTTTAAAAGGTAGTCTCGTTTGCTTTCCTTCTATACAGGGTATACAGGTTTTACTATCAATTTTTGTAATTTTTACTCCTTCCACACAATTTTCTAACTTTTTAACATCACAGTAATTGAGATGACCCATTCTACGGTGCCAAACATCTAATGTTTCAGAGCTATCAGTGGCAGTTACATAGGCATCACCTCCAATAGTATTCAATTTGTACATGTTGTTTGTTAGTCTCGCCGTTGCTACTAATAATTTATCTTTATTGTAAATATTACAGCCAGTACTATGAAAAATTACTTGACAACCATTCTTTGCTAACTGACTAACCGAAAGTAAGTTGGTGCTGAGTCCTGGGATGAATAAAATATCTCTCACCTGGACTGTGTTCACTTTACCGTCATTACAGCGGAGACTGAGATCCACATTTCCCATCTTCTGTACAGTGACGGAAGAATTATTGGCCACCCTTATATTTTGTATCGGAGGTGTCTTGACGTCATACAACCAATTAGATATTCGTGTCATGTGCATGGATGCACCTGAATCCACATACCAGTCCAAGTCTTCCATGGTAGAATAGGCTGAAAAAACGGCAGCATAATTTTTATTAGTTGGTTCCTTTGTATTTGAGAAACAATTTTTACTCAAATGTCCAAAACGGTTACAATTGTAGCAACGGGGACCTCGGGTTTTATTTTGACTACCATTCGGGGAGTAATCGTTAAACCTTTTATGGGTATATTTGTGCTTTGTGTACAATGCGTTAGTGTCAGATTCCTTTTTGACTTCTTGTAACAATTTAGTTTTAATTGAATCTGCACTGATTTTGACACCGGAGCTTTCTAACCCCATGATCATTGGCTTATATTGGTCAGGCAATCCCGCCAACATCAGAGTACCTAACCATTCGTCATCCACCTTGAAACCAATATTTCTCAGTTTGTGAGAAGTTGTCACTATTTTGTTCACGTATTCCTCAATATCGGTACAATTATCTAAATTTGTATTAATGAGATCGCGTAAAAGCGCCACTCTCCTTTGTAATCCGGAGTCTTCGAACGCAGACTGAAGTTTGACCCACACCTCTTTTGCACTCTGTGCGTCTTCAATGTGATGGTAATTGCACGGGTCTACCAGGAGTATAATTTTGCTTTTGGCTTTTATATCCTTTTTACAATCGACAACTTCTTCGCCGGTTGGATCGACACATGACCATAACTCCTCATGCTCCAAGTATGACTTTACTGCAAACTTCCAGTTATTGTAGTTATCTCTCCCGGTCAGTTTATCAATGTGCACACTGTTTAATGACATCGCTTCGGAAACTGAATGGATTTACTGAAATATTGCTGAAAAAACAAAACCTATTCGCGGCGTCCTAACCTGACTTTTTTGACTCGCGTTACTTTTCGGTGAAAAAAGTGAAAATATTTAAAAATTTTACTGTCCAGGGTCTGGGCCCATAACCTGATGTAAAAATAAATACAAAGGACTTATATATAACACTTATTTATTAAGATTAAATAGGATATTTAACAGAGCTCAATGAGGTGACAGACAATGGCGCGGAACAAGAGAGAGAAGGTAAGTGCTGGGAACACCAATCAATTGAATTAGTGTTGTGACATAGGCATTGGTGGCGCTGTGTGTTCAATTGCAACAATTGAGAGCTATAGACGTTGATGAATTTTTACCATTTTGATTTTTCTTCATTAGGTATGTGGAATGTAAGAGGCGGGTGTGAAATTATTTCCAGAGATCAACCTTGAGATAAAGTTCCTAGTATATTTCTATATTGAAATTACTAAGTACCAGCCTGGAATCACGAAGTTAGCGGGTCATCACCAGTCACCACCCTGGCTCGGAAAACATCGTTAAGTCGTTAGCCCTACATCTGATTTCTCTCTGGTCATGGTTGCTGTCTCATCGGACTTTGAGAATCGAAGGAACACCACCTGTGTTTGCGCAGACACTTATACACTGTAATATAGCCTGAGTAGTTCGCCAATTCTCGTTGAGATTGTCCTCTGTGATCGAAATCGGTTAGGAGGATATTTATCTTATTCGTTGGAATGCTTATTAGTGATTTGTTTTTGTTTGTGATGTTTATTTGCTTATGCTTCATACAAAGATGTATGTAGTTTGTTTTAACGGGAAATAACATCATATCTATACAATCTGTAGAGAGGTCAATTCTGTACATGAAATATATTTTCAAAATATCTATCAGGGGGTGATTAGTAATCGATACTGATGCCAAAAATGCAATCAGTAAAATTTTTGTCTGTCTGTCTGTCTGTCTGTATGTTCCTTATAGAAACAAAAACTACTCGACGGATTTTAACGTATAGGTACTTTTCATCACGCTACAATCAATAGGAGCAAAGTAGTGAAGGGAAATGTTGGGAAAACGGGAGAAGTTACTCCATTTATTAAGCTTCCGTCGCGTGTGCAGCCTTAATGGTTAAAGTTACATAGAAATCATGTATGCCGGAAATAGTCTTTATAATATTAACCATAAACGCGGGTGACACCGCTGGCACAGCTAGTTTTACATAATTGTGTATAAGTTTTTCTGTGGGCATCATCCGGTAGTCGAGTAGTAACTTTGTAGGTTCGAGACTTTCTGAGTTTCAGAGATGATAGTTAGAGCTTTGCTGGTGTTGAAATAACGTTGGTGTTATGGAAACGCTGAGTCGTTACGACACGGAGTGACAACAAAAGTGTGCACGTCGGGGGCGGCAAGCCGTTTGCGCTCGCTGGGAGTGGCGTCAAAGATTATGGGTCAGATGTCTAAACAGGTATCTTCACAATATATATATTTTCTATTACACTGTATTAATTGTAGTTGTCTGTTTATTATATCTATTTCTCCATCATTAACTATATCATTACAACTACCATCATTATCATTATTCTTAATTATCCTCAAACTCACTGAAACGTAATTATTTGCAATGGTACCAGTTTAAGACCCCTGTAACAAAGTAAATCTTAGTTTTATCACCAGTAAATAATACGTAAACAAAAATAATATCGGCTTACTTATAGAATACGGGCCATAGAAAATTCCAATTGTTCTGTCTACCCGTTGGATCGACATTGAATATATAAACAATAAATTTTGTTTAGTAGATATCAGGTGGAGAATGATTAACATGTTTATCTCCAAATTTTACTTTTAGTAAAATGCATGATGCACGCGCCTCCAAGCCTTATACATTTTGATAATACATAATTAAGGCTCGATGGCGCATTTGGTAGTGACCCTGCCCTATGCGCCAAGAGTTGTGGGTTCGATCCCCACACAGGACAAACATTCGTGTGATTAATACTTGTGTTTGTTCTGTGCCTGGGCGTTAATATTCAGTATTTGTAATACCACTGTTGTTTCTGATATCTGTAACACAAGTGCTTAAGCTACTTACCACGGAGTCAGATCAATGTATGTAATGTAGTCTGAATTTATTTATTAAAATTATGGTTTGTTGTCTATTATAATTATTATTATAATTTTATGTGGGATTTGAATGTATGAATTAACAAATTATTTAACTTTTTGCTTCAGACGTTTCTCTTCAAACTTTTTTATGGTGCAAGCGCCACTTTAGAGTGCGATTTTATTAACATTAGCAAACAAAAATACTACCGGCCCGCGGAGACTGCGGGCCGCGGCAAATTGAAATGATTCCCGTTGCCCGTAATCCGGATTAGCGGGATGAAGCGGGATCAATATCCTTTCTGTTTATTGCGAAAATATGCGGCCACCAACGATCTGACGGCAGATTAAAACTGGCGCTTAGATTAAAATCTTCGTGCATTTTTACAAGCACGGTGTAGTCTTCTCTTTCTTTTTTTTAATCTGACGCTGGAAAAGCGTGAGTCTAAAATGGGTCATGCTTTTTAAGGTAGCACCGAGAATTTAAAGTGGCTTATAAAATAAATAATAAATAAATATTCGACGACATCACATACATTGATCTGACTCAGAAGTATGTAGCTTAAGCATTTTTGTTACGGATATCAGCAACAACAGTGGTATTACAAATATATACTTAAATGTCAGAAATTAACACCCAGACACAGAACAAATACAAGTATTAATCACACAAATGTTTGTCCTGGGTGGGGATCGAACACACAACTCTTGGCGCATGGGGCAGGGTCACTACCGGATGCGCCATCGAGCTTGGCAAAATATTTGGCTTATGTCACGTTGTTTTATTTGTCAATGATGGAGAGTCATGTGGTGTATAAGCTTTTTAAGGTTTCAAGTTTACTTACATAATGTTATATTATTATGCTATTTAAAGAGTTTGGAAATATTTGCCTTTCAGTCGCCCATTCAAAGATGTCAGGAAGATTAACACGACATTTTCGTCCTGTGTATTTAGAAGAGGTACTACTTAATGGTGATGGCGTTAGATAACGACAGTTTGAGTTCCAGTATTAATAATTGTAAGAAACATTAACCGCATACGCAACTGTTAAATTCCAATCCTATTTCACCATCAAATAACAACAAAAAACAGTCAACACCATATTCAAAACGAGACATAGAAAAACACAAACATTAATGCTTCGGAGTAACAATATTTTTAGTTTTCCTTTTATTCATAACACTTTAAATTCAGAATGAAATTGGGCGCGGCAAAACGTAAGAAAAATAATGTTAACTTATTATGTTAGGAGTCATAAAAACCGTAGAGCTTGTATGAAAAGGATAATGAATGTTGAAGAGGCAAGTTAGGTGTGTAAGGATCGTGCCATATGGCCTTCGGTTCTCTCTGCCTAGCCCGCTAGGGAAGTGTCGTGAAGTTTAGTTAGTTTACTTATTATATCAGAACAATTAATAGCTCCGGCGAACATACGTGGTAAAATCTTTATAACTCACTGTGTTCCACGCAGGCAGAGCTGCAGGTAAAAGTTTATTATATTAGGAGTCTTCTATTTTATGCATACATAATATCACGCACATAATTCCCGAAGGGGTAGGCAAAGTCAAAGAGGCAGCAGGCTCCTTTAACCACATTTAGCCAGAAACAAAACTGGGCTGGGTTAGATGGAAAATTGTGAAAAAGTAGTGACAAGTGGCTAACCTGTCGCCTACACAATCACATACCCAAAACTCCATATACCATTAGTCGCCTTTTACGACATGCTAGGCAAGAAACACAG
This sequence comes from Glyphodes perspectalis, assembly GCA_951394215.1. NCBI lineage: Eukaryota > Metazoa > Arthropoda > Insecta > Lepidoptera > Crambidae > Glyphodes > Glyphodes perspectalis. The sequence continues at coordinate 12,754,223 of OX596218.1, read as the reverse complement.
TTGGCAAATTCTTTTTAAGTCCCAGACCAACTTGGGGCTCTTCAATTTCATAGTATTAATGTTCAATCCTATATATAGGTTTCTTATATAAAAACGAAAAGGTATACCTAGTAAGAATTTAAACCAAAGATTTTCCTTGATAACTTGCAATGTTATTAGAGAAACCGTTTACCTTTCATTCCCGGACACGAAATTCCGTTACAAGATAGATATTATTACATTTCTAAATGAACAAGCCCAATTTTGTGAAAAACATGATCAGTTCTTGTTCGCTTTGCGAAATAACAATGATCTGGTACTTTTAAACAAGCTTTTATTTAACTTGCCACAAGTTTTTCAATTCGATTCGACTTTGTAGTTCATATGTTTGGGTTTTTGCAAAATGGCTGACCTATTTTCCAGTCGCGTGAGGATTGGCCTTTTGTTTTTACGTCATATTATGAAACCGGTGCCTACAATACTATTGTGTAGTTTTTTATTTATTTATTTTTATAAATTACTAGCTGACCCGGCGCACTTCGTGTTCTCGGATTTTTAATACCTATTTTATTTTATCCCGTGCATCTTTTTATTTTTTTTTTTCATAAAAACCTTCACCTGATAATAACAAACACAACTAAAAAAGAATTAGCGAAATCGTTTCAGCTGTTCTCGAGGTTTGCGCTTAGCAACACAGCGATTTATTTTATATTATAGATAAATTTCTTGGCGTCCAAGTAAAATTACTAGATTCTAGCAGCGTCTTGGTTTCACCGGCGTAGTTCCCGTTCCCGTGAGAATACGGGGATAAAATATAGCCTATGCTACTCGCTGATAAAGTAGCTTTCCGTTGATGAATTTTTCAAATCGGTTCAGTAGTTTTGGAGCCTATTTAATACAAACAAACAATGTATAAAATCTTTCCTGTTTATATTACTAGTATAGATCATCATCATCTTCCTAGCGTTATGTCCCGTTTTTAGACGGGGTCCTCTTAGACTATGATCCAGGATTTAGCGAGTCTGGTAATTACATTGGAGCGACTGCCGATCTGACCTTCGTAACCCTAAGATAGGGAAACCAGACAATTTTTGGATCATGGTTACAAATCCAAAGTTGTTTGAATTTGCAGGTTTCATCACGATTTTTTCCTTCACCGTCGAGCAAGTGGTATAAATACGTACATAGATTTGAAAAATCCAGAGGTACGTGCCGGGTTTGAACCCGCATTCCTGGGTTAAGAGGCGCGTGTCAATTACTAGTATAGATATAGTTTGAAATTAGTTCTGCAATCTTATCCTTTTCCCAGGACATTAATACGCCAGCATAATGTGGAAACAGTGGTAGCTCAATGATAAGGGATACATGCCTCATATGCGAATGGTTTTAATTAAAACCCGGGGAGGTAGGTATTTTTGGATTTTAAAATGACGTGGTTTCTTTGATACCACTTCGAAAGATGATGAAACCTGTATGTCCAAAATAACTATGTATGTGTAACCATCATGATCCAATTTATCTGTTTCCCCTATCTAAGGGGTAGAAAGCTCTGATAGACGGTCGCTTAAATATATATTTATATACGAGTATACATATAAATATATTTTTTTATTTTTTTTATGGTTAGATGGGTTTGCTCTTGGCTTCCCACTGGATCATAGGATTGAGAATAAGCCTACTATGGAGCGAGCTTACCCTGAAGCAGCATAATATAACAGCCAGTCTCACTCAACCCAGGATCATGGACTAAATGGACCCCAACTAATCACTAGACATAAGGCTAGGAACGTGATAATATAACCGGCGTTGTATGTTGTTTTCTTCCATCCTTCCCAGTCAATGAGCACACATTAGCACGCTAATTTGAAATCACACCCCAAACTCCGCTCGGTTCCCGGTTTGTACGAAAAAGGCAATAGAATTTCCACTCCCGCCGAGCGGTTGTAAAAATAAAGGCATTTGATCAAACGCGAAGCGATCCTGTTATCAGCGGGTGAAAAAATAAAACCATGATTCGACCGAGACGCAGGCGACTGGATGTGGCTTCGATTTATATTACAGCTATTTTCCAAGTTGAAAACATTTTTCATAATTTCAAACACGCCTTAACCGGAATAGATTTTTTTTAATTACTTAAACTCGTATTTATATACATTTCTTATTAGAACCATTTTATACAGAATCATTTAGAAAACATTAATAAACTCGCAGGAGTAAATTACTGACACTTGTTTATAATGTCAATAATCTATTCCTGCCAGGTAATTAATGTTTTACAAATGACCCTGTATATTGATCCAACCCAAAATAATAATTTAAGCAATCTTATTTTGAAATCGAATCAGCTAGGTCTAATTCTTAATTATAGAGGGCCGTGAAACTAAGAAGTAATTTGTATTAGTGTCACGGATGATAACAAGCTGTATTTCAGTTGTCTAACAATCATTATCTGTTTATCATACATTTAATGTAGAAGTTATTGTGTACTAATAGCTCATCAGTATTTTATAAATATTCTTTAAAGGAATAGAAACCATTTCTTCAAATGCCTAACGTTACAAATCATTGCCAGGGCTTATCCAGTAGCGTCATAATCCTCGTGATCCTCTCATCCCGATGCCCGCAGCCTAAGGCAAAGTTTCCTTTCCAATTGCCGAGTTATTTGCATGGCCAAAGGTTTGTTTGCCACGGCCCCTAATGAAGCGTCATGTTGCCCTTTCGTCTGTTAAAGATTATTCGCTTCTTCATTGTGCCTACAATTCGAGTTTTAAAACTTCGTCTAAGAAAAATGGGTAATAAGGATATAGCGGTATTAGGGTTGTGTGGTGAAATGGTTTACGACAGGCTCGTTGGTCGAACGGTCAGAGCCTGACCACGAAACCAAGGGTCACGGGTTCAAATCCCGCTAGGGGTAAATTTGTGTGATGAACATGGGCATTTGTACTTGAGTCATTGATCTATAAACGATTTAAGTATGTCTATCCGTTCACCTAGTATCTATAGCACAAGCATGCTTAGTTTGGAACTAGGGAATTGGTGTATCAGTCTGGAGAATTAATTTATTAATATTCAGAAATAATTTATTAATATATTATCGATAATTATACAGTCGTTAGCTCGTTCACAAGAAAGTCTGCTATTAGAGGCGGGTCACTTATACTATTAAGCAAGAAATTAAAATACAAAGAGCGTAAAGATATAGTTGCACTTTCAACTGAACGAACTATTGAAATATCATGTGCAGAGATTGAACAATTCATTATTATATGCATTTATAGGCCTCCATCTGGAAATTACCAAATTTTTGAGTCCATCACGGAAGAATTATTAAAAAAAATATGTAATTGTAACAAAAAGATCATTATATGTGGGGATTTTAATGTAAATATTTTGGATTCATCTCAAAATTCAATAATGTTTTTGAATTTGTTTAAAAGCTATAATCTACATGAACTATTTTGCCAGCCTACAAGAATTACTCCTACATCTGCCACCTGTATTGATAATGTTTTTTGTAATTGTAATATAGTTGATAGGTCAATAATTAATTTTATAAATTCTGACCATAGCGGGCAGATTGTGGTCTTGGAACATGACCATAACACAGCTTCATCTACTTTCATCTGTAGACCAATTACAGCACACCGCCTGGATAAATTTAGGGAAAATATAGCTGAAAGAGTCTCGTTGTTACAGTTCAGGGATAGGGAAATTAATGATTCGTATAGCATGTTATTCAATTTAATTGAAAAAGAATTTGAAAGTGTTTTCACTAAGAAAAAAGTCACTATTAATAATTCTAAAACTAAATTTAGTGACTGGGCCACCACAGGTATCTTCACTAGTAGAAGGAAGTTATTTGATTTATATAACTTGAAGGCAAATTCAAGTGATCCAAAATTTGTTGAATTTGTTAGAAATTACTCTAAAATATTTAAAAAAGTATGTGCAGTTGCAAAATCTAATTATCTCAGGCTCAAGATTTTAAATTCTAGTGATAAAATTAAAGCAACTTGGAATATTATTAACAAAGAGACTTGTAAAAACAAAATACAAAATCACAAGCTCTCTTTAAGAATTGATAGTAAATGCCTAGACTCAGATGATGAAGTGGCAAAAGCTTTCGAATCATACTTTTCTAATGTCCCGACTGCAACGACTCGTTTATTACCTTCCAATCCACACCTAGCAAATTGCATCCTTAAATCTAATGTAGAGGAATGCAAAACTGCTTTTAATTTTTGTCATGTCAATGATAAGATAATTATGAACACTTTTAAAGATTTAAATTAAAAGAAAACAGAAGATTTGTGGGGAATTTCAATGCATTTACTGAAACATATAATTGAGTGTATTGCCCCTATCTTATCAAATATTTTTAACAAATGTGTTGATTTGGGTCAGTTTCCTAACTTAATGAAATATAGTAAAATCATTCCTTTGTTTAAATCAGGTGACAAAAGTGACCCGTCTAATTACAGACCAATATCTATACTGCCTGCACTAAGTAAAATATTTGAAAAGATTATATTCAATCAATTAATATGTCACCTAAGAATAAATAATTTACTTCATAGTAAGCAGTATGGATTTACCAAAGGGAAATCCACTACTGACGCAGGAGTAGCGCTTTTAAAACATATTTTTGAAGCTTGGGAAGGTAAACAGGATGCTGTTGGAATATTCTGTGATTTGTCGAAGGCATTTGATTGCGTCGACCACAAAACCTTGATAATGAAGCTACGTCACTATGGTGTTTCTGGGAACTCACTTAGTCTGCTAAAGTCATACCTAACTGATAGGCTCCAAATCGTAAGTGTTAATGGAACTAACTCTTGTGATGCCCCATTATCGATGGGAGTTCCCCAGGGCTCGATATTAGGACCTTTGCTCTTTCTTCTATATATAAATGATCTCCCATATTTTACAAGGGACTTGTGTGAGATAGTATTATTTGCTGATGATACTTCACTGATTTTTAAAATTGATAGACATAATGAATCTCTTGACGACGTAAATAACGCTCTCTCACGGGTTCTTCATTGGTTTTCAACTAATAACTTACTTCTTAACGCAAAAAAAACAAAATGTGTTAAGTTCTCAATGCCTAACACAAGGCAAGTTAATACGTCAATTATTATGAATGATGAAGCACTAGATGTAGTTCAATCTACTGTGTTTCTTGGAATAACTATTGATGCTAAATTGCAATGGGGTCCCCATATTGCGGCTCTGGCAGGAAGACTTAGTTCAGCTGCATATGCAGTCAGAAAAGTAAGACAATTAACTGATGTTGAAACAGCAAGACTGGTGTACTTTAGTTATTTTCATAGCGTTATGTCATACGGTCTGCTGCTGGGTTCTGCGGCCAATATACAAACTATTTTTGTATTGCAGAAAAGGGTAGTCAGAGCCATATACGGCCTTAGACCACGTGACTCTCTTAGAGAAAAGTTTAAAGAAATAAAAATTCTAACCATAGCATCACAATTCATTTTGGATTGTATTATGTATATATTCAAAAATATTGAATCATTTCCTAAAAAGTCAAATACTCATAGTTTTAATACGAGAAATAAACACAAACTTGCTGTTCCAAATCATAGACTCCAAAAAAGTGGTAATTCATTTATTGGTCTAAGTATTAAAATGTACAATAAACTACCACAAAGTATTTTAACATTACCCTTACATAGATTCAAATTATGCATTAAATCATTTTTAATGAGTAAGGGCTATTACAAGATCGAAGAATTCCTCAATGACAAAGATTTATGGTTAACTTCATAATTAATTGTTCATCTGCAGTGATATCTAGTCTTAAGTGTGGATTAATTAAGTTTACAAAATTGTATAATTGGCATTTAAAAGAGTAACTATCGAGTTTCTTGCCGGTTTCTTCTCGATAGATTCTACCTTCCGAACCGGTGGTAGTATTATGTGTTCTTTTTTTTGTATATTGACTATTTATAATTGCTTTCTTGAAGCCTATATAAATAAAGATATTTTGAATTTGAATTTGAATTTAATGTGGCACAGGTGCAAGGCCTAAGCACAGGCGCTAGGCTTTTAGAAAGGCAAGAAGGTGTTTGTTACTCTTTCACGCAAAAACTACTAAATGGATTTTAATGAAACTTTACAATAATATAGCTTATACACCCGAATAATATATAGGCTTTGATTTATCGATGTACCATGCGAGCGAAGCGCGGGCAGAAGCTAGTTACATAGATTGTAAGTTTGCCAGTTTTAGTGAGGCTATAACAGCAATTGATTTTTTATTTTATATTTTTTTATGTATAAGTTTATCTCAAATACGAAACCAAGTAGACGAGTAAGACTTGTACTTGAATTGTTTTTTATAATTTTATGAACTGTGCTTTCGGCTCAGTGAAGATGAGAGTTCAAGAGTAATTTCCTATCGCTTAATTAATCTGTTAAGTTAATCGGAGTATTACAAAGCGGGGAGTACATTTAAAAGTATTTTACACTTTGACTGTCTTGTTAATATCATCATCATCTTCCTAGCGTTATGTCCCGTGCTTAGACGGGGTCCGCTTAGACCATGATCCAGGATTTAGCGAGTCTGGTAATTACATTGAAGCGACTGCCGATCTGACCTTCGTAACCCTTACATAGGGGAACCAGACAATTTTTGGATCATGGTTACAAATTCAAAGTTGTTTGAATTTGCAGGTTTCATCACGATGTTTTCCCTCACCGTCGAGCTAGTGGTATAAATATGTACATAGATTTTTTAAAATCTAGAGGTACATGCCCGGGTTTGAACCCGCACTCCTTGGTTAAGAGGCGCGTGTACTTACCATTGAGCTACCACCGCTCCTGTCTTGTTAATATCATGGTTCAGAATTTGCGTCGAACACAAAAGTTGCGGATTCGATCCCCGCTTTGAGTCAAAAAGTTATTTATTTAAGGTGCTGTGGTGGCAGTCATTTGACTTATGTCATAAATATCCTCCAATTGACAAATTACATGAATGGTTAGTTACTTAAGAACGAGTCAAGAAGCCGTATAAAAGTGGCTAGCTGACTTGAATGAGTCAGAGTCATATTAACAATAAAGCTATGAATAAAAATTTTACCATGCCTCCGTAACCAAATCAGCAACATTATTTCGCTAAACAAAGCTTTTGAACCATTCACTAAATACAATACAGACTTAACCAACCAAACACGTTTCGAATCACAATATAGACTTAACAAATTAAACATACACGAAAGTCAATACACATTTAACCAACCATACATGTTACAGATCTCATCTGCCAGTCAATAGCTGTAAAACGTTCGTGAATGGCGAACATTTTTCAACAAGTAGCTTCCACTTGCGGAAGACCGCTCGTTAGATACGAAAATTATTTCAGCTATTCGAATAAATCGAGCAGTGGATGTGGATGTTTTTTCAACGGAGCTTAAGTCTAGTAATATGCAGTACCGGCTTAAGAATAAAGTAGAATAGAATAATCTTTGCCCATATTGGTGTGTGAGTCAAAAATAGTGTACAAATTGTGTTCCTTGTCTAGCATGTCGTAAAAGGAGACTAATGGTCTACCGATTGATGAGTTTGCGATTTGTTTTTAATGAAATGAAATGAAATTATCTCTATTTACGTAGGCTTAAATAAGCACTTATAAATCGTCAGTATATACAAATGAAAATTTACCACCGGATTCGGAAAGTAACTTCTACCGAGAAGAATCGGCAAGAAACTCGATAGTTACTCTTTTATCGCCAAATTTACAATAAGTATCAATAACAATTATTATATTCTTAACCTACTATGCTATACAAATCTATTAAACATAAATATGTATAAATAAATAGCAATTACAAATATTTGTCACTTAAAAAATCTTCTATAGTATAATATGCCTTTCTCATAAGATGCTCTTTAATATGTAATTTAAATCTATACATAGGCAGTTAAATTATATTGCCTGGTAAATCTGGAGGACAGCGTCGGAGTCAAGGTAAGAAGAGGCATGCTCCGGTGGTTCGGACATGTGGAAAGAATGGATGACGAAAGATTGACTAAACAGATATACAATGCGAAAGTGGAAGGATGTAGGAGCCGCGGAAGGCCCAGGCTTACCTACCACGACCAGATTGATCGTGTATTAAAAGAAGGTGATGTTAGGAGTCATAAAAACCGTAGAGCTTGTATGAAAAGGATTATGAATGTTGAAGAGGCGAGTGAGGTGTGTAAGGATCGTGCCATATGGCGTTCGGTTCTCTCTGCCTACCCCGCTAGGGAAGTGGCGTGAAGTTTAGTTAGTTAGGTAATCTATACTTACAATAAATCTGTAGAGAGGTCAATTCTGTACATGAAATATATTTTCAAAATAACTATTAGGGGGTGATAAGTGATCGATACTGATGCCAAAAAAGCAATCAATAAAATTTTTGTCTGTCTGTCTGTCTGTCTGTCTGTCTGTATGTTCCTTATAGAAACAAAAACTACTCGAAGGATTTTAACGAAACTTGGTACAATTATTCTTCATACTCCTGGGCAGGTTATAGTATACTTTTCATCACACTACAATCAATAGGAGCAGAGTAGTGAAGGGAAATGTTAGGAAAACGGGAGAAGTTATTCCATTTTTTAAGTTTCCGTCGCGTGTGCGGCCTTAATAGTTAAAGTTACATAGAAATCATGTATGACGGAAATAGTCTTTATAATATTAACCATAAACGCGGATGACACCGCTGGCACAGCTAGTTTGTAAATAATTTTATACTTAACCCTTAACTTGTATGGCCGACAAGCGAACCATAAAACCCAAGTTTTATTTTTGGTTAAAAACCATATTGCTGTCTGGAGTCATGGCAAGCCTCTGCTTTGTATGTTTCTACCATAAACTGTGTGACAAAATGCTGGTGACATACAAGTTACAAACGTTCCCATACTGGGGAACAGTGACCCATACTGGGGTTCTACATAGAAAACATAACTTAGCAAAACATAACATAACATAACATCATGCCCATAGTCCCCGAAGGGGTAGGCAGAGTCATAGGGGCAGCAGGCTCCTTTAACCACAATTAGCCAAAAACAAAACTAGGTTAAATGGAAAATTGTGAAAAAGTAGTGACAAGTGGCTAGCTTGTCGCCTACACAATCACATACCCAAAACCCATTATACCATTAGTCGTATTTTACGACATGCTAGGCAATAATCACAGTTGGCACATTTTTTTTAAGTCTCCGATCAACATAGGACAATGGGCTGGGCTAGATGGAAAATTGTCAAAAAGTAGTGCCAAGTTACTAGCTCGTCGCCTACACATTACCATATACCATTAGTCGCCTTACGACATGCTAGGCAAGAGACACAGTTGGCAAATTCTTTTCAAGTCCCAGACCAACATAGGACAAAAGAAAACAGGAATTAAATTAAAATAACCTTTTGAGAGGTCACCAAGAGCACCAGATCCTAAGGGGCTCTAGACCTATATGAACGGACCCAAAAACGTTTTTTCGTCAAACACTACACGTCTCGTTCAGGGCATTTATGACTTATAATACATATACTCTTAAGACCTCACCCATGATGCCGCTAGTGCTAAGCCCGGCCCTGGTAATAGGTATATTGCGTGAATGGTATCATAAAATGTGAGATGATTTATTGGAGAATGTTTGAGTACCGCGATTCAACGATATTTCATTTGCACTCTGCTTTTAATTGCTCCTATCGCTTTTAATAGCTTATCAATTTATATATTTTTTTTATGTTCACTTTTTGGGAATTGTTTTTATAAATGGAAGTTGATAGTACGTTATTTAAGTTCCGAGAAAACAAACAATTAATAATTACTTATGTAATTCCGCTACCGTTTGTTACATTCAAGAACATATATTTTTGCATAGTAATAACATTAAAAGCGGTGGTAGCTTAATGGTAAGGACACGCGCCTATTAACCGAGAAGTACGGGTTCAAACCCGGGCACTTATCGCTGGATTTTCCAAATCTATGTACGTATTTATACCACTAGCTCGACGGTAAGAGAAAACATCGTGATGAAACTTTGGATTTGTAACCATGATCAAAAAATTGTCTGGTTCCCCTATATTAGGGTTACGAAGGTCAGATCGGCAGTCGCTTCAATGTAATTACCAGACTTTCTAAATCGTGGATCATGGTCTAAGCGGACCCCGTCTAAGCACGGGACATAACGCTAGGAAGATGAATAATATTAAAAGTCATTATCTTTAACTGACAAATTAAAAGTATTTAGTCTCTGCTTTGTTCTTCCAGTCCTTTTTTATATATATTAACTTATTTCTGTTTTAAAAACGTTAGTTATTAGATATCAATACTTTGGTATTATTTCCAAATTCCAAAACCGACCATATTTCCTTGACCCATATCTTTTCCATAAACAATAAATATCGCTGTCGAGCGACACCATTAGTCATGCAGCCGACACCAAACAAAATGTTTCGCTAAGTAGCCGTCAAAGTTCGCGAAAACATTGAGATAAAACAAAAAAAGCGGGTCAGAGCCAGCGGCCGATGCCAAATAAAGGCGCTTGGAGTGAGCGATAAAGCCCGGTAGTATTCTAAACGCTCTTACCATTGAAAAAGTTTTCGAACTCATCATCATCATCTTCCTGGCTTTATGTCCCGTGCTTGAAGGGGTCTGCTTAGACCATAATCCAGGATTTAGCGAGTATGGTAATTACATTGAAGCGACTGCCGATCTGACCTTCGTAACCCTAAGATAGGGGAACCAGAATTTTTGGATCATGGTTACAAATCCAAAGTAGTTTGAATTTGCAGGTTTCATCACGATGTTTTCCCTCACCGTCGAGCTAGTGGTATGCATACGTACATAGATTTGAAAAAATCCAGAGGTACGTGCTCAGGTTTGCACTCACAAGTCTCTGTTAAGAGTAGAGTATAGAACATCATGCCCATAATCCCTGAAGGGGTAGAGAGTCAAAGGGGCAGCAGACCCCTTTAACCTAAAAACTAACTCTTTAAATAAAACTGGGCTGTGTAAGATGAAAAATTGTAAAAAAGGGGTGAAAAGTGGCTTGCTTGACGCCTACACAATCACACACCCAAACCCCATATACCATTAGTCGAATTTTACGTAATGCTAGGCAAGAAATACAGTTGGCACATTATTTTTAAGTTCCAGACCGACATGGGACAAAGGGCTGGGTTAGATGGAAAATCGTAAAAAAAGTAGAAAATTGTGAAAAAGTAGTGACAAGTGGCTAGCTCATCGTCTACATAATCGCATACCCAAAATCCCATGGCCCATTCGTCGCCTTTTACGATGATAGGCAAGGAACAAAGTTGGCACATTATTTTTTAGTTCCAGACCAACATGAGACTGGTCATTATTGTAGTAGCTTAAATAATAAATAATTCAATAACATGACACAATGAGTCATATATGACTCGTGATATTTTTTTTATGAATTTAAAGAGTTAACTTAACTTAACATCACGCCTATAATCCCCGAAGGGGTAGGCAGAGTCAAAGGGGCAGCATGCCCTTCAACCACATTCAGCCATAAATAAAGCCGGGCTGGGTTAGATAAAAAATTGTGACAAAGCAGTGACAAGTGGCTAACCGGTCGCCTACACAATCACACACCCAAAACCCGATATACCATTAGTCGCCTTTTACGACATGCTAGGGAAGAACCACTGTTGGCATATTCTTTTTAAGTCCCAGACCAACACGGGACAGTGGGCTGGGTTGGATGGAAAGCTGTGTAAAAGGAGTGACAAGTGGCTAGCTCGTCGCCTACTCAGTCACATACCCAAATGCCTGTAAACCATTAGTCGCCTTTTACGACATGCTAGGCAAGAACCACAGTTGGCACATTCTTTTTTTTTGTCCCAGATCAACATAGGCCAAGTCCCAGACCAACATGGGACTAAAGAGTTAAAGTATTCTTAAAAAGCATTTAATAAATAATATTATTTTTGACGAAAAGATCTAAATATCAAAAGGCTTAATAGAATCTGCAATAATTATTTATAGCTTGTATATTGTGCCCCCCAGTAGGGCAACAATATCATAGTTTCGGTCATATATCACTTAGTTTAGTTTCTGCGGTTAAGTGGAGTGATTCATGTGTAATTAATTTAAACATAATAAACTCTTAAGACAGAATCAACTAAACTTTTGACCTTTGTCTTTTATGTATAAACGTATATAAATGTACATCTAGGTAAATTATGTCTATACTAATCTATACTAATATTATAAAGAGGAAAGATTTGTATTTATGTATTAGTGTGTGTGTCTACGTTTGTAATGAATAAACTCAAAACCTACTGTGCCGATTTCAAAATTTCTTTCACCATTGGAAAGCTACATTATCCAGACGTAACATAGGCTATATTTTATTCCGAGAAACGGGAACTATGCGGGTGAAACCGCGGGGCGCTGCTAGTTAAGATAAATAAGATTATATAAGGATGTGTTGAATTTTATTACTTTACGTACCTTATTTTAATATTCAAAACTGACATTAAAAAAAGTGTATATTAATAATAACAATAAATTCTCCAGACTGACACACTAATTCCCTAGTTCTAAACTAAGCTTATGCTTGTACTATGGATACTAGGTGAACGGATAGACATACTGAAATACGTTTATAAACATCCATGACTCAAGTACAAATGTCCATGTTCACACGAAACATTTGCTTCTAGCGGGATTTTAACCTGCAATCCTTGGTTTCGTGGCCAGGGTCTCTGACCACTCGACCAACGGGCCTGTATAAATAATAAGTTAGGTAAAAAAAAAATAAGTTGGTATATCTTAATTAGAAAAAAAAAACTAAGTGTCAATTCACTTGTTTCTTTTATAAACGTGTACCGTAGGTAGGTAAACTTAGTCTGCCATTAAGTTATATTTTTTTGGCACTTTAGTCAGCTGATCCCATTCCAAACTTATCCCGCTATGAGTTGACTAAATAATTAATTTTATTACTTTTGTATTGTCAACTGATACTTTAAACAAAAAACAAAAAAAAAAAGAAGTAATATTTGTTCGCTTAGTAGGGGCCCTCGTCAAAGTTTCGTACTTCCACACGCGTTCAGATAAGCAAAACCAACAACTACCTACTTTATAGACCGAGTGGACCCCTTTCTCGGATTTTTTCTTTATGAGGCAGAATTTGTCAGTAACTTTAGGTAAAAACGCTCAGAGCAAACTTTGCTACGCTGAAAAGTTCCTCTTTTGGTTAAGTGAAAATTTCTGCCGTTTAAAGAGTACATTCTCTGAAACGGTAAAGTGAATTAGGCCTATTGTTTTAAGTTATGAAGATTTTGCTTCTGTTTCCGTTTTGACGGTTTTTTAAAATGCTCAAATTTCACTTTGTATTATGGTATACTGTATTCTACATTTAGGTAGAGTTAAGAAGATATAGAGTAATTTTTTTAAAATTGTATTATTGTGAGTCATTTATGACTCATGGAACTGTTATGACAGCCCCATTTCTGAAATGTATCAGACCTGATATCTACCACAAGTGGACTCCAGAATTGAAAACGTTGTCGCTTATTGTCTCTAACTAACTAATTTATTTTAGAATAAGATAAATCCAGGTGAGTAATGTAATATCATATTTATTTTTAAAATATTAGTAATAAAATTTAAGAGTTGTAATATCAAAATAATATCTAATCTGAATGCAATTCGTGCCACAAAATTACTTCGGAATTCCGTTGTTCAGATCCTTTCCAAAAAGATATTTATACAAATTACACTGAAAAGAATGCGCGGATCATTCATCGTACTGTGACGGGTCGACAGAGCGTTCAATGATCGGAGTATCCAACATTCGATTCAGTCAGTTCCCCTAAATTATTCACACAGCGTAGGCCTCTGTATAAAATGTGGCGTAAATTGCTATATGAGATAGAGGAGTTTAATAAATAAATACACCGTTTTGTGTTTTAGTGAGGCGGAAAAACGAGACGAGGGAAAAAGGTTGGTTATTCAATAAAGTGACCACTCTTTTTCTTATAAGATGTATTGTGTGTTTCAAGAAGGTTCGGCTCTTCTAAGCGGAAAATACAGGTTGTTTTCACTCACGTTATGATGTGTAAGATGCGCAAGAACATGTTATAAATGTTTTGTGCTCAAGGCAAATTTATTTAGTCGTTGTATTTAAAATATGTTGCATAAGATTTTTTTTGCGGTTTCGCTTTGTTCTATATACATTTTTCGATCGCTTGGAAACATTTTTTTTTTCAGAATATAATGTAATATATATTATATATAACGGTTAGGAGGACATTATATAGTATAGTATAAGCCACACTAGTTACAGAAAGACGTAAAAGTGAAGTTTCTATCTGATATCACGAATTTTACTTTTTACACAAAGAAGAAAACTTTGTGGTTTAGTCTGGAGGTTCAGGAAAAAAAAATCTACTCAAAACTTTTAGCTATTTCTACGTGTTACGAAAAACTTGTAGCATTAACTACGAGTGCTTAAGCTCGTAGAATCCGTTACGAGTTTTTTTTCTCGTAGCAAGATTAGTTCTTTTGTCAAAAGTTAATATCCTCCTGGATAGTTGCTACTAAGGATTGCAATGCTGGATTCAGCTATCCAGCGCGGCCCAGCACAATTGTAGCTGTTTTGATAATGTTGATTTTATGCCTCTGGATTTCATTCCAAACTGACATCAGCTCCATCAGCGCTAAAATTGTATTAGTATCAGCTGGATAACTTGTTCCAGCATTCCAATTTCTAGTTTTCATTTAATTTATTTTACTCCGAGGTAAGTAACTTAAGCACTCGGGTTACGGATATCAGAATCAACGGTGGTATTACAAATATATACTTAAATATTGGATATTAACACATACACACAGAACAAACACAAGTATTCATCACACGAATGTTTGTACTGGGTGGGGATCGAACCCACAACTCTTGGCGCATGGGGCAGGGTCACTACCGAATGCGCCATCGAGCTTGTCAGGTAATAAAATAATAGAGCCGAACAAAACAGACCCGCCAAGTAAAGTAATTGTGTTATTGTAAACAAAAACCGTCCCTCAGATAATGAAACAAAAAACTTTGTCTCCGAGCGAAAACACGTTAAATCTTAATTTTAATTTTTGCAACTTCCCGAACTCTTCTCTTTTTGATGCAAATTACTTGTTTCAACTTTTTGGCGTTTTAATTAAGAAATATGAATTAGTGCCGGTGGTATAGTACGATTCGTTTGCTCAGGTAGATTAGATTTCTGGGTTTACAGACGATTGCTTACTGACCGGTGTTTAACCAAGAGTGGTGGTAGCTCGATGATAAGGACATGCCCTTTTTGACCACTGGATTTTTCAACTACGTACGTATTTATATTCTTGGCGTTGTGGGAAAACATGGTGATGAAACCTGCACATTCGAACGGCAATGGATGTGTAACCATGATCCAAAAATTGTCTGGTTCTCCTATCTAAGGGTAACGAAGGTCAGATCGGCTGTTGCCTCAGTGTAATTACCAGACTCGCTGGGGTTGTGCGTATGTGATTGTGTAGGCGACGAGCTAGCCACTTGTCACTACTTTTTCACAATTTATTTTTTGCTTTTGGCTGAATGTGGTTAAAGGAGCCAGCTGCCCCTTTGACTCTGCCTACACCTTCGGGGATAATGGGCGTGATGTTATGTTTGTTTATCTTTTGTATAAATATAATATGCATATTTCGAGTTGTTGGTCTGTTCCTTGTCTAGAACGTCGTCGTCGGTGACTAATGGTGTGGTGGGCATGTCATACAATCGTCAGTGAAAAAAATATTAAAATTAAAAAGTGTCAATTCGGACACTGTGTCCGAATAAACTATGACCGAGTCGTCAGCAAGTCGATCTAGCCACCTGACTCAACTTTTTATTTCATAATAATATAATTCCATTTCACCCAACTCGATTTTAAATTAAGTAAAATGTGAGGCTTTCTGCTCCTCGGTTTTTGCCTAGTCCTTCAAGGATTACGAGTGGTGAAAACAAAGGTATGTATTTACGAGGTCATCAATTTCTAGCCAAGCTCCCAGGTCCTTTGGTATTTGCTTAGTTTTTTTTCTAAATCGTTCATATTATGAGTCAAATGGGAGCTATCGACTCCTATTTGACTCATAATTAGGCAATGCAATCCCAATCCCACGAGATCCCGATCTCGCGAGATCTCGCGTAATTTTTCGGGATCAATCCCGAAGCATACTATGACGAGATCCCGTTCGGGATTGGGCGGCAGTGGTCAGCAACGCTACGCACATCCTGTCAGGGCGCGAGCGATGCGCGCTGACTGACGGACGGGCGCGGCGGCCGCGAGTGCCGAAAATCCGAATAATTACTAATATTAGCGACAGGTGACGAGCAGAATAGATAATATAAAACTAATAGTGAGAAAGAGTTAGTGAGTGTTGCCAACCAGTGTTGAGTCGGAGAGGGCATTTTCAGCAGCTGGGTACATTGCAACGGCCATTAGATGGCGTTTGGACTTGCCGTTTAGCAGATAATACTCTTAATACACTTTGTTTTTTAAGAAGCTACTTTCAAAATCACTCGTACTTTCTAATATTCTTGAGTAATCATTTTTGTTTTTATTATGCTAATTTACAAAAAAGACTGTTTAATTGTGTTAGTTTATAATATTGAAGAATAAAGATTTTTGTTTTCTGTTAAATAATATTTTATTTTTATTAACCTCAAAATCAGAAACAGGCTATTTTCATCGTTTCAGTTATCTGAACTTTATTTTTTTTTTTTACTAGACGGGATCCCGAAAATTTCGGTATCTCGCAGGATTGATGTTTCTAATCCCGCGGGATCCCGAATTTACGATCTAGAGTCGGGATTGCATTCCCTACTCATAATACAAAGTCGATAGCTCCCATTTGACTCATCGTAATCTATGCTACTCTTCTAAAAAAATACTGGATACCCGGTGACCATAATTTCAGAATAAGCAGCACTACCCACGCCAAATTGTACCTTACAACGGGGAATAAAGTCATAAATTCCAAGGCAACATAACTCGAATTTTGTAGGGTTCAGTTCATATCCGCTTTATGCCTGGATTAATCCAACAATCAATACTTCAGTTGGATTTCGTTCTGGGTGGAGTGTTCGCCTTCTAAGCACTTGAGCAAGTCAAGTGTACTCCCTTTGGGCGCTTATAGATGCCAGGCAAAGGCTTGCTTCGGAAAGGTTCGAGTTTATTCTAATAATCTTTGAACGGAGTTTAGTGAACTATATTCAACGTGGATGAAGTTTGAAGTTGCTCTTTGAAATCGCGATCCATATGAATTAAGATATAAGTTATTTTGATAAAGTTTATTTTTACTTGAACAGTTTGATAAGATTGGAACCTATAGAGGAATTTTATGAGATAGGTATTTATTATTAATAGTGGTCGCCCAGCGGTCGGAAATTTGATCATAATTCATTGATTTTTTTTATGAATTTCTAACGCAATATTTATTAAAATATTTGCTTTATGTACTCCTTCTCCATATAAACTATAAGTGTGCGAAATTTCATACTCCTCCGTCCACGCAATTTTCGTAAAACGTATTTTTATAAATAGATTTTTCTATTGACACACCTATCATTCCGGAAGGAATAGACAGAGTCCAGGGATCAGCAAGGTCATGCAACCAATTTCTGTCAAAAATATAATTGAGCAAAGTTAGATAGGATGTCGTCTGCGTAATTCCATACCGACCATTATTAGTCACTTTCTACAACACACTAGGAAAAGAACTCGATTGGTACCTAAATTATAATTTTTGAGTCTCAGACTAACATTCCCATGTTCTCCATATCCAACACCTCTAGATAATAATAATAATAAATATCTGACTATATCACAGACATTGATCTAACTCCGAGGTAAGCAGCTTAAGCACTTGTGTTACGGATATCAGAAACAACAGTTGTATTACAAATACATACTTAAATATTGGATATTAACACCCAGACACAGAACAAACACAAGTATTCATCACACGAATGTTTATCCTGGGTGGGGATCGAACCCACAACTCTTGGCGCACGGGGCAGGGTCACTACCGAATGCGCCATCGAGCTTGTCAATATAATTATGATATACTTGATAATGGCAATGATATTTCTAGTCTTATGTTTCGTTCTGAGTCAGAGCCCGCTTGGACCTTCACCCTAAGTTGACTGCGTCTGGTCACCCATCCACTCATTACCCGGACTCCAGAACTTCATCGTTGTAAACAATCGTCACCAATGCACCCGAAGTTAATTTGGCGTATAAATTTTCTATTAATAAGCCACGTTGTCCGAAGACGCTGGCGTTTGTGAAATAAAATGGTAATTTATTCAGGCGATAAGTCTCGGGGGTGAACGCCGGCGTAACGAGTCACCCGGAGACCTTCATTTTTCCCCCCAATTTACTGTTATAAATAGACCCTACCCGCCATTTGAACATTTATACCTTTGCCCGAGTTGATGTAAGGATTGTTTTTTTTTATAGTAAGTACGTTTTTTTTAAGTTACTCAATTTTTCATGACCGTAATCAGTTGTAGTTTCCTGTGGAATAGGTTTTAAAAATATAATCAACCACAGGACCTATAGTACTGTACCCGGACGATACAATTCTGAACTATACAGGGTGACTAGAAATGGGTGTCATTGTTTTAAGGGAGTAAAAGTATAGCCCATTTGACGTAAAAATATGTAAGGAACACCTAGTTCAAATTCACTAGTTTCGGAAATAATTAATTCACAGTAAGTATACTTTTCTACAATTACCCAAATTCAAAATACTTTATGCATGCACTTTTTAATTAATTTTTCTGTTTTATAATTTAATAATTAAATTATCCATAAAATAAAAACATAAAACGTCGTAAGGTAATTAAAATTTTAAAGTTATGATAGCTAAAAGTCTGTCAATTATTTCCGAAACTAGTGAATTTCAACTTGGTGTGCCCTACATATTTTTACGTCAAATAGGCTATATTTTGCACTCCTAACAATGACGAAGTCATCTGTATAAAGATTTCTAAATGGAAACAATTCAAAATGCCCCCGCCCATTCTATAGTTGACTACGTGTTATCAAACGATATTTATTTATGCTGAATTACTTATGTGTTCTAAATTTTAATTCTGGATAATATAGATTAAGTCATATCACAATTTTACCACACTTGCTGTAATATAGATGCTACAAGTCAATGCTAAAATACATACATAGTCGTCTCGTCTTTTCCCATGTGCTTAGGCAGAGATCTCTGGCTAGATCCTACTAGAGATTGGAAGCAATCCAGCTAGGCTTAACACAATTTTCTGATGCATCCAGCGTCATGTCCTGGATCCAGGAAATGCCGTTTGATTGCAATCCTTACTACCCACTTTTTCACGAAGAACTTCCTCGTTTTTGAACCCTCATCAAAATAGCCGAACTACATATTTTGACTAAGGTGTAGGATTTACGAAGTTAGGGCGTGTAGTATTTAAAAGTTTGGCTTTACATGAGATCGGATAACTTTTGACAGTGCCAGCAGGTTTTTTTGGTGGGATATTACTTATTAGTCAAATCAAGTAAAGACGAAGACCGTTTCAAATCACTATACATAAAAACTGTTATATAAATCAATACTAACACATGTTTTACGATTCCGCCATCAAACAAGAAATATCAAATCTTTATGTTTTGCTATTAACCGTTACCGAAAAGTAATACCATGTATTTTATTGAGTCTCCTAAAATACAAGCGTTGAGGTCAAAGGTCAGGGTGAATGGAAATAAGTCTTCAATTCTTTTCATTAGTCCAAATATTTTTTTTATAAGACCACATCAAATATTGATTTGATTTCAGTTAGTAGCATAAGCACTTATGTCAGGAATAAGAATTTTATTCTGATGATATGAGAATCAACGAAGACATGGTAAAACGCAGACCTGTAGGTTTGCGTGTGTGCTATGTCATCGTTCGGGCATCGGGACGCTGGGTGTTGAAGAAACGAGTATTTGTCGAGACGATTCTTGAAGATATTTGTTCCAGAATCGGACCCGCGCCCCTTGCTTTCAACGCAAAACGCCATTGTACTGACATGGCTTTTTAATCCTGTTCATGTTATTATTCTAGATATAAAGTAGGCACGTCAGTTTTGAGGCAAGCCCACGATTCGTGGACAACAATTTTTTGTTCTAATACAAAATGTTGGTATTCCATCCCAGAAGTCCCTCGGGCGTTATTGTCGGGCATTATTTTGCTAGCCAGATGAATGATCGAGATCCGAGAAACGGAAACTTGTAATTGATCCTGGAATGGCAATTCGTCTTCGTTCTTTTATTCAATGATCTTCAAAGTTATTTCTCCCTCTGGGTAGTAATGTAGCGCTATCGGTAGTTATATTTTTTTTATATATATGTATATGTACTATAAAATTTCTAGGATCAGGTGGTGCATGGAACAAATATAGCAAACTAGCTGTTACGTACTGGCCGTAAGGCCAATAAAATTTGGTAGTGACCCTACCCTATGCGCCAAGAGTTGTAGGTTCGATCCTCACCCAGGACAAACATTTGTGTGATGAATATACTTGTGTTTGTTCTATGTCTGGATGTTAATATCTAATATTTAAGTATAGATATATTTGTAATACCACTGTTGTGTCTGATATCCGTAACACAAGTGCTTTAGCTACTTACCTCGGAGATAGATCAATGTATGTAATGTAGTCTAATATTATTAATATAGATCTGCTCCTTGCTCTTCATCTACATTTATCTCTGCCTACCCCATCAACGTAGCTAAATACTTGTAATTAACAACAATTTCATTAGAACATTTCGTATGCCGGGATAAG
This sequence comes from Glyphodes perspectalis, assembly GCA_951394215.1. Taxonomy (NCBI): domain Eukaryota; kingdom Metazoa; phylum Arthropoda; class Insecta; order Lepidoptera; family Crambidae; genus Glyphodes; species Glyphodes perspectalis. The sequence continues at coordinate 12,733,391 of OX596218.1, read as the reverse complement.
GACTCATTAAGGACGCGAAGTCAAATGATTGTTTCAACAAGAAGGTTCGCATTTCTGATGAATTGTACCGTATTACTTTCTAAACATTCCAAAATTTCATTAACTTCAGTAACTTATACAAGCAAGATAAACTTCGTTAGTTGCAAAAGTTAACGTTAAACTAATTTAATATGCTGCAATCATTATTTAAATACAAAGTGCTTTTAAGTGAGCAGATTGAAAAAATCTATATTCTATACTAATATATAATATATTTGACTGGATCGATGACGCATTCGGTAGTGACCCTGCCCCATGCGCTAAGAGTTGTGGGTTCGATCCCCACCAAGGACGAAATTCGTATGATGAATACTTGTGTTTGTTCTGTGTCTGGGTGTTAATATCCACACTTTAAATGCGTTAACATGTTTTAAATGTCATATTTTTCTGTGTTTGTTCTGTTTATAACCTAAAAATGTTATTATTTGAATATTTTTTATCCGTATTGTATTTCTGACTCCCACGTGACAGGCGTCGCATGGTGTGGGAGTCACTGTTTAACATTGTACTTGTGCTTTGTTTTTCTGGTAATTAAACAAAATTTAATTTGTTTGATTTGATTTAATTTAAGTAGGTATATGTTTGTAATACCACTGTTGATTCTGATATCCGTAACACAAGTGCTTTTAAGCTGCTTACTTTGTAGTCAGGTAAATGTATGTGATGTCGTCGGATATTTATTTACTAATATTTATATAAACCTGAAAAGTTTGGTTTATTAAACGCACTTATCTCAGAAACTACTTTTCAATTTTTTTTTTGTGTCCTATTACCTTGTTAATTTATCGAGGAAGGCTATATAACATTACAAATGCGGGTGAAACCGCGTGCAAACCTAGTTATTTATATGCTGAACTTGTAAGATATAGAGTAATATTACTATTACATTATAAACCCAAACCCTATTGTCTAGTTCTTAATTAAGTTTCAAGTAAGTCTATCAAAAGTGTATCACATATTCTTAAGATTACTTAGCAAATACTTTCAACTTATCTCCACAAAGAACTATTTCTTACACATCAGAGTTAAGAGGCGTCTCTCTCGTCTGAAATTATGAAAAATATCCTCACCAGAACTGAAAGTTCGTAGTTCATTATGGCCTCAAAGTAGATCATTTGTTACATTTACTATCGCTAGAAGTTTGTTGAAGTAAACAAATTACTCCCGGAGTTCCCGGGAACTTCAGCGGCCGTTCAGAAGAAAGAATTACTTGTACCAATTTCTGGATGTTGTGTTTACGAAATTTGTTTTTGATCCCGATTGTTTGGCTTTTTAAAAGTTGCGAATGGGATTCGTGGATTAGTTAATCGAATTAGAGCTACTTTCAGGTGGTTGCCTGCTAACAGGTAATGATATTATAAACTGGTTTTGAAATTTTCGTTTGTAAGAACAAATATCCATTTATCTATTTCCCGTGTTGGTCTGGGACTGAATGTGCCAACTGTGTTTCTTGCCTAGCATGTCGTAAAAGGCGACTAATGGTATATGGGGTTTTGGGTACCTATGTGATTGTGTAGGCGACGAGCTAGCCACTTGTCACTACTTTTTCACAATTTTCCATCTAACCCAGCGCAGTTCTATTTTTGGCCGAATGTGGTTAAAGGGGACTGCTGCCCCTTTGAATTTGCCTACCCCTTCGGGGATTACGGGCCTGATGTTATGATATGATTATAATGATCTATTTTCACAACCACATATTTTAAAACCTTGAAACCATTTGCATGAAAGACCATTGAAGATCCATATTTGAGTCGATGGAATCAAATAAAATTGTATAAGTAGAATATAGTCTTGATTTGCATTGAGAACAAAAATGTTCGTGGCGTCCACATTTTTTAACTAGTTTTTGAGTTAAGCACGTTTTCTTTTTATTAAAAAGTGATTTCAACTCTGGCTGTCTAATGTTTTTTACTCAATTATACCGTCTTGGCATTTTGCTATGTGATACTAAAGTAATGTAGGTACTTATTTTAACTGTTTTTTTTTGCCTAGCTTGTCGTAAAAGGCCACTAATGGAGTATTGGCTTTGTGAGTATGTTTGCGACAAGCTAGTCACTAGTTACTTATTTGTAACTCTTCGCCTAACTCAGCACAGTTTTATTTTTGGCTAAATGTGGGTTAAGGAGCTTCTCCGTGGATTCTACCAACCCATTCTGGTATACCATTACCGTTGTATACCGTTTCTATATTGGTTTGCCTACTTTTATTACAATAAATGCCAACAATATTACAACCCCTATATTTTGAACTAACTAACTAAATTTCACATCACTTCCCTAGCGAGGTAGGCAGAGAGAACCGAACGCCATATGGCACGATCCTTAACACACCTCACTTGCTTCTTCAACATTCATGATCCTTTTCATACAAACTCTAGGTTTTTATGACTCCTAACATCACCTTATGTTAATACACGACCAATCTGGTCGTGGTAGGTGAGCCTGGGCCTTCCGCGGCTCCTACATCCTTCCACTTTTGCATTGGAGTACTCGCATATTTTGAATTACTACTAAAATGTTGCCTGTATAGCTAATTTAGTCTCAAAATAATGTACGTATTTTCTAGATGGCACGTAGAATTATAATGGTTAACATATTATATATTGTTTTTCTTTAATTTGGTAATTCTGTTATTATAAGGTACTACATTAACGATGAAGAACATTTAATATAATGTGTAGGAGTAGATGTGGCGAATGTTCTAATAATATAAAACAGTTTCCAACAATGCTAAAACCGATCCAACAGATTAAAATACCATTGTAGGTGTACCTAATGCCCTTGAAATAAAATTGGAATTTGCTATTTGACGCTATCACCTTCAAATAGAATTCTAACAAAGTAAATTAGAATATTTTCACGCTATAATCGGTTCTATTCATATAAATTAGTGGCCGCCCACTGGACCACTCTATTAGAGCGGTGGTAGCTCAATGGTAAGGACACGCGCCTCTTAACCGAGGAGTGCGGGTTCAAACCCGGGCACGTACCTCTGGATTTTTTAAATCTATGTACGTATTTATACCACTAGCTCGACGGTGAAGGAAAACATCATGATGAAACCTGCAAATTGAAACAACTTTGGATTTGTAACCGTGATCCAAAAAAATTCTGGTTCCCCTATCTTAGGGTTACGAAGGTCAGACCGGCAGTCACTTCAATGTAATTACCAGACTCGCTAAATCCTGGATCATGGTCTAAGCAGACCCCGTTTAAACACGGGACATAACGCTAGGAAGATGATGAGTGGTCGCGCACTGGTCGAAATTTGACCATTATTAGTTTGTTTTATTTTTAATATTAATTGTTATATTAGCTTTCTGCACTCCTTCTTCATATAAACTTTAACTGTACCAAATCTCATACTCCTCCGTCCACTTAATTCTCATAAAAAGGGGTAAGTAAAAAGTTTTTGCTCACGTATTAATATATAGATATTTAATATTTGATTTTAATTTTAATTTTGTTGTATAGTTAGTTGGGCGATTCCACGAAAAAGTCAATTAACTGAGCTGTCATATGAACTTTCGTAATTACGCCTCGAGCCTGGATATCATATTTTGTGGTAAGCAATAATAGGTTTGATGTGAGCTGAATTTTGAATATGTGGTAAAGTAGGTAGGCAACTGTAAATAAATATCTAATATGAACAAATTAACTCTGAATCCAGGTACATAGTAAAATTGATTTATACATTTACTAAGTAGAAAATATATTCACTATAATACATGTTTGAGGTAATAAATAAGCTCGTATTGACTGAAGGCAGATGAGTTTATTGAAACGACTGACTGCGATAGAATGCTTTTGATTTGCTTTTATATTATGTATACATTAACCTATTGGCTAACATAGTCGTACTATACTTACAGACTTAATCACACACAAAAAAGCGGTAAACGTTCGTAAATTAGTGTAAAGTTTTTGTCAGTGTATATTGAAAAAGTATTTAATTTACAAATTATAGCCAAAATAAAAGAAAAACAATTAAAAAACAATAAAGAAAATGAAAGCTAAGAAATGATTGACCGAACAGAACGAGGGGTGAAGGCGCAACGCCTCCGCCGCAATCAAATTAATGGTTAATTACTCTGATTAAAGGCCACTGGTGCAGATTTTAATCGGCGCGGAACTGACAAAACGTCTCAGATTGCCGCGCTTACGCTCAGCAAATCGGCTTAATCACAATCTCAGCCGGATAATTGGTGAAAACTTGCACAAAAGCTGACAAAACGCCGCCATCCGATCGAATGGCGACCAATTGGGCACGCTCGCTGACAAATTGTACCGTTCCGCCATTCATTTGCGAAGCCCTAATCGTGGTGCGTAGATTGTGGTGAATTTTAGGGATCGAACTGGAAAATCCGGTTTGATTTCGAATTTCAAACGTCAAATTGCCAACGAAACTATGCTTCTAGCTGTTTCGAGAAGTTCATTTTTCTAAATTTAAATACCTAATAATATTATCCGCATGTTTCGAGAAGGTTTTTTTCTCAATTTAAATGTTTCGCATGTTTCGTATTGATTTAGCTATTCCATTGGAAACAGGCGGTTTGCGAAATTCAAATGTCGAAGAGATGCGTTCTAAAACTAAGCTTCTCGCATGTTTCGAAAGGTTAATGACGTAGGTATTCCTATTACATTACATTGATAACAGTGCTTATTCATTTGGCAGTATTTTTTTTGGTTTAGTAGGTACTTGAATTGCCAAATCGGAAGATATCGGAAGGATGCGTTCGAATAACATGTTTCTTGTATGTTTTGAGATGTTTTTTCTGTCGAGCTGTAGTATTTCTATTTTATACGTTTCGTATTTTTTTTTAAATTTTATGATACCGACAGAATATTTTTATACAAAGTTTCGGATTCCTATTCGCAAATATGTACATGTGTCCCAATATTCGCTAGCGAAATTGAAATGTTGAAAAGATACGTTTGAAAACTCCACTACTGCTATTTTCCGTGTTACGCGAAAAATCTTGTCGCTTGGCCTTCCGTGACTTTCCCAAGTCGACTTTAATACTTTTTTATCGGGACAACAAATTTTTTGGCTTTGCTATTGCTTTCAAACTCAGTAGTTCCTGATTTGAGAATAAAGAGTATAGGCATATAGTTTACTTGCAGAGATTATGAGTAGTGTAACCTCAAAATAATAGTAGAAACAGAGACATTACAATATAATGTCAAAAATAATAACATTTTATAAGTCAACTCAAAGAAATTAAGGAATTTTCCAATTAATCTACGATCCTAGGACGATCGCACAAACTGTTTTCCTACTGATGGATTCAGCCATCAGGGTTTCTAAGTGAATTCACTATACTTATACAATCGCAGCCCTCGCCTGAGCTATTGTCCCCTCTAAATATTCCGGTGTACAGCTGTTCCCAGCCGAAAACTCTGAATTTTCCTGGTCTCCTTTAAAATTATTCAAAAAGGAACTATTACTTTAAGGAAATCACGCGATATCTTCAAGGCGAGGGTGGTCTTGGAAAAAATGAGAAATGCAAGGTAATTTATGCGCCGCGACACGAATGGCCCAACCACAGTGCAAGGGAGGTGGCCAGTGAAGAATTAGACAGCAGAATGATTTTATTTTTACTGGCCTGACTAGCTTTTCTGTCTTCTTGACCTTTTTAATTGCAGTTATACAAGCTGAAATCAAGAACTTTTCATTTAGTCACGATTAATATACAAATAAGAAGGAGGATTATGAATGTGTGGTCAGAGACCCTGGCTACGAAACCATAGGTCGCGGGTTCGAATCCCGCTAGGGGAAAATGTTTCGTGTGATGAACATGGACATTTGTAATCGAGTGATGGATGTTTATAAATGTATTTAAGTATATCTATCCGTTCACCTAGTATCCATAGCATAAGCATAAGCTTAGTTTACGACTAGGGAATTGGTGTGTCAGTCTGAAGAATTTATTTATGTTAAAGAAGCGAGGGAGGTGTGTAAGGACCGTGCCGTATGGCATTCGGTCCTCTCTGCCTACCCTGCTAGGGAAATTTCCCTATTTTTCTATTAAACTAATTAGCTTCACGCAATGGCATAAAGCTAATTAGTTTAATATAATTAAATACATGGTACAAAAAGATAAGACATATATGAGATTGCATGTGGTCAATTAATCTCGACTTTGGTTTGTGATTGAGTAGCCGACGATGCCGTTATGTGAAAATATGGCAAGAGTTATGCCAAGAACCTAGAAATATTCACTTGAGCCGTTGATTTGCAAGTCCAATCTGATGATATTGAAATATCTGCTACAAGATTTATCAATAATAGTCGTTATTGCTTGAGAAAACTTCATAGTAATTAAATGTTTTTTCAAGCATTGGTGAAGTCTCCTTACTGATACATATTTCACTGTACGACACGACAGTTTCTGGTTCGTGCACTGGGGTTATTTTGTTTACAAGTGTTTAAAGCAGAGATGAGAAGTTCGTTGAAAATAAGTTTCTGTTGTAAAATGACTATAAATTTTGGTTGAAGCGCTTCATTTTCCGTCTTAATGTTTGCGAACACCGTTCCGACTTGTAAATTTCCATCAGCCAAAAAGTGTCTGTGTTTTTCATTTTTGAACGGTTTACAGAGTAAATCAAAAACAGTAACTAGCACTGATTCATGGTATATAGTGAGATCAATATATGTGATGTAGTCATATGTCCCCAAAATAAACATTATCCAAGTTTACCTTACCTGGCAGTCAGACCACGCGGCGTCATCTTTTTGTCGTCAGCAAAAAGTAAGAAGAGCAATATAATGTATGCCGCAACCCACACCGGCTTCAAGCCAGGCTCTGAAATGTCCTGATGCTGTTTTATTTCGCAGACGGGAAACGGTTAAATTGGAATGCGGGATTCGCGTTTTTTCTGTGGGCTTTTTCTATTGTGTTGTAGTTAGAATAGTTTGCTTACGGAAATCAAATGTGTTGTCTTAAACAGATCATGGAAATTAGAATCCAGATGTTTTTGTTTTCTTATCAGAGTCAGATTGTAAGTATATAACATACTATCTATTTTTCGTCATATACATATACGTGTCATGTCATAGTCACACATCCATAGTTAACCTATCAAATATAACATAACATCACGCCCGTAATCCTCGAAGAGATGCAGAGTCAAATGGACATTAAGCATCTTATTCACATGCAACCAAATATAATGGGGCTGGGTTAGATGGAAAATTGTGATTACCTAGTAGTGACAAGTGGCTAGTTCGCCACCAACATAATCACAAGTCGCCTTTTACGAAATTATAGGTAAGGAACACAGTTGACATGTTCTTTTTAAGTCTCAGACCAATATAGGAGAAACTCAAATAGTTAAATAAATGCCGCCGCCTTTGTCAGATGTTTTCCTTCCAATAACACATAGGTTCCTCCCCGTTTTGAACCGAACCGTTGCATAAATATCTGCTTTAAAGTCATAACCTAACAAGGCCATAAACTAATCGTCAGCTAGCAGCCGGTGATAGTGTTGCCGAAAAATCGATAGTTTTGCAATCGATAGTTGAACGCTAAAATCATCTATTCGATCGATAGGACAATCTATAGTATCGATAGTACCTATCGATGTCTCTCTTAGTATTGCTTTTCAATATAATATAGATACGATCAATAGTTTTGTGCTATCGATAGTCTATTCGGTATTGAAGAGCAATACTATCGATAGAATCGATACTATTGATAGTTCATTGGTTGGCAGCGATTGAAACTATCAATACTATCAATAGTATTGCTGTTTACCGTTAGTAATCAGTATCAATAGACTATCGATACTATCGATTTTCTTCAACTATCGATAGGCTATGGATAAACAATCGATATAGTCCTATCGAGTGGCAACACTAGCCGGTGATATATCGCGCAAGGGTATTGCACGTCACACGTGCGCGAGACATCGCAACAGCTGAGTTAGACTCGCTTGTGGTGAGTCCAACAGATTGAACTCGTCGTAAATACTAGTGTTGCGACAGGCAATATGCAAAAAGTTTATGTATTATTATCTATACCAATATTATAAAAAAAAAAAAATGTGCCAACTGTGGTTCTTGCCTAGCATGTCGTAAAAGGTGACTAATAGTTTACGGGCTTTTGGGTATGTGTCTGAGTAGGCAACGAGCTAGCCACTTGTCACTCCTTTTTCACAGCTTTCCATCCAACTCAGCCCACTGTCCCGTGTTGGTCTGGGACTTAAAAAGAATATGCCAACTGTGGTTCTTGCCCAGCATGTCGTAAAAGGCGACTAATGGTATATCGGGTTTTGGGTGTGTGATTATGTAGGCGACAGGTTAGCCGCTTGTCACTGCTTTTTCACAATTTTCCATCTTACCCAGCTCAACTTTATTTTTGGCTGAATGTGGCTGAAGGGGCATGCTGCCCTTTGACTCTGCCTACCCCTTCGGGGATTATGGGTGTGATGTTATGTATGTATTTTATGTATGTAATATTATAAAGAGGAAGGATTTGACTGTTTGTTTGTATTGAAATGGCCCCCAAACTACTAGACCGATTTAAAAAAATATTACACCAATGAAAAGCTACTTTATCAGCGAGTAACATAAGCTTTATTTTATTTCCGTATTCCTACGGGAACGGGAACTACGTGTGTGAAAAGGCCGCTGCTATATATAGATATAGTAAGCAGGTTCAATTTGACTTCACAGATTAGATTGTAAAGTTATATTAAAGGTAAATAAAATAAAAATCTTTGAGAATTAGGAGGATTTATTTCACTAACGCATTACAAAACTTTATCTCAATCTTACTCACAAACACGAGTTCTTTCCTAAAAGTTGTTCTTGTATATATAACTTATAACAATATAGGTAAAGAAGAAGATATTGTTTAAAATAGATTAGGTATAAATGAAAATTCAAAATAACGACTCTTTGTTTTAGAGTTTATACAAATTTGTTTATAATTCGTTATTTTGTACTCCGAAGTAAGTTTAAGGAGTTAGTTAAGTTTCAGGGATAAATAGATCATTCTGTATAATTACATAATAACCATCTCAAAAGCTGACGTTGATCCGAAACTTAAACATCAAAGTCATGTTTAGGGCTTAAGTTATCTAATTACCTAAGTCCAAATTGACTGTATTCCATAATGTGTAGACGTTCGTCTGGAATTTACTAGAACAAGGGCATCAAACAGAAGAGAGATTATAATGAGATTGTTATTCTCCAGACTGACACACTAATTCCCTAGTTCCAAACTGAGCCATAAACTTGAGCTATGGATACTAGGTAAATTAATTGACATATTTAAAAACGTTTAAACAACCATTACACGTTCATTACACGAAACATTTGTCCCTAATGGGATTAGAACCTGCGACCCTTGGTTTCGGGCCTGTCTTATCTCGCTATAGACTTTCAACTAGGGATTGAGATCCAGCGGTATTTTTTGGACCAGAGCATTTTTTTAGAGCATTTCTAGTCATTTTCTTAGCGTTATGTCCCGTGTTTAGACGGGGTCCGCTTAGACCATAATCCAGGATTTAGCGAGTCTGGTAATTACATTGTAGCGACTGCCGATCGGACCTTCGTAACCCTAAGATAGGGGAACCAGAAAATTTTTGGATCATGGTTACAAATCCAAAGTTGTTTGAATTTGCAGGTTTCATCACGATGTTTTCCTTCACCGTCGAGCTAGTGGTATAAATACGTATATAGACTTGAAAAATCCTCCGCACTCCTCGGTTTAGAGGCGCGTGTCTTTACCATTGAGCTACCACCGCTCTGTTTCTAGTAGGGATTGAAAGCCAGCAGCATTGAACCAGCACATGTCGCTGAATCCAGCACCGCTAACATTGTGCTGGGTCTAACTGTAATGCTGGATTCATTGCAATTCCTACTTTCAACATTCACTCTAGACCATAGATTCCCAATGATTTCGATTACCGCCCACCTGTATAAGAATGAATATATGGCTGAATGTGGTAAAAGGGGCCTGCTGTGCCTTTGACCGCTGCCTACCCCTTCCCTTATGGGCGTGATGTTTTGTCTGTATAAGAAAAAAAAAACATCAACGCTCCCTTTTATAATAAACCCATTTCATATGTTATGCCTCTGTAATCGTGCAATTCGTCATGGGTGGGGGATAAACATCTTACACGTCGTTTTTTCCTAAAAGTAGTAGCAAGTATTCTATAATGTCAATTTTTAATTAGGTAGTATGCCACGACCGTCCCCTGAACTGTCATAACGCCCCCTGCTACCACCCCCTTGAAAATCTCAAGCGGCCACTAGGGTGGTATCGCCCCGGTTGAGTACCTATGCTCTAGACCAAGCGTTCAACTTGTTCATATTTCGCTCGACTGCAACTTATCCTAACTTGCATGACCATTGCGGAATGTTAGTTAGACAACCAAGCTACGAAACTTGAGTATCTGAAGCTATGTACATTTCCAAATGGGAACTATAGCCCGATACTGTTGAATGCAATATTGTTGTTAGACAGTTATATTGCTATGCAATTCATCATCTTCCTAGCGTTATGTCCCGTGCTTAGACGGGGTCCGCTTAGACCATGATCCAGGATTTAGCGAGTCTGGTAATTACATTGAAGCATTACATTAAGATAGGGGAACCAGACAATTTTTGGATCATGGTTACAAATCCAAAGTTGTTTGAATTTGCAGGTTTCATCACGATGTTTTCCTTCACCGTCGAGCTAGTGGTATAAATACGTACATAGACTTGAAAAATCCAGAGGTACGTACCCGGGTTTAAACCCGCACTCCTCGGTTAAGAGGCGCGTGTCCTTGCCATTGAGCTACCTCGCTCTCATATTGTTATGCAATTACACGCAGGATTTTGTAGGACTTACAATATTATAAACGCGAAAGTTTGTATGGATGAATGGATGGTGGATGTTTGTTACTCTTTCACGCAAAAAGTACTGCATGGATTTTAATGAAACTTTACAATAGTGTAGGGCACAGGGGACATGAACCCCCCCCCCCCCCCCCCCTCCCACAATCGTACACGCCATAAAGATTTTGATGAAAATTTTGGCAACTCTTTCTATAAGCGGTGCGACATCAGGGAGATCACAATTTCTACGCTAAGGTGTGGAAAAACTTGGTTGAGAGCAAACATGTTACAAGAGAGGCTGACAGGATGAGCTCTTCTAAATATTCACCCAGAGATCGCCCCAGACGTCTCAAATATCATTAAAAGATTTGTCAATAAAAATAGAAGATTTCTATTTGTTGTAGGTATAAATCTATAACATAAAAATGAATCGCTAAATGTGTTGCTAAGCGCAAATCTCGAGATCAGCTGAACCTATTTCGCTAATTCTTTTTTATTTTTGTTATTATCAGGCGAAGGTTCTTATGAAAGAAAAAAAAAAAAAGAAAGTTGAACAAAAAAAAACAAATGTGTATTGAAAATCTGAGAACGGGGCGTTACGAAGTGCGCCGGGTCAGCTAATGTGTGGAATAAAATTGTGTATTGTGCAATAAAGTCTACTCGACATATTGTTTTATAATTACTAACCCCTTCCAAAATTTCAGGCTGCGACTGCGCCCTAAACATCCATGATTTAAGTACAAATTGTTGTACCTTGTTCAACACACGAACATTTGCCCTTAGCGGGAGTTAAATTTTAACAGTATAAGGTAAATATTGAATTCAAATTTAAGTCCAAGACCCGTCCAAATTACCAAGCAACATGTCTGACGGCGTTTGTTTTGTCCAAATACTATGTAGTACAAGATTCAGAGAATATTTCTCATACGTAGTTATTATATGAGAAATAAACACTCCTCAAAGAAGTGCGATGTTAGACTGTGCTTAATTACTGTGATGTGGGAGTCGCTACGACAAAATGCGAGTAAACTCATCCTTAAATGGTTTGAGCAAAAAAGCTATCGTGCTCATGCATAAACAAGTGTTAAACTTCGTGTAACTTAAAATAAAACAGGGTTGTGTTAATAGAAGTATGTGAAAACGTAGTAATATGTGGCGCCCCCTCGCCTACACAGCCACAAACCTTATACTTGATACCCCATTAGCAGCTTTTTACGGTCTTCTAGGCAAGGAACACGGTTGGCATATTTAATGCCACAGATAAACATAGAAGGAATCTACATTATTATTATAAAGAGGAAAGATTTTTATGTTTGTATGTAACGAATAAACTCAAAAAGTGCTGGACCGATTTAAAAAATTTTTTACCCTTAGAATGCTACATTATGCTTAATTAACATAGGCTATAAAACATTTAAAAAAAAGTTAGGTTAATGCGGGTCTTCAAAAATACAAAAACCGCTAGATGGTACAAGGGAGTTTCGTGGTCTTATCCCTGTCAGTTTTGGCTTTTTGTTGACAGCATGTCAATTTGTTCTGAAAACTTACCAATGAGGAGGGTGGCAAGATCGTTCGTCACAGTTACGGCATCTATCTGATGTTTTAATTAAAGAAAACCTCATAATAAATGTCCACTCATGCGAAACCAGTGTTATATAATTTGCATTTCAGTATCATGATTTGTAACGGGGTGACATATTGTAATGTATTTAATAAAAGTAACGATAAATTGTCCAGGTAAGCATAAAAATATCTTAGCTTCAATAAAATGTGATGATCCAAGACATTAAGTTAGGCCATGGATCCCTTAATAGAAGTCAAAGTAAGTAAAGTTTAACTGGATAGCTTTGAAACTTTGTCATCAGATTAACCTAGTTAGGTTACTTCCGTAGCGACAAGTGGCTTGCTTAGAGCTTAGAGCTTAGTAAGTCAGCTTTTTTTATTCCATTAAAGATAAAAGCATAGGATTTGCCGCATGGTAAGCAGTTGCCGTAGCTTATAGATAGAAATTTTTATTTACACTTAAATCTTTAGTATTTTTCCTGAAAATACCCTTGAAATTGAAAACAGGTCATATAGATTACGTCAGACTTAAACTATTTACTTAAAGATCCATATCTCTATAGTAAACACTATCTTCAAAATGTGTAAGGTTCGTTAGTAGTATATAATCTGTGCTTAGACATGTACACCCAAACTCACTAAAAAGTACTAGAAGCGGCACTCCTCTTATTTGAGACGACATCTTTATCTACTAAGTAACAATCGAGATGGCTCTATTAATAAAAAAAGCTCACAGCTTAACTAAACTCAAGACTTATCGAACTTAAAGACTAACAAATTTTAACCTAAGCCACTAGAATGAAAAGCTTCAGCTTAAAATTGATTCCGCTACCATTAAACCAATTCCGAAAAATCTTCTCGAATTACGCCAAAGTTCGCCGATGTTTTCATCTAGTCACTTTTGAGATAGTGAAAAGCTCTTATTGGATCTGTTTACTGGCTAATATTTGCAGCTCTCCACCTTCAAAATCTAGGCTATAAATCTGGTTTGAGAGAGGATTATACGCGGCTAAAGTATTGGCTCCGGACCTGGCACTGTAACGGCATGATAGCTTTTATCGTGAGCTTTTGAGGCCGCTAAGTTGGCGAGGAAGCTTCTTTTACAGTTTTTTTAAGTAGCTCGTCACATTTTCAATTTATTTATGCCACTTGGCTTTTGTGTTTTCTCTTTTGAAATAATGCATTAAGTCGACTGACGTTTCACATTCCTTATCTTTATTCGATACTAGCTGTGCCAGCGGTGTCACCCGCGTTTATGGTTAATATTATATAGACTATTTCCGTCATACATGATTTCTATGTAACTTTAACCATTAAGGCTGCACACGCGACGAAAGCTTAAAAATGGAGTAACTTCTCCCGTTTTCCCAACATTTCCCTTCACTACTCTGCTCCTATTGATTGTAACGTGATGAAAAGTATACTATAACCTGCCCAGGAGTATGAAGAATAATTGTACCAAGTTTCGTTAAAATCCGTCAAGTAGTTTTTGTTTCTATAAGGAACAGACAGACAAACAGAAAGACAGACAGACAGACAGAAAGACAAAAATTTACTGATTGCATTTTTGGCATCAGTATCGATCACTAATCACCTCCTGATAGTTATTTTGAAAATATATTTCATGTACAGAATTGACCTCTCTACAGATTTATTATAAGTATAGATGTTATACAAACCTATTTGGATTGGTTGTATTTTATAATCATGGTGTGTGCGCAATCACAGGTGCACTCTCTATTCTTTCACTCTCATAGTCCGGTGAGGGTTATTGAGAGGTCAGGCGCAGGACAAACGGCTTGACGTGCTTTCGAGGCACGGGATTGATTAAACTACCAACTAACTGACTCCAGACTGTTACTGAGTAATTTCATTATTGAAATAAATAAGCCACAATTTCTTGCTTGACCCAGGATTTGAACCCGGGTTCTAAGGCTGCGCATGCTACCACTAGACTAACGAGGCAGGCAGATAATATAGTGGCATAAATACAAACAAAAAGAAATATTTTCTCTGAGACTTCTTCGATAAACTTTTTCTGACTTCTGACTCATAATATCGTGAGGTTATCGTACCATAATTATTACACGGCAATAAAATGTTGTAGGTTGCTCTCCTACGGAAATCAGGAAATGTTTTAACAAACTCGTTTCTTTTTGTTTAGACATGAATTTGTACGTTTCGTGGCCACCGACTGAAAAATGAGCGCAAATATTTGCTTATATCTTCCCCATTTTGTCGCCAACGTAAAAGTGACAGGAGAGGCCTGGATTTCAAGGGGATATTAAAAAATAAAAAATGACTAAGGGTGATACATGAGCGCGTTGTGCGGGTTCCCTGATTTATGTTCCAGACATATATCCGGGAATAATAATAAATAATAAATTCTTCAGACTGACACACCAATTCCCTAGTTCAAAACTAAGCTTATGCTTGTACTATGGATACTAGGCGAACGGATAGACATACTTAAATACGTTTATAAACATCCATGACTCGAGTACAAATGGCCATGTTCATCACACGAAACATTTGCCCCTAGCGGGATTCGAACCCGCGACCCTTGGTTTCGTGGCCAGGGTCTGTGACCACTCAACCAACGGGCCAGTCAAAATACATCCTCTTGTTATAGCAAGTTTTATCCAGGGAAAATTTTGGTAATTCTAATGTTCCCATGTTGGTCAAAAAGAATGTATCACTCGTGTTCCTCGCCTAGCGCGTCGTAAAAGGCGACTAATGGTGTATTGGGTATTGGGCTTCTGATAAGGCGACGAGCTAGTTAATTAGTCGCCTTATTACGAGCCAAGACAAGAAAACGTAGTAACAAGTAACTTCTTGTACTACAATTTCACAATTTCTTAAATAACCTAACTAAATGTTGATCTGAGACAAAAAGAAAGAATGTGCCAACTGTCGTTCTTGCCTAGCATGTCGTAAAAGACGACTAATGGTTTACGGGCTTTTGGGTATGTGTCTGAGTAGGCGACGAGCTAGCCACTTGTCACTCCTTTTTCACAGCTTTTTATCCAACCCAACCCACTGACCCGTGTTGGTTTGGGACTTAAAAAGAATATGCTAACTGTGGTTCTTGCCTAGCATGTCGTAAAAGGCGACTAATGGTATATTGGGTTTTGGGTGTGTGATTGTGTAGGCGACAGGTTAGCCACTTGTCGCTGCTTTTTCACAATTTTCCATCTAACCCAGCCCGGTATTATTTTTGCCTGAATGTGGTTGAATGGGCATGCTGCCCCTTTGACTCTGCCTACCCCTTCGGGGATTATGGGCGTGATGTTATGTATGCTATGTATGTAGGTACCTAACTAAATTTTATTTTCGGCTGAATGTGGTTTAAGGAGGTCATCGCTCCTCGAACTTTGCCTACCCCTTCGGCTATTTCACGTGTAATGGTATATATGTAAATTGTTAATTACACAGAAGAAAGTTCTCAAAACTGTATAACAACTATGTCACACTGATCTACCTCGTAAAAATGGTTCAGCGTCAATATTTGCATTGTTAAATGTTGCAGGTGAATGCATTCCGAGGCAATCATTGGTCTGTAACGGGCACAGTTTTATTGCAACACGAATGAAAAAAAGAAAAATGGCTGCAAGCCAGAATCATAAAATCATTTTTATGAGTGAGCTAGCTAGTAGCAAACTTTATTATCTAGGACTAGATTTAAGCGAGTAATTGGCAGACTAGAATATATCTATATAATGCTATTTGTAAACAACTGTAATGTTTAGGGGTGATAATATGTATGTTTGTTTGTTAATCATGTTTTACCTAAATTTGGCACATCTACGACTGTTGGTGTACAATAAAACTGATTTATTTTAGGGTATTTACGTATTACGAGCAGGCGAATTCGGGTGGTGTAACTAATAATCTTCTCGGCAGAATCAACGTTCCGAACCTGGCGGTAGAATCACTTTTTTGTATAATTATGACTATTCATAAGTGCTTTTGTGGAGCCTACATTAATAAAGATATTTCTATTTCTATTTTTAAATAAATACAGGACACTTATTGGGTAGACTCACGCTCTAACTATATATTCTAACCATCTAGCCCAGCCCAGTTTTGTTTCTAGCTGAATGTGGTTTAAGGGGCCTGCTGCCTCTTTGACTCTGCCTACTTCTTCGGGGATTATGGGCGTGATGTTATGTTATGTTGTGTTGTTTTGTGCTGATAAGTAACCTCCTTATTGGTGACTCATTGGTGTAAATAAAGAATAGTTTAAAATACAAATTTAAACTGTTGAATGTTAGAACGTTAGAGTACGACTGTTTTGTCTCTTATGGAGTTACCAGCTCCGTGGAGAGACCAATAAAGTCAGATAAGTAGGTACTCTTCGAGCAGTGTTTTATTCACACCTAGTGCACCAGTCCAACAGTACAATAGTTCAACACTTATAAATAAGCTAATTATAAACAAAATTATTTATATTATTGTACTATAATAATTTTTTAATAGATTTTATTTATTTTTTGATGTAACACCATTACTTACCGAACCCTAAAGTAAGGAATTCCCGCAACGCGGTTTACTGTACATCTTTTGTTGGCTGGTTGTAAAAATACAATAAGCGGGCAAACAATGTTGCTCGTTAATCACGCGATATTTGACGCGCGTCACGCCGGCGATTAATGGTGTGTGACGCGGTTTTAATTTGTCGCTAGATTGAGAAAGTTGCGGGCGATAGTTGCGCGATAAGTTTGGGGATGGGGCGAGAACGAATTGAGGTTCTTTCTTGGTGCCAATAGATAAGATTTATTCTTCTTTTATAACATTGTTTCATTGATAGGATTCATTGAAAATATGCGTATTATCATATGTCATTGGTATTATCATATGACTGGCCCCTATGGTCGAGTGGTCTGAGACCCTGGCCACGAAATCAAGGGTTGCGGGTTCGAATCCTGCTAGGGGCAAATGTTTCGTGTGATGAACATTTGTACTCGATTTATGGATGTTTATAAACGTATAAGTAAGTATGTCTTTCCGTTCACCTAGTATTTTTAATTGTTGTGTTAGTCTGAAGAATTTATTAATTTATTTAATTTTTATTTATAGGTATTTTTTATTTAAATGACTAAGTTTAGGTAACTTTACAACAACAACTATAAACCTATAGATAGAGTTGGAGAAGAGAAGATTTTCTTTATAGACCGTGTTCAATTAGATATTTTGATCTCTCATTGTCTTCTCTTGATTCTTGCTCCTTTCTTTTGGTATCCCCGCTGGTCTTATGGTCTCTTTTTTTATGGTCATATAGTACTGTACCTATATCCACATATGTTCATATCGTATATGATGTTGCCATACGTATATCATTATCATCTTATCCAGTTGTCAGTCTATCTTAGTTTGATTATTTTTAACTTACTCTTTTCAATGTCCATTCTCTGTACGATCTCATCTAACAGGAGCAAAGGAGTGAGTTGAGAGAGAGAAAGAGAAAGACCGTCCTTTAATCCCGCTCATTTACGATTCATGCCGTACGTATTTAGGTGATATACGTCTGAAACAAGGTATTCAAATTCAAATTCAAATGTTTTATTGCCCCTAAGTGTAATATACAAGGTATAGGCGGTGGTAGCTCAATGGTAAGGACACGCGCCTCTTAACCGAGGAGTGCGGGTTCAAACCCGGGCATGTACCTCTAAATTTTAAAAAATCTATGTACATATTTATACCACTAGCTCGACGGTGAGGGAAAACATCGTGATGAAACCTGCAAATTCAAACAACTTTGAATTTGTAACCATGATCCAAAAATTGTCTGGTTCCCCTAATCTAGGGTTACGAAGGTCAGATCGGCAGTCGCTTCAATGTAATTACCAGACTCGCTAAATTCTGGATCATGGTCTAAGCGGACCCCGTCTCAGCACGGGACATAACGCTAGGAAGATGATGAAGTGTAATATACAAGGTGGTTTATTACCATATTGCACTTTATTACTTAGTCGCCCTTTTCGAGCATTGTGATGCGTTAAGGGGAGCCTTAAATCTACTTGAGGTTAATAACAAGATAAACATTAACATTATATAACGTAACCTTCAATGAAAGGTATGTACATACCTACACACCTCCCATTCAACATCATTATCAATTCAAACGCCCTCTATAAACAGTTATATGCGTCACCAGCAGTAAGATAATCTTTTCCTCATGTACTGAATAAATAATAAGTTACGATCTCATTTGGCGTCCGTCCCACCGAGGGCGTAATGAAGGGCCAATTAAAAAGCCAATGAATAATATATAAACGCGTTACCGTGGGCCCTTAACTTTTATTATGGCGAGCGTTAATCAACAACACTATAGTGCTTGTAAAATAACGAACGAGGTTACGCGTAGTGGTCCGAGAGCTAGCACCAATTTTTGGGTAATGTATTTGAGGCAAGCTGAAAACTTGTGCCATATCTCTCTTACTAGCTACACACCAACACAGAACGGTAGCGGGGCTAAATCAATCCCTATTTTTTTTTATATTAATGCTATTTTTTCCTAAAAATATGTTTAAGACAATATGCAATTTTTATATGTTGTAGTTTGATGTCTAAAAGATAAAAGAACAATCCAGATGATTTATTCAGGGTTTCAATATTGCCAGACGCGTGTAAATAGATTTTGCAAAAAAAATTATCTGAGGCAACTTATTGGGTATAATTTATAACAAAAAAAAAATGGATTAAAAAAATAAAACACATCATTATGGTGGGACTTTCTACCTGCCAGGTGATCTAGCAATCTATCTATCTTGACTTAGTTCCGCTATTCACCAGTCAGGTCTGCAGTTCCATGGTGGGGTTATAATAGGAGAGGTTTGGGACAAGTTTTCAGCTAGCCTCAAAACCTACCCAAAAATTGATGCCAGCTCTCGTACTATAGTAGGTAAATTCCTATTTTATTTTACGCAGATAATTACAGAGTGGCGGCTGCTCAGAGATGAGAATACGCGGCTCATATGCGCGGTGCCGGTTCAAATTTAGACAAGTATTTCTAGAACTTTCGAAGCCTAGTACAGAGGTACACCCTAGCAACACGGTGAGGAAAACATTGTAAGGAAACCTGGACTCCATCATAGTCTGGTTTGTACAAATATAAAGCCTGCAATTCCCGAAGGAGTAGGCAGAGACTGGAGGTATTTAAACTGTTATATTCGGTAGAAAATTATGAAAAAGTATTGACAAGTGCCTAAGCCCGCCTACATAATCACACATCTAACACAAAATACACCATTAGTCGCATTTTCGGGATGGCACACAGTTGGTACATTATTTTTGAGTCCCAGACCAACACAAAACTAGAATTCAACAAGCATAGCAAAAATTCTCAAAAAAATAACCTTACAACAGTACGGAAGCGAATTAATTCAATTTCTTTCACGGCGGAAACATTTCATCCACTAATCTTGCCCAACAATGGCGGCCATTAAATTTTTTAATAAAAAAAGGCGAACTCTTCATCCTAACCCGGGCTAATGAAATTATAACGAAAACCGTTGAAAGTCGCCAGTTGACAAAGCGGAAGTTGTAATTAAATTACCGTCTGGTTGGGAACACGCATGAGCAATAATAATATGTTATTCAGGGCCTTTTTTAATTTAAAAAGTTCATTAGACCGTCCACAGTATGACGCAGATAGAGATGGACTGGAAATGATTAAGGGCTTGAAAATCATTTTTTTTAATGGTAATATTATATGTAGTTGTCTGCCTCGTTAGTCTAGTGGTAGCATGCGCCGCCTAAGGAACAAAAGGTCCCGAGTTGAAATCCTGGGTCGGGCCAAAAATTTTTGGTCGGGTATTTTAATATTGAAATTGCTTAGGAATTGAAATTGCAGTCTAACCACCCCAGTGCCTCGTAAAGCACGTTAGGCCGTTGGTCCTGCGCCTGTCCTCTCACCGGTCATGTCGGTGCCGTCTCACTCACCGGACTATGAGAGTGAAGGAATAGAGAGTGCACTTGTGTTTGCGCATACACTGCACTGCACTATAATATCTCCGGCGCAGATGGCTAATCTGATGTTGAGATTGGCCGCCGTGACCGAATTCGATTAGTATGTAGATTAGTTTTAGTATGTACATTATATATGTAGTTACGAGCGAAGTTGTTATTTTGCCGTCACATTAACTGCAAGCCTTCACTTTTTAAGCAACATAAAATGGGGGAAGATTCTCAACGGCATTTTTTTGGGATACGAGGTATTATGCAACGCAATATTAACGCTCGCTTTTAAATTTTGAAAAACATTGACAGGCCCGTTGGTCGAGTGGTCAGAGACCCTGGCCACGAAACTAAAGATCGCGCGTTCGAATCCAGCTAGGGGCAAATGTTTCGTGTGATGAACATGGACATTTGTACTCGAGTCATGAATGTTTATAAAACGTATTTAAGTATGTCTATCCGTTTACGTATTATTCATAGCACACGCTTATAAGCTTAGTTTGGAACTAGAGAATTGGTGAGTCAGTTTAAGAGAATTTAAATTTTTTCTATAAATTTATCACATGCTGTCGGTTAGCTATTGTAAAATAGTCGTGTTATGAAACATAGTAATTTACACTAACTGACTTCACGCCATTTCTCCAGCAAGGCAGGCAGAGTGAAGCAAGGATCAAACTCATAATATTTTTATCTGTATATCCTGTGCTTATTCTTGAACATGACATAACATAACATCACGCCCGTCATAATCCCCGAAGGGGTAGGCAGAATCAAAGGATAGCAGGCCCCTTTAAGCCAAAAACAAAACTGTTCTGGGTTATATGGAAAATTGTGAAAAAGTAGTGACAAGTGGCTAGCTTTTTTTTTTGTACTCTTATATTCTTTGCTGTACTTATAAAATTTCTACTGAGGGTAATTAAAAACTGTGGCTTCTTTATTATCGCTTCCAGTCCTCTCATGCTAACTCCTTGTAGCGCCAACGTCAATTTATGGTGATACGCGTGTAAGCAGATTTTTCAGGGCAGGTGGAATTTATGTGGTCCTCGGAATTTGGGCCAAGAGCCACTTTATTATGAAAACAGACAGTGTTTGAGAATGACATACGTACATACAAGCTTTCTGTGTGTGTAATGGATTGCGAAGCATTACACCTATATATGTTTATGTGTGCATTTTGTCATATACAATGTTTATATCCTACGAAGATAGTGGAAGATAAGACCGGGATTAAGTGTACATTAAATTTTCACACTTAAACCATTTGTCATATTATTTGAAATAGTAATAGTTTGAACTTGAACCATTAGCCAGCAAATTTTATGTGTATTTTGTCATGGACCAATCTATAGATTTCTCGGAATCAATCGGAATAGTTTTCTAGCAGCATATAGTCCATGAAAAAAGGATAAACGAAGTAACGAATTTAGTCAAAATTAAAGTCAAAATATTCTTTATTTATATAGGTTTCAAAAAACACTTACAAATCGTCAAAAACAGATAAAGAAATATGATTCTACCACCGGTTCGGAGTGTTGCATCTACCGACAAGTTACATACATACGAGTTTATACTATCACGCCAGCAATCCCCGAAGTAGTAGGAAGAATCCATGGAGAAACAAACTCCCTAAACCTAATTCAGCCAAAAAAAAAAAAATTTAGTTACATCGAAAAGTTACTTCCTATTACTAAAACAGATTGAAAAACCCTCCGCGAAATATTTTCCACCCCAGTTGCCGGTTATGGGGTTGTAAAACCAGCTCCCGACACTGGAAATCCAAAACAAGGCAACTAATTAGTTAATTATCTCATTATACCGGCGAATTGCTTTTTTATTTATCCCAGGGAGTAGGATCTTGAAGCATTAAGCCAGGATTAGCTATTAGCGGCGCCTCAATTAGAGTACGTTGTAAAAGTTGTACTAATAAGAGGAATTGTCGTGTAGGTCGACTACTTAGGAATGGTCACGGCGTGTGCTTAAATTTCTTTTTTCAAATCGGACCAGTAGTTCCTGAGATTAGCGCGTTCAAGCATACAAACAAATTCTTCAGCTTCAGCAAGTATATAGATAAAAAAATTAAAATGAACTTTGTTAGAAAAAAGTGGAATTATTAAACAACAATTCCACTTCTTTCAATTCCACACACAGTGTTTTGAAGTATCTCCTAGGAACAGCTTTTTTCTTTTAATAAATGGGTCAATTCAGAACTAGACTAAATTATTAACAGAAAGTCTTATAAATACACGGAAACAATGTTGCAATATAAAAAAAGTGCAAAAAGCAGTAATTATGATCCCAGTGTTATTATTTTGGTACTCATTATCCATTACTTTAATATTTTTATATTAGATATTTAAGTTTTATGTCAGATATCGCTTTCATTCAAATGATATGCTACAATGAAAAAAATTAAACCGTTTTACAAGCTAAATAATAATTGATAACTTGTTACACTACTATATATAGCGCTATTTAAAATATGGACCAGCAGAGTTAAAATATCTGTCTCAGTATTTAAACAACTTCGCCGTGATGGCTTTTCAGCAGTAGAGTTATACCTCAAAGCCAAGATTTGTAAGTGGGTGATACAATCTAGCAAAATTTTACAGCCTGTGTCTCAATTAAACACAATTCTTTGGGCGTTTAACGTTAAATAAAAAAAGGGAACATTCCCCGAAGCTTTTTGGTCGCAATTAGTCTTAAGAGGTTTTAAGACAGATCAAAATTTTACTAAGTTACTTGTAAACGTCAGTTTAAATTCATTAAGGATATTGGAATTCGGTGAATGATTGATGAATAATAATAGACTTTTGAGCTATTTTTAAACGACTTAAAAAAAAAAGGAGGAGGATCTCAATTCGACTGGTTTTTTTTTATTTATTTTTTCGTGTTTACTCCCGAGATGGTCCCATTGCCACCAAGTCAGGATCTAATGAAGGGATCCCAGGAAAATCGAGGGAAACCCTCAAATTTTATAGGCCCGTACAATGTGTTTTAGACATTTTCTAAGATTGTTCAAGTATTTACACATGGTACTTATCACCTTATGTTGGTAAGCTGATGATGGAAGGTACAACTCCTTAACGATTAAGAGTTCGTGGATAATTCTTTCAATATTATAGGGTTATACATACATATCGAGTGTTATTCTCGAGATAGTCTCAATTTCACTAAGTCTTGGTCTAGTGATGGGATTCCATGAAAACGAGGCCACCCTTATATTTTAACATGTCATCTTGCCTGTTACAAACTCAACCAAAAAAATATCCAATTTGGTGCAATCGTTCTAGAGTTCTTTTTTTATTTATTTCAATAGATGTCTATTTGAAATTCCAATACAGCACCAAATTTTACACAGATTCTGCATGTTTGTCATATCAAATTTCTATTACCGCATAGCAAAATGCTACTATATTAAACGAGAACTTATTGGTTTTGTCGTCAAATATGTCCCCTAGGGGTGAATTCAATAATGTTTTCATTCGGAGCCCTCCGGACGAAATCATTTCCATATATAACTGGTGTTTTAGGTTCATGCGAGTAAACAAGTATATATTCGTATTTGTATATAACGTTGTTCGTGGTGACTTTTTTGATTCTATAACTAGAAAAATTATTGGCGGTTGATGAGAGGTAGAAAACATTGTGAAGAATTTTTGATATTCACAAATTGTTGACTGGCTCGATGGTGCATTCGGTAGTGACCATACCCCATGCGCCAAGAGTTGCGTGTTCGATCTCCGCCCAGGAAAAACATTCGTGTGATGAATACTTGTGTTTGTTCTGTGGGGTATCTGGGTGTTAATATCTGATATTTAAGTATATATTTGTAATAACACTGTTGATTCTGATATCCGTAACACAAGTGCATAAGATATTTTTCTAGGAGTCAGATCAATATATTTGATGTAGTCTAATATTTATTTATTTATGTTTATTATTTAAAAATGTCTATATTATGTACATTTTTTATGTGCTATTTAATTGGTTTTCGTACGAAAGCGTAACCGACATATAAAGAGCTACTTTCATACTTAAATTTTAAATCATAATCTGTACTTATAATAAATCTGTAGAGAGGTCAATTCTGTACATGAAATATATTTTG
Source organism: Glyphodes perspectalis (assembly GCA_951394215.1). Lineage (NCBI taxonomy): Eukaryota > Metazoa > Arthropoda > Insecta > Lepidoptera > Crambidae > Glyphodes > Glyphodes perspectalis. Next base: position 12,708,892 of record OX596218.1, on the reverse strand, counting down.
AAAATAACTATCAGGGGGTGATTAGTGATCGATACTGATGCCAAAAATGCAATCAGTAAAATTTTTGTCTGTCTGTCTGTCTGTCTGTCTGTCTGTATGTTCCTTATAGAAACAAAAACTACTCGACGGATTTTAATGAAACTTGGTACAATTATTCTTCATACTCCTGGGCAGGTTATAGTATACTTTTCATCACGCTACAATCAATAGGAGCAGAGTGATGAAGGGAAACGTTGGGAAAACGGGAGAAGTTACTCCATTTTTTAAGCTTCCGTCGCGTGTGCAGCCTTAATGGTTAAAGTTACATATAAATCATGTATGACGGAGATAGTCTGTATAATATTAGCCATAAGCGCGGGTGACACCGCTGGCACAGCTAGTATATAATAAACATGAAATGTCTTTAATGCTGTCCATGTGCACTACGATTAAAATTCACTTCAATCATTCAATGTAAGCCCGCCCTAAGCTGACAAGAGGAACGGTGCAGAATTGTAAAACTCTACTTTAATATCTTTGTACAATGGTACTTTGTGTCGGGCATCAAAGAACGAATCGGATACTCAAAGAAACCATAAATTCACTCGGAGCACCTAACCTCCATTTAGATCTCTGGATGCATTGGTTTGGCTGAAGGTGGGAGCTTAAGCGGACAAATGAACGTCATAAGCAGATACAATACGTAGTTGTATCATTATATGCAAAGGTTAATTAGTTATTACGGAGCGGTGGTAGCTCAATGGTAAGGAAGCCTCATCACCGAGGTGCGCGGGTTCAAACCCGAGCACATCTGATTTTATTAAATCAATGTACGTATTTATACCACTAGCTGGGCGGTGAGGGAAAATATCGTGATGAAACCTGCATATTGAAAGAACTTTGGATTTTTTTACCATGATCCTTAATCCTGGATCAAGGTCTAAGCAGACCCCGTCTAAGTACGGGACATAACGCTAGGAAGATGATGATGTATAGGTTAATTAGTTAATTAAAGACATAGAGGTAATATCATTAGGCGCTTGAGCTTCATCCGGTGGTTTCAGGTGCAGGTATAAAATTTGCTCATGTTTGTTTTATACAAAGTCGAAAACACTGTACCTACTTAGGGAATCCCTTAGACTATACAGGAAGAGGTAAAAAGAGTCGAGGGAGCATAAGCTCGAAAACTACATAGCCTTTATTAGTAATTACTATTAGTGGCTAGTTCGTTGGTTACATAACTTTTGATAGGCCCGTTAGTCTAGTGGTCAGAGACCCTGGCCACGAAACCAAGGGTCGCGGGTTCGAATCCCGCTAGAGGCAAATGTTTCGTGTGACGAACATGGACATTTGTACTCGAGTCATGGATGTTTATAAAACGTATTTAAGTATGTCTATCCGTTCACTTAGTTTCCATAGCACAAGCTTGTAAGCTTAGTTTGAAACTAGGAAATTGGTGTGTCAGTCTGAATTTATAATTATAACTACAAAGCCAATGATCTGTACACTGTTAATCGCCTTTTATGACATGCTAAGCAAGGAGAACCTACAGTTGGCACATTCTTTCTGAGTCCCAGACCAACGAGGTAGTTTTCATGTCTTTTGTGACTTGTGCCACACGAGATGTCATTCGAAATCGTTCTCTGAGCGATTCTGCGTCCCATCGGTTGCTTTGTCTCAAAGACGACACATGTTTCGGATGTAAAACGCAGCCAGCAGTGTATGCTCCGCGAAATTTTACCGCGAGAAAACTTTTCGATGGAACACATGGACGCACAACAAAGCTGTTTGTGCTATAGTTATTTGGGCAGTCGCTTTGAGGTTGAACTAGGTATAAACTAACTGATAGACGCAAAGCTGTGCTTGTTGTCAATGGACTTAAATATTTGCTTCAAAGTTGCTAGTCACGTTGTTATATTGCGTTTAAAATTATGCTTTGTAGTTGTTGCAGAATTCGTGTACAATATACCCACATGTGTTTATGATGATTTGAAGATACATCCAGTACTTTATCTACTAGACGATCACAACTATCTATAAAGATATACCTATCTATTCTGTCAACATACGATCAATTTGGTCGTCGTAGGTGCCTAGGCCTTCCGCGATTCCTGCATACTTCCACTGTTGTACTGTCAATCATTCTTTCCACATGTCCGAACCACCGGAGCATGCCTCTTCTTACCTTGACTCTGATGCTGTCTTTCCTGTATTAACAGGAGGCGATGTTAGAAGCCATAAGAATTGTAAAAAAATTAATAGGATAATGAATGTTAAAGAAGCGAGTGAGGTGTGTAAGGACCGCGCCATAGGCGTTCGATTCTCTCTGCCTACCCCGCCAGAAAAATGGCGTGAAGCTATTAAGTTAGTATACCTATCTACTATAATATAAAAATAAACCTCGCTATTTGAATATATACCAATCTTCTAAAGAAAACAAACAAATTCATCTAACTCCCAAATCAACTTCCAAATGAGGAGATGCAACGGTAAAGTAGCAAATCATAATTCACAAACTTTATCGCTTTGAGTGATTTAAGGTCCAGATGAAAGGTCGAGCGAGACAAAGGCTAATCATTGCCCTTTGAAGGCAAGTTTGGAGGCTAACTCAAATTGGCTTCATTATTTTTGCACCCTTTTTCTGACCCGTTCTTGGCAGAAGCTTCGGAGTTTTTAATTTGAACTGGTTTTATTTTGATGTTTGAAGGGAATCGCGAAAAGGTTTGGAATTATGACAATTATTATATTTATGTAGGTTATTTTACCAATATAAGAAATTGAGTTAAAACCATCATAGAAAACGAAGTATTCTATTATTAATAACTACTAATATAAGTTCAAACTCAATTTCTTTTTCCAGATCCAGTTTAAACATTTCTACTTTAAATTTATTTGGTATATTTAAAAAATATATATCGCCTACTTAATCACATGCCCAAAACGTAGTTAGACCTTTCCCGACATGCTAAGCAAGAAACCCAGTTGGCACATTATTTTTGAGTCCCGGACCAACATGGAATATTGCAAGCATAATTTGGAATAAAATATTTTCTGAATAAGGATTTGTGCATTGGAAGTTATTCGTGGTGTATTAACTTTGACTGGCTCGATGGCGCATTCGGTAGTGACCCTGCCCCATGCGCCAAGGGTTGTGGGTTCGATCCCCACCCAGGACAAACATTCGTATGATGAATACTTGTGTTTGTTCTGTGTCTGAGTGTTAATATCCAATATTTAAGTATATATTTGTAATACCACTGTTGATTGTGATATCCGTAACACAAGTGCTTAAGCTACTTACCTCGGAGTCAGATCAATGTATGTGATGTAAGCTTAATCATTTAAAAGAGTAAAGAACTATCGAGTTTCTTGCCTGTTTCTTCTCGAACCGGTGCCGCGGTGGTAATATTTTATTTTCTGTTCATATTGACTATTTGCATGTGCTTTTTTGAAGCCTATATAAATAAAGAGCTTTTGAATTTGAATTTTTATTTGAAAATATTCCCCGATGAAACTACGGTACATGTTTTTTTATCAAACAAACTTGCGGACTCATCATAATTCTAAGAACAACTTACTTATTTGAATACCTAACATCGAAATACGATGGAATTTCCCAACTTTTATTCAGCATGCAAACAGATTTAGTCAAATAATGTCAGAATGTATTCACTAGACTTTTGTGAGTGCAGAGAATTTCTAGTCACGAAATGAGTCTAGACGTTTAAATATGTTCTGTTATTGTGTTTGGTATATCGTCGTAAGATGCTCCTCAAGCGAATATAATACAATTGAAAAATCAAGGATTTACTAACCATTAGACGCAGAATTCTGTTTTTTTGCACCAGCATTGTTAATCTCTGATTTTTATGATCGATTGAAACTGTATGCAGAGAACTAGATCGGCAGAAATACTGCCGATGTTATGTGAGCAGTAAAAAAATTAAAATAATAGCTAATGGTATCTTTAAAACTGACGAAGTTCCAAGCATTGTGTGTTCCTCGTTGTCTTCGCACGAATGGTTTTGCGCTTTTTACAGCGTTTACGTGTATTAGAAATAATAACGGAACTAAACGACCTTGTGATTTGTGTGTTTTGTTAATATATCTTTGTCGAAATATAACATGATACAAAAACTATTGCAATCGGTCCTGATAACGATTCTGTACAAACAGTTTTCAGGTATAGTATATATCTATACTTATAATAAATCTGTAGAGAGGTCAATTCTGTACATGAAATATATTTTCAAAATAACTATCAGGGGGTGATAAGTGATCGACACTGATGCCAAAAATGCAATCAGTAAAATTTTTGTCTGTCTGTCTGTCTGTCTGTATGTTCCTTATAGAAACAAAAACTACTCAACGGATTTTAACGAAACTTGGTACATTTATTCTTCATACTCCTGGGCAGGTTATAGTATACTTTTCATCACTCTACAATCAATGGGAGCAGAGTAGTGAAGGGAAATGTTGGGAAAACGGGATAAGTTACTCCATTTTTAAGCTTCCGTCGCGTGTGCAGCCTTAATGGTTAAAGTTACATAGAAATCATGTATGACGGAAATAGTCTATATGATATTAACCATAAACGCGGGTGACACCGCTGGCACAGCTAGTTAAAAATAAGGCTGTGTAAAATAGTCACACAATCAGATTTTATTGGCATATCGGCATTTTACACTAAAATGTATTAAATTCTGTATATTAAGTTTCTTAAAAAAACCTCCACGAGACGCCACTCGCGGTAATGCTTAAACACCATTTTATATTCGAACACAGCAATTTCGCTTCCAGAGACAAATTTGTCACTGTAAATATGCTTTATTGGATATTGAATTATGGAATTTCGGTGAAACACCGGGTGATTGATTTGCACGGGTGGCTGGAATTAAAATATCACTAACCTCTCCCTCCAGAGAGCACATTAAGCTGTTGATCCCGGGTGTTTTCGCAAGATCGGGGTCGTCAAATAAATTAATAAATTATACATAATGACTACTGAATATTCTTCTGTATAATCTCAAATAATTTAAAATGTAATGCATTTTACAGAAAATTGCTTTTGAGCGCAAAATACAAGTAATTCGGTGTTGAATCGACGAAATGCTACGAAAAAAATTCGTAGCTATTTCGTAGTCGAAGTCGTAGAAAGCAGCACGTGTGTGCTACGAATTTGAATCACGTAGAAGTTGCGTTTTCTACGTATCATACATAGTATTTTTGTGAGCGGTGGTAGCTCAATGGTAAGGACACGCGCCTCTTAACCGAGAAGTGCGGGTTCAAACCCGGGTACGTACCTCTGGATTTTTCAAGCCTATGTACGTATTTATAATACTAGCTCGACGGTGAAGGAAAACATCGTGATGAAACCTGCGAATTCAAACAACTTTATTTCCCCTATCTTAGGGTTACGAAGGTCAGATCGGCAGTCGCTTCAATGTAATTACCAGACTCGCTAAATCATGGATCATGCTCTAAGCGGACCCCGTCGAAGCACGGGACATAACGCTAGGAAGATCATACATAGTATTTTTGTTATTAACTAAAAACTGTTTTAGTTATAACTAGCATTAGATTACAGTTTTGCCCACATCATTGTTATTCACAAAAAATTACTATGGTTGAAACTAGCGTCAGTTTGCGGTTTTGTCCCGTTCATGAATTTTTGTTTTTATGTAAAGTAAACTAAATTGTTATCTATTTCGATCGTATAAGTAGTTAATTGCTGGTTGTGAGTTATATATTTAATTTTCTAACTAACTAACTAAACTTCACGCCACTTCCCTAGCGGGGTAGGCATAGAAAACCGAACGCCATATGGCACGATCCTCACCCGCCTCTTCAATCTATATTACTTACTCACTACTAAGATGTTATCAATCATTCTATGCCATTATCACAACTAAGTTCATTTATTTTAAATTACTTTTATATCAAATGTATGCTAATGCAAGTAATGTAAGTAGTGATTTAATTAATAAAATAACAAAGCCCTTTTTCCCGCTATATGAAATAAGAACCTAGTTGAAAATGTTTAAGTTCTTCACAATATTTTCTCTTACAACTGACGTGAGTATATGAGTTTCAGTGAGCTGAGGATATGAGGTATCACATTTATCATCTAGCTCTAGTATTTTTAAAGAAATAAAAAAAAAACGTTCGTAATAAGTTAAGTTGTTATTCCAAGTATGAATACTGAGCGAGCTAAAAATGGATAGAAACATTTTTCTTGGTATTAGAATATATTTTCTTTTAAGTAGAGTGCATTAAGCGCAAATAAATGTGAATAGCTTGGTAAAGCTACATACCATGCTTACTGCATGTACCAATAAGATTAGAGAATATTTTACAATATTACATTGAGGGAAAATATGATGATCCTGGGGAAGTTATGAATAGAAATTGAGTAGGGGTATTTCGATCTAGGATGCAATTTTCGCTCATATTTAGATTTAATCTATACTAATATTATAAAGAGGAAAGATTGTATTTTTGTGTATGTTTGTAATGAATAAACTCAAGAACTACTATGCCGATTTCAAAAATTCTTTCACCATTGTAAAGCTACATCATCCGGAAGTAACATAGGCTATATTTTATCCCCATATTCCTACAGGAAAGGGAACTATGCGAGTGAAACCGCGGGGCGCTGCTAGTTTACAGTATTTTGGAAGAACATTTTAACTCATTTAAAGTTTTATATTGATTTGAAACTTTGTAAATCTATTTTATATAACATTAAACCTAAGATGTGAATTCTAGAAATCATTTCAGCAATAAGGTTCAGCCTCCTTATTTATTTCAAGATATTCCACTAGCTATTTCCATATTTTTTGTAAAGATTTTCCTAGTTGATATTTTTTTAACTTGTTTTAATTTATGTATTCTGGATAAAACATATTCGTACCAAATACTTCCTCAGAGTTAACTCCTGTCTGCTTAGTGGCCAAGATTGAACTAACCGTCTAAGTTTGATGTCAGCGTTTATACTTAGTGGCAAGAATAGCTTTGTCAGTATATAATGTATGGCGTCGACGTCATAAGTTGACATGCTTATCGGAACTAGTCAAGACTAGCTCCGATGAGCATGACTTACGGTGTAATTGTTAAGTTCAATATTAAAATAATATGTGTTTTGAATACTGTGTTTTAAATACTAGCACGCTAGCGCCATCTGATGTCGTGTGTATTTGTCTATGTTTATAGTCTATGGCATAATGTTATTTAGAAAATCATCTTCATCTTCCTAGCGTTATGTCCCGTGTTTAGACGGGGTCCGCTAAGACCATGATCCAGGATTTAGCGAGTCTGGTAATTACATTGAAGCGACTGCCAATATGACCTTCGTAACCCTAAGATAGGGGAACCAGACAATTTTTGGATCATGGTTACAAATCCAAAGTTGTTTGAATTTGCAGGTTTCATCACGATGTTTTCCTTCACCGCCGAGCTAGTGGTATAAATACGTACATAGATTTGAAAAATCCAGAGGTACGTGCGAGGGTTTGAACCCGCACTCTCGGTTAAGAGGCGCGTGTCCTTACCATTGAGCTACCATCGCTCTTAATGTTGTCAGTATATGTAAAACCGTCTCACGTTTATTATTAGTAATACAGAAACAGATGCCTATAGATGGTATTGCAGCAGATGAATAATGTACAGATAAATTGATATATAACCTTGATATGTATGGTAGGTAGATTCTTGTAGCTTTAAAAAGATTAACGAGTATCAGTAAAAGTGCTTAAACTCTACAAAGATAAAGATTTTTATTTTTTATTTTATACTTGTATATTTGCTGTTTTTTTTTTTGGAGAGGACAGGTAGTTGGCCGAAGGCGGTCTTTATTACGGCCTGGCAGGGGAGCGGGAAGCTCTCACCCCTGAATTTGCTACTAATGTGATTCATACAGTCTTATACTGTACTAGCTTCTGCCCGCGGCTTCACTCGCGTGGTACATCGATGAAACATAGCATATATGACATGTATCGATGCCTGTAGATACTGAAAATTGAATAATCGGAAAAAGAGTATAATGGCCGTACAATCATTTTATTCGCCGGGGACGGCGATATGTTATTCGGGTGTATGAGCTATTTATTCTAAAGTTGCATTAAAATCTTCTCAGTAGTTTTTTTGTGAAAGGGTAACAAACATCCATCCTTTCGCATTTATAATATTAGTAGGATAATTTATGCCAAATATAAACTTATATCCACAGAGGTTGTGCATTCTACTTCGTTATACGGTAAGTTTATATAGCTAATGTTTCCTTAGAGTATTGTTAAAATGCTATTATAGAGCACTTGCGTGCTATTAACCTTCTCATTTCTAATGGACTAGCGAAGTTGTTATTAAAATAGTGATTATATGTAGATTTAATTAGTCGTTTCAATAGCTTCTAACGTTAAAGTTTGTTCTAACTTAATAATCGTTAAAAATGTTAGTAGAAGCATAAGCAGAGTTATGAGTGACTTATTATATCACTCACAATCATGGCTTTGAAAGGATTTAAATGATCTGCGTCAGTTATATAGGAATAAGTACAGGGTACATTATTGAGTATTTATAACGTTGGTCTGGAAGTGACATTCTTTAAGGCAAAATCGCTTAAGGCCACTGTAGCTAAAGATAATTTAATTTGAATACGAAAATGATGTTCGTCAATATATGCAAATATTTAGAAATCAACGAAAAATCGTATTTAATATCCCAAGAATTATAATAACGCTTATATTATATATAAGTTATAAGTTTACAATAATGTTGATATGTATACTGTTGTTGTATATTTCTAAATAAATAAATAAATAAATGCCTGACTACCAAGCGGTCCAGGATTCAGATCCCGTGTCGGGTTAATATAGTGCATCTGGTGTTGGTGTTTCTTTTGAAATTACTAGGTCTATGAAAGTAAAGAAACAGAAAGTGCACCGGTATTTTCGCATACTATATCTCCTGCGTAGTCGACTAATTGTTAACATTAGCAGCCTTGACAGAGATCAGGAAGATATTACTTATAGCAATGCTACACGGTTTTACCCACGTGGTTCCCTTTCCCGTGGGAATACGGGGATAAAATATAGCCTATGTTACTTGCTGATAAAGTAGCTTTCCATTGATGAAAGAATTTTTCAAATCGATCTAGCAGTTTCTGAGCCTATTTGATACAAACAAACAATAAATATATATATATATATATATATATATATATATATATAATACTAGCGGAGCCCCGCGGTTTTACCCGCATAGTTCCCGTTCCCGTGGGAATATGGGGAGAAAATATAGCCTATGTTACTCCCTGATGAAGTAGCTTCCTATTGAAGAAATATTTTTTTAAATCGGTCCAGTAGTTTCGGAGGCTATTTAATTCAAACAAACGAACAATTAAAACTTTCCTCTTTATAATATTAGTATGATAACATTAGTATGAAATATATACGTGTCACTTCTAGTTCTGTCTGTCTGTCTGTCCTGGTGGTCTCAGGTGGATCCGTCACATCAACTCCAACCCTCGTCTAGGCGTAATCCAGCAAGTCGGTCCAGCTTATGGATGACAACGTCCCTCCGCTGAGTTTACATCTTATATGTACGTACAATATTTATACTTATTATATATGCGAAATTAACTGTGTCAGTTGGTCACATCTAAGCTACTGGTCAGATTTTAGTGACATTTGGCACGTCGAAAGACCGGGCTATTAAAACCCATAGACTACTTTTGCTAAGATATACTTAAACCAGTTGTAATAATCGACTTTTAACGGATTTTCCCCCAAGAGTTATGATATTTATGATCAGTACCAATTTTCGTGGAACCCCCAGAAAGGCTTCACGAAACCCCAGGGTTCCGCGGAACACACATTGAGTATAGCTGCTCTAGAGGGTAATGGGGGGGGGGGGTCTATTTACTATCAATAATATTTTATTGTCCCCCCCCCTGAACCAAAAAAAAAATTGTAACATATCCTATTGTTCCCTGGACCAAAAGCTGTGTACGCTCATGTTGATGGATGTGTGAATGTTTGTTACTCTTTCACATAGAAAATACTGATTGGGTTGTAATGAAACTTAATTTTTTTTAATATCAGACTACCTCACATACATTGATCTGACTCCGAGGTAAGTAGCTTAAGCACTTGTGCTATGGATATCAGAAACAACAGTGGTATCACAAATATATACTTAAATATTATATATTACCACTCAGACACAGAACAAACATAAGTATTCATCACACGAATGATTGTCCTGGTTGGGGATTGAACCCACAACGTGCTTGTCGACAATTATATAACTCATACATAAAAAAAAACACATAGGCTTTATTTTTGTTTGATGTTCAAGCGAAGCCGCGGGGTTAAGCCAGTATATAATACACCAAAGACGAATACAACCTCCATAGCTGTCCAAAAACCTATCTCGACAGTCAATACAAAAGTGTCCGTTACAAAGTCGTCCCCGTTGCAATCCGGCGTCCTAGCAACAGATATTGCTCCTCACATTCGCCAGGGTATCAATCACCGTGGCCGCTCCTGTCTCGTCCAATTTGCCCCGGACACCGCACATAGCAATCTTGACGGCCTCCCTATCTCTGGACACAATTTTTCATTACACTTTTGACCTTTATACGGGATAAACGACCCACTGATGTTTCGCTTTAGAAATTATAGCCTATTTATAGGATATTATTTTCTCTTATACAGTTAAAATTATCGTACTATTATTAAATTTGTGAAATTTAATATTTGTATAGTAATAATGCTTTTGCTGCCTTAAATTATGTGAAGGTTGTGGTACACACAATGTAGTTAATAATTAAATTAACGTATTTTTATTCCCGTAGGCTCTTTTTCATCTCAAAAGAAGTATGTATTTATAAATTTCAGTACTTAAATACCTATCTGCTTATTTTGAAAACCAAACATCAAATGGTAAAATTAATTAGCTTTTAGTACAGATTTAGCAAACTGGTATGAGAATTATAATTATTTTATGGATAATAGATAACGGATCATTATATTGGAGTAGTGTAATTAATATTTTATTTATAATTTTCCATGAATCGAGTACTTACATATTACCCTGTTCATTACAAATATTTGTCTCTAATGAAATCACAAGCTCTGACTAGGGTATCTCTAATCACTCAGCTTTGCAGGATTTAAAAAAGAGCAACCTTGTTAAATATGTAAATATGTTTCTCCATTCCTCTACTAGACCATTCAGCCATTGAAATAATACCGCGCGCGATATATCGAAAGCTATTAGGATGAAACAAAAAAGAGGCAGCCAATGGACGCCACTAGGCAACCGTTCCAGTTGGAACCGGTTTATACCGGTGCGGACCGGTTTATTCCGGGGCGTACCGGCTTATTCCGGATCACGCCGGATTCAATGCACAAAAGTGTGCGTTTTTTGGGAAGGGACAGGCGCTGTCGGGCAGTTTCCCTTATTTGCTAACTGCGGTATAACATCTATATGTATTACTTGCTTTTGTTCGCGGCTCCACTCGTAGAATTTTATCTGTTAAATAAAAACCATAGTATGTTCCGTAAAACCTATCTGTTTTAATAATTCCTTGCTTAAAACGAACCTCTTGCGGTTTAAACTTGTGGCAAGCTTTTAATCACAAACGGTAGAAGTCAAGGCTTTTAGGCGTAATAAGTTGAATTAGGATAAATACATACATACATACATATGTATAACTGTGAACATCACGTCTGCAATCCCCACAAGTGGGCAGAGTCAAAGGGGCGCAAGCCTTCAACCACATTTATATTACTAAAAATAAATCCAAGCTAAAAATAAATCCACATTTATATTACTGATAATAAAATTTCAATTAAAAAAAATACTTATTGTTTTTTTTTTTTGATAAATGCAAAAGACGCCTTCCTGTTAACGACATTATAAAGAATCTAAATCGACTTTTTCAGGCTAACAACGTTTACGTCAAAGTTTTTTACTCACCCGTATCCCGCCATGAGTTGGATTCCCATAAGAACAGGTCCATTAACTGTGGGGTCAACATATGTCCCGGCTTTTAGTGAAGATCGAGCGGTTCACGGACCATTTATCCCGGGCTGATGTATCGCGAAGAGAATGGCCCGGGTGGGGACGGCGTAGCGCGTTTCAATCGGCTTTGCCGTTTCAATTTGCAAATGAAACCCTAAAATTTGCGGCGGATTACGGATGCTTGTAGCCATGCGTTGTAAACCCCATCGTTTATTTTCCGCTGTTTCGTTATGAGTTTTGAAGTGAATTTTTAGTGAAAAATGTGTCACGTGACGAACTAGTTATTTGTCACATTTTTTTCATTTAACCCAACTCAAATTCTTTTTGGGTGAAAGGGATTGATGGAGATTGGACTTGGCCTTTGGAATTACGGGGGTGGTGGTATTTATGTAAGTACAAAACATGAACTTGCTATTATTTTTTAACGAGGAAATTTCCTTACGCTTCTTTACGCCATTCGGAACGGCATGGTGTTTGGGACTCTTAGGGCCCTTCGTATAAAGAGACCCCTATCCGCCCAAGACGAAGTGGTATACCTCCTGCATCGCCCATAGGTGGATATACTTGCTATCACGCGGTATAAGCTCAAAATAAACTGTTCTTCTCACATATTGTAAGTTTTCTAAACAAGAATAAATTTTTAACAGCTTTGTCAGGCCCGTTGGTCGAGTGGTCAGAGATCCTGGCCACGAAACCGAGGGTCACGGGTTCGAATCCCGCTAGGGGAAAATGTTTCGTGTGATGAACGTGGACATTTGTATTCGAGTCATGGATGTTTAAAAACATATTTAAGTATGTCTATCCGTTCATTTAGTATCCATAGCACAAGCATAAGCTTAGTTTGGAACTAGGGAACTGGTGTGCCAGTCTGGAGAATTTATTATTTTATTTTGAGTAGTCACTTTCAAACAAAACGTCTTGACAGTATTATTCTTCTGCTTAAGTTTCGTTTCGTTACTCAGTTGAACGTGCATAACCGCAAACTCAACACTCAGCTATTGACTGCCTTTTACGACGAGCTAATCGAAGAACCCAGTCGCACATTCTACTAAATCCCAGACCAACTGGTCACTTGGAAACGATATATTCAACTTCAGTTTTCCTCAACTATTTTGTTATTTAGTTGCGTAGACATTGCTTACACAGACTGCAGTGTACAAACCCATTAGTGGCAGGGTCAAAAAACGTGTGTCCCAGCTTTTAGTGAAGAGCGAGGTTCGCGCGCCATTTGCGCCGGGCTGACGCACCGCGGAGGGCGGTTGTGGCGTGTTTGAATTTTTCCGTTTTTTACCGTTTCTATTAATAAATATAATTTAAAATAATTTCGAAAACAATTGAACGCCATCTACCTACCAAAACTCGAGTTAAAAAATTTACAGACAAATTTTTGTTGCTCTTTTGATACGATGTAATTTGTTCTGTTATTCTGGGAGCGGTGGTAGCTCAATGGTAAGGACACGCGCCTCTTAACCGAGGAGTGCGGGTTCAAACCCGGGCATGTACCTCTAGATTTTAAAAAATCTATGTACATATTTATACCACTAGCTCGACGGTGAGGGAAAACATCGTGATGAAACCTGCAAATTCAAACAACTTTGAATTTGTAACCATGATCCGAAAATTGTCTGGTTCCCCTATGTAAGGGTTACGAAGGTCAGATCGGCAGTCGCTTCAATGTAATTACCAGACTCGCTATATCCTGGATCATGGTCTAAGCGGACCCCGTCTAAGCACGGGACATAACGCTAGGAAGATGATGAATTTGTTCTGTTATTGTAATTTCCCAGTAAGTTCATGTTTTTTAAGGCGATTTTGTCATTTACAATTCTGTTAACTAGTTATTCAGCCATGTAAATATTGCTCATATAGACTACAGAGTACAAAGCCATTAGTGGCGGGGTCAAAAACACGTGTCCCAGCTTTTAGTAAAGATCGAGGTTCGCGCGCCATTTGCTCCCGGGCGAACGCACCGCGGCGGGTGGCCATGTCACGTTAGAATTTTTTCGCGCTTGTCACAGTTTCTATTTATGAATGGAATCCTGATTAAATGCCAATATTATATTCTAATTAGAAACGATACGTATTTGTATTTTTGATAAAGATAAAAACAAAATACTTTATTAAAACCTTATGATCTATATTCAAAATATTGGAAGGAAGATCTTGCCTTTCATTACTTTCAAGTCCTGAACCAGCATGCTAATTTGACAGGCTCGATGGCTCATTCGGTAGTGACCCTACCCCATGCGCCAAAGAGTTGTGGGTTCGATCCCCACCCAGGACAAACAATCGTTTGATGAAAACTTGTGTTGTATAAAAATTGCTTACAGAGAAAACTTATGAATTAGTGTTGGGGTCAAAATACATGTGTCCCAGCTTTTAGTGAAGGTGGGTATGCGCGCCATTTGCGCCCCGGCTGATGCATCGGTGAACGCATCGCGGAGGGTCGTCACAGCGCGTTAAATTTTTGCGCTTTCTCGTCTTTTTCGTTTATAAATGAAACTCTTGAATTTATGTTTGAAACTGTAACTTGAAAATTTTTTTGGACGTTTCAATTCTAAAACTACATCTTGAAATTTGTATTTTGGATTAATATACAGAGAAAAACTATAACCAAATAATCAGGGACTATATAATATTAGTCTTTTAGAACCAATTTTAGAAACCATATCACAGTTTATTTTATTTAATCTTGGCCTTCGAGTAACAAGAAACGGTCAAAGAAAGAATCTTAAGCTTTTCTATAAAAATGTATGTTCTTACAATACGAAATAATAACGAAGAAAAATAAAGCAAAATACTAGTTACTCCCAGTCTCTAAAAACTCAGTAATTCTCCGTCGCATAAGCGAGAAATGCATACTTTCGCCCATAAAATCCCCTCAGTATCTTAAGAATTCAGTATTTTGCATAACAGCAGAATTAGCTCTACAAAGCCTCAGAAATTACCTCTTTGGAGAGGGATATTTATTTTACGCCCTCTGTAATGGTCTCGCGAAATGGGACTGATTCAGCAGTACGTTCAAGACCGGAGGGATTAAGTGCTTGGAATAGTGTGTCTTCATTTATTGTGTGATTATTGAGTTTATCAACGCATAAAACAGGACAAGTCAAGAATTTAGGAATTTGAGAAAATCTTAAAATGTTTCATTATTTTGAGTTTTCGTTGAAATCAAAAGTGTAATGTCTTTTTTTGTAACCTCTAAAACAATGATTTTAGCTGTTTTTTTTATATATTGGAGAGTTAATAGAAACGCATTTGGATTCCTACTTATTGTAGGGTTGAGCGCATATAATATATTTATATATATATTATATATAGTGCATAATGTTCAGAGCTAATAATTACGCACAAATTTCCTCATTTGGATACAACAATATTTGGGCGGTGGAAGTGCGCAGGAGTACTCGCTAATTGTGCAGCCGCGCGCACAATGGCGGGATCAGCGGTGATTGCGGCACGCAGCGCGTGCATGTGTCAAAGCAGAGTAAGTCAAAATATGTGAATCGGAGAACACACGATTTTAAATGTTTTTGAGTGTGGACTATTATATGTTTTTTTATTTAGTAAGAATAAAGGACATTTAGGTTTTGAATTTCTAATTAATAGAAATCAAATAAATCTCGTTTTTCATTTTAGAAAGTCTTATATGTAAATTTTTTAGCAGGATATTACAGAAATAATGATCTTTCATGATGTAAACCAAACCTTATTTATATATGGCCAAGTCCCAGACCAACATGGAACAGGCCTATGTTAATCTGGGACAAAAAAAAGAATGTGCCAACTGTGGTTATTGTCTAGCATGTCGTAAAAGGCGACTAATGGTTTACGGGCTTTTGGGTATGTGACTGAGTAGGCGACGAGCTAGCCACTTGTCACTCCTTTTTCACAGCTTTCCATCCAACCCAGCCTACTGTCCCATGTTGGTCTGGGACTTAAAAATAATATGCCAACTGTGGTTCTTGCGTACCATGTCTTAAAAGGCAACTAATGGTATATCGAGTTTTGGGTGTGTGATTGTGTAGGCGACAGGTTAGCCGCTTGTCACTGCTTTTTCACAATTTTCTATCTAACCCAGCCCGGATTTATTTTTGGCTAAATGTGGTTGAAGGGACAAGCTGCCCTTTGACTCTGCCTACCCCTTCGAGGATTATGGGCCTGATGTTATGTGTTGTTGTTGTGTGTTATTTATATAATTCTACTTGTTATAAAAATGTTGTGTAATTATTTAGATTTTTATAATTAAAGTCACCTGAAAACACCACAAAACACCCACTACACTGTGATACATGTTCTTTTATATGTTTTTGTAACTGAAGTCATATGAATACATTACTACTCACTAAAATTTGCTCTCTAAGTCAATTGATGCTGTGTTGCCAAATCATCGAAAACTGGGTTACATCATTTTGCCAACTGTGCGCTGGCATAATGGCGGGTAAACACCAACTGCAATCAAGTATGCTTATTATCTGACCAATTGCAAATCTGACCGAATGCGATGCTTATAGCGGTGTGAAAATGTGTTCGAGCTATAATCGAAATATTGCGATTTTATTCGATGACGGGTTTTGGGACGGACAATTAGTGAGTAAGTGAGTTGGAAAAGATTTTTGTTAAACGGGCAGTTTAATGTATACTTTCCTACATATAAAATGTGTTGAATGTTGACAGGTTGACCACAATAAATGATAATAAATATCCGACGACATCACATACATTGATTTAACTCCGAGGTAAGTAGCTTATTTATAGAATACGGAATGGCATGAAACTCGATAAATTTTTATGGTAAGGACCATTGAAAAAAATCCTCTCCATAGAATTATTGCGGTTGCGGTAATGTGGTCAAATTATATAACAAATAACAGCAAATACCAAATTACGCATTACACAGACTTGGAAACTATATACCAAATTCAACGTTATTTCTGTACCACTAAGATCTCTTACATTCAAACATCTACATTGACCATTTCCATACCACCATTTCCAGTCACACTAAAATAAACCTTCATCCGGGCAAATAAGGTGTATTCTAGCTTATGTGTTCACCGAGTGGGCTTAGTACTAAGTACGTTGTGCTAATATTAACCGCGTCGTGTAACACGCGTCGCGCGCACGTGCCCTGGCGTGTTTGACAAACACGATGTTAGTAGTGAACACGGATATTTGTTTCACGTTAGGAATATCGTCGGGTGTGATGTTTACCGGTTCATCACAGCATGTGTGGAGGACATATTTTTAGAATAATTGTATTGGTTGTCCCATATTGGCCTGGGACTTAAAAATAATATGCCAACTGTGTTTCTTGCCTAGCATGTCGTAAAAGGCGACTAATGGTATATCGGGTTGTGTGTGTAGGCGACAAGCTCGTCACTTGTCACTACTTTTTCACAATTTTCCATCTAATTTAGCCCAGTTTTTTTTTGGCTGAATGTGGTTAAAGGGGCATGCTGCCCCTTTGACTCTACTTACCCATTCGAGGATTATGGGCGTGATGTTATGTATGTATTATATTGTTATTGTTTCCTGGCTTGTATGTCATCATGCGAGTATAAAGTTATTTGTTATAAGCTGATGAGAGAATTCGTCGCAGATTGAAGTATAGCTGTGTAACACAGCTCGTGTGTATTCCCTATATTATGCGTTCAATGTTATATTTGTTAACTTTTTTCTGGCGCGTTTGACAAACATGATGCTAGGCATACACGGATATTTGTTTTACGTTAGGAATATCGGAGAGCGTGTAATATATTCTATTTATATTGTCACTCCTTTTTCACAGCTTTTCATCAAACCCAGCCCACTGTACCATGTTGGTATGGGACTTAAAAAGAATATGCCAACTGTGGTTCTTGCCTAGCATGTCGTAAAATAAATAAATAAATAATAAATAAATTCGCCAGACTGACACACCAATTCCCTAGTTCCAAACTAAGCATATGCTTGTGCTATGGATACTAGGTGAACGGATAGACATACTTAAATACGTTTATAAACATCCATGACTCGAGTACAAATGTCAATGTTCATCACACGAAACATTTGCCCCTAGCGGGATTCGAACCCGCGACCCTCGGTTTTGTGGCCAGGGTCTCTGCCCACTCGACCAACGGGCCTGTCAAAGGCGACTAATGGTGTATCGGGTTTCGGTTGTGTGATTGTGTAGGCGACAGGTTAATTTCTGTCTGCAACCAAATTCAGCCAAAAATTAGCCCGGCTTAATTTTTGGCTGAATTTGGTTGCAGGGGCATGCTTCCCCTTCGGGTATTATGGGCGTGATGTTATGTATGTATGCATGTTTGTGAAATATATCAGTATATCACAGCATGTGTGTTCTTATATACTTCCTGTAGTAATCTATGTAATAATGGACTGTCATTTATTTTGAGGCAACTTACCGATTGTATTACACCTTTATACACTTTAGATGTATGCGTTCAAAGTAGTTAGATTTGTTTTATTTTCTCCTGATCTATAGGACAGGGGTGGCGAACCTTTTTAAACAGACGTGCGAAAGTTTATAGGATATATAAAAATATCAGTATAATAGCTGCTGAAGCAGCGGTTAACGTGAATGTTATAGTAAATTTTTGTTGATACTTTTGTTCTCTTAAGTAAAATACATGTCCAACATTATTTACTATGGCACGCGTGCCAATGGTTCGCCATCCCTGGTATAGGAGGTATCTTGGAGTGCATGAAAGTATGAAATAAATAGCAGAAAGCATCATATTCAATAATAAGAAAGAAAAAAGAAATAACATTTATTGGACGCACAATTGTTAATACATACACAGGAAAACGAAAATTGACACAGAACAAAATAGTACTAAAAAAAAAAATTCAGTCGAATTGAGAACCTCCTCCTTTTTTTTGAAGTCGGTTAAAAAAAGGAAAATGAGTAAAAAAAAGCTGATTGTTCCCAATTGGGTCCTTGTCTCAGCATTATGCTACTGCGGCGACAAGCTAACGCCGCAGGAGCGCTGGTATTCTGGCGGGAGCCATTTTTTGTTTATTCGAGGAGAATGGTTAATTAAACCAAGCCAATGCAACCATCACATTAAAAAAGGAACATAATTTAGGACAACAATGTCGATATTTAATAACTTTTGGAATCACCTACGCTTCTAAAATAGTTTGGCTTTTGCTATGGTTTAGGGAAGTGGCGTGAAGTTTAGTTAGTTAGTTAAAGCTACAGTTGATACCAACCTTTTTCACGTTTCATTTGCGTTAATGTGGATTTTCTCAAAATCTCTCGTGAAGATTATTTTTCTGATAGGTAGGTACTCTTTCTCTTTCTATAGCTTTATTACGTTGTTAGAGAATATAAGTGTATGCAGTGCTGACTTTTTTATTTTAAGTACGAAATCCCTAAAGGCAAACACGCTCATGTTTATTTCCTGCCCAACGTTACCTTAGTAATTCAGCGAAGTCAGGACTGTGACTCCTCATTTAAGATACAAATGTTACATCGCTAGCTGGAAAGTTTCGCAGTACATTTCGTTACTGGGGCTATTTACATCAACAATGCATGGGGCAGCCCTGACTCCTGAATAGGCGTTTAATTCTCATTCACACTGCAACAGAACAACTAGTCGAATTCCCACCACAAAGTTTCCAACTCTACTGTTATAAACATAAGGTCGATATTCGGCGGTTGTCGTTAAATGGATAGCAGAGGAAAATTTGGGATTCATATAAAGAACCAACTCACATTTTCGTTTCGCTTGTCCCTTTTAACGCCGTATGACTCTTATGGCTTATGAAATAAGGTTCAAAATTAAATGGGTGGTTAATTCAGGTGTAAGATAGGGTTGTCAAATTTTGTGAAAGACGGTTATAGTGTGGCTAAGATGGCGCGATGCGCTTTTCAGGGCTGGTGTATTTTGAGGTCATTTGCATACTAACTGTGTATATAAATGAAGGCTTTGAGGAGCGAAGCTAGACAATAGATTGGTTTTAGGCAAGGACTTGCATAATCTTAGCTTAAAACCAATATGGACACTATAGCATCATTATAGTCTTATGGACTTTGTACTGCTAGATAGCAAGATTCTTAGGATCAAGTTAAAATTTAAATGAAGCTGTAGAAACTATGAAATACTTAGTTGCTAAAACAAAAGTATCTTTAGACAAGACAGTGTCATAAAAGGATAAGGTAAAGAAGGAACCACTCGTATACGATGCAATATTTAATTAACGTAGTCTATGGTTTTAGTTTATGGTTATAAACTTCGCTTTTTTTAGTGAATGAAAAAAAAGTGTTTTGTGTATTGATTACCGAATTAAACGTCATCTATGTATTCTGGTATAACTTGGTATAATTTAAATTTTCACCGAAATAACTAAGACTTTTATAAAGCGTAACACCTTGCGTTTTAAATATATATTATTTATCAGTCTTTTTTTTTTTTTTTTTTTAGTTGGGGAAACTCCCACGAGCCGTCACCCTCTACTCGGGGAAGCAGAGGGCGGTGTGTCGGACTCGAACCGACTAAAACCCCAACGTGGCCTCCAGCGGCGCAGTCCCGGAGGAGCCTGCATCCCCACTGTCGGGACTATACGACAGCTCCTCCGGTGATGCGCGTGCCGCGCTACGCGGCCCACCTCGCGCGGCGGTGGTCGATGCTGTGCAGCCCACGACAACAGTCGTCGGATGCACAGCACCGAGCACGCGCGCGCGTCGAGACATGCCAGGCCACCCAGCATGTCTCAACCACTCCGCCCAGGATTCAGACACCGATCATCCCCGTGACCGGCGTCGTGGGCCCACTCTCGCGCTGTGCCCTCTGCTATGCCAGAGGGGCACGCGGAGAGCGCCTCGTCGAAGAGGCCGCCTTCCGCCCGGCGACCCAGATTGAGGGCCTAGCCCTGTCGTCGCAGAGGGAGAGCATCGAGACGCTCAATCCCTCTGCGACCCACCACAGCGCGACCCAGCGCGCCCCTGTCGGGTTGCCGAGGATAGGGAGGCGAGCAACGAGACACTCAGCTCCTCCTCTTCCTCGGCAACCCTGGTCCGGCCGCAGTGGGTCTACAGCCGGACCGCCGCAACTGCCCGGTAGCAAGTCGTGCAGTTGCGGCTCACCTCGGGGTCCTTCTTCGCTTCAGCCCTGCCATGTCAGGGCCTACTAAGCCCCCCCGGTACGACAAACCGAGGACCCCGGCGGGGGGGAACAGTCTAACTTAACTCTAGCATTAAGCTAATTAAGTCTACTAAAAGTGAAAAAATTGCATTCGCGTGATTATAAGCAGTTACCACAACTTATGAATATTTGCAATGAATATTTGAACGTAGACCTATTATATTAATTGTTCTAACATTTTAACATTTGCTTATAACTAATGTGTGGTTCCCCAAATTAATGTTATTTCCAACAATAACAAAACCAAGCTCATAAAACGTATCTGTTACTTAAAATCTTGAACGGCCAGCAAATTGTGTTTAGCGCATAGCCTAGTGTTGAAATTAAATTCTTGCTGTAATTAAAACCACTTTGTTGTTTTAAGGCTCACTGTACAGTGACAAAGTGTGTTAGCTAGAATTTTGCTGCGATTAGGAGATTAACGGTTTAATTTTTTATTTTTTATTTCGCTAATGCAGACATAAGGTGAATGATGACATCCTTACTAATATTATGAATGTCAGATTAGTACTGTCAGGGTTGCAATCTAGAGGCATGTTTTGCTGGAGCCAGAGCTAAAAATGTACTGGCCCTTTGGTCAAGCGGTCAGAGACTCTGGCCACGAAAACAAGGGTCGTGGGTTCGAATCCCGCTAGGGGCAAATGCTTCTTGTGATTAACATTGACATTTGTACTCCAGTCATGGATTTATAAAACGTATTTAAGTATGTCTATCCGTTCACCTAGTATTCATAGCACAAGCATAAGCTTAGTTTGGGACTAGGGAATTGATGTGTCAGTCTGAAGAATTTCTGTCATTTTTTTTATTATTTTTTTTTTTTTTTTTTTTCTGGTCTTATCTGGAGCCGAGCTATATTGCTGGATCCAGCATTGCAATCCCTAGTCAAGAGTAAGTCACGTCTTCAAGTCTATAACTACTTACGATTTTTTGACTGCCTCGTTGTTCTAGTGGTAGCATGCGCCGCCTAAGCACCAAGTGGTCCCGAGTTTGATTCACGGGTTGGGCCAAAAATTTGGCGGCTGCTGAAATAAGCAGATTTCGAAATTACTCAGTAACAGTCCGGAGTCATCGAAATAGATGAGGAGGACTATATATTCGTTTATATTTTTATCCAGAGAAAGTGACAGTAGAAAAAGTCTTTGTAAGAAACCTCATTTACCTTATTAGAAAAAAAAGATCAGAAAATCAAATAGAATATTTTTGACTAATTTCGTTTAAGAACGCTGTCAACAACTAATAAGTTGGCGAGGCCACTTGACGGCGCGTTCTAACTTAGCGAAGCACGTAAGCAACGCATCTTACACGTAAGTAGATCAAACGCTTAACTTGGCTCGAACTTCGCGTCCACAGATTGAAACGTCAGGAATTTTTAATATCCCGCCTGCTATGTTGCAAAATATTAAACCGTCGCTGAGAGTCATGCGCCACAGTTATGAAACTAAGATTTGTTCTCGGAATTTAAACGGGAGATGTGACGTTTGAACTATTCTCGGCTAATATTATGAAAGGTTTGTTTGTCTGTTATGCTCTCGGAGATGTCTTGGGCAAGTGTTAATTCAAACTTTGCTTTTGTTCTCATTGCAAAGAGAAGTAGTAAGTATTTTTTTTAATTTGCACCTATTATGGTAAGGACGTTTATTAAACAACTTCGAAAAAATCATTCGAAAATTCGAAATTCGAAAAAATCAACCAGATTGACTGGTTCTTACATTAAAACGATAGAGAACCAGGTAAATTTGATCATGGTTCCATCCATTGTTATGTGCATATCTGCTCCTTGCTAAGTTAAAGAGATTTAATAAATCATATAAGTATATATTTTTTTCTAAACCCAGACAGTGTTTAAATCAAAACTTACTAAGGAATTAAATTTATAAGTCAAAGTCAATGTCAAAATATTTTTTATTTATATAGGTTTCAAAGAATCGTCAAAATCAGTTAAAGAAATATATTTCTGACTACCCCCGGTTCGGAATGTTGCATCTACCGAGACGAATCCGACAAGAAACTTGGTAGTTACCCTTTTCAACAACAGTATTAATAAAGTTGTATTAATGTACGGAGTTACGAGATCTCTTAATCTTGTCTTAATTTTTTAAGGGAAATATTGAAATCGTGAAAAATTATTACCCAAATATTTGTTGAATAAATCGTTGCGTATTCTTGATATTACCTGGATCATTCGTAATCGCATGCAAAAATGTTACGACGAAAACACAACACACATTTCAATATCCCAATACTTCCGCTACGCCGTACGCACACCGAACGAAAAAAGAGTTTTCCAAAAATACAACTTAACTAAGCAACACATTAAGGTACAATAACAGCAACATTTCCTTTTTGTTAGCACGCAATTTTGCCAATAAAGGGGATAATCTTTTCGGCGGAAGATCGCGAGCGACGTTAATAATGCCAGTTAGACCTCGCTTCACAAGGTATAATACAAGCATTGCTCGGTTAGGCTGGGGCTCCGCTGAGAGCGTGGGTGTGTTTTCGTTCAGTGCGGTGCGGTTACTTTGATCTTAATCTGCGTGGATTATGAATGAGATCGTGTATTAAGTTTATTTGGAAAATATTATGTTTGATATAAATAGTATTTTTTTTTTCATTTTTTGTTTACTTACTTACTATTTTTATTTTATACGTGAAAGTACGTCAGTCAGTCAGTTAGTACCGTTTTCATGTCTCAATGTTTTTGATTTAATTGATGCTAATTGCTATGAAATTTGGTACTTCTTCTTTAGTGTGGTAATTTCATAACAATAAAGCTTGTTATTAATAACTGGCCCGTTGGTCGAGTGGTCAGAGACCCTGGCCACGAAACCAAGGGTCGCGGATTCGAATCCCGCTAGGGGCAAATAGGCCATCATCAATTCAAATTATCAACAGATCTTCATTGCACAATTAAAATTAAATACTCTCCGTATTTTTAATAAAATTGCGGTATTAATAATTTTACGCTGTAATATAGGAACTAACATGGATGGATTGTGTGAAAGATGATATGAGTGAAATGGGAGTGGATAGCTTGATGACGGCTGACCGGGACGTATGGAAGAAGAAGACATGCTACCCCGACCCCAGGTGAACTGGGAGAAGGGCAAGAAGATGATGAATATAGAAACTAACATGGTTCTACTATGTCACCGCTAACGATCGCTCCCCGGTCTAATAAATGTATTGTCAGGACAATAGCTGTATACGACATACCTAATGGTTGTTTTTGGAAAATAACAACGGCGCAGGACAAACGATGTGTGTTTTATTTTACGCCAATTATTTTTGCGCTAGCGTTCCGTACGACAAAGTTCTGATACAAGTTTTTACTAGTTGTCTGTTGTTAGAAACATATTTTTTGTGAAGGAGCGGCCCGCAATCCCCGAAGGGGTACGTTAGGTCTAACGGGCAGCTAGCCCTCTGAACCACATTAAGCCAAAAACTAAAACGGTTAGATAGAAAATTGTGAAAAATAGTGACAAGCAGCTAGATCGTCGCCTACGCAATCACATACCCAATGTGCCATTAGATACCTTTTATGATGTGCTAGGCCAGGAATTGGCACATTATTTTTATGTCTCTGATCAACATGGGACAAACGAATCACCTGATGATAAGTAATCACAATGGACAATTGCAACACCAGAGGCATTTAAGTCGGTTGTATATTTTTAGGCTCTGTTAATTTGTCAGACCTAAGTAGGTTTGACAAGTTTTTATATTCAAAACTTAATAATTTAATTTTTAAATGAATAATTTTTGCTATTATTTCTACTTAGATATAATAGCAACAATCATCAGCAGTTATGTGTAATCAAAATACGCTCTTTCTGAAACGATCGAAAATGCACTGCAATGCAGTCGCTTCAATGTAATAACCAGACTTAATAAATCCTGGATCATAGTCAGAGCAAATCCTGACTAAGCGCGGGACATAATGATAGCAAAGTACAAGTTGTGGTACATCCGCCTAAAAAAGTGTATTGCCCTAACTCGTTCAGTTTAATGTAAAACCCAATAGACTTGACATCTCACCAGCTAATCAAGACTTGCCATAGGACACCAGCCGTATATAGACTAGGAGAAAGACGTCAAACTTCACCTAATTCTGCACATGATTTTCATTGCATCATTTTATTTTTCTCTAACATATTAAACGAACTAATTATTGAAGTACTTGATATTCCTACTTTACTAATATCATAAACAAATAAGTGTTTAATTTTTTTTTGTAACAGATCATCGTGATTTTAAATGAGAATATTTTGAACTACAGAGCGGTGCGGTGGTAGCTCAATGGTAAGGACACGCGCCTCTTAACCGAGAAGTGCGGGTTCAAACCCGGGCACGTACCTCTGGATTTTTCAAATCTTTGTACGTATTTATACCACTAGCTCGACGGTGAGGGAAAACATCGTGATGAAACCTGCAAATTCAAATAACATTGGATTTGTAACCATTATCCAAAAATTGTCTGGTTCCCCTATCTTAGGGTTACGAAGGTCAGATCGGCAGTCGCTTCAATGTAATTACCAGACCCGCTAAATCCTGGATCATGGTCTAAGCGGACCCCGTCTAAGCACGGGACATAACGCTAGGAAGATGATTTTGAACTACAGAGGAACTGATATGGGCTTTATTAACCGGAAAAATATTGCCTACTTGCAGGAAATCAGATAAAAAATTAATTAAAGGCGCAGACTAAGCTGCTCAATGGTAAGGACACGCGCTTTTAACCGAGAACTGCGGATTCAAACCCGGGCACGTACCTCTGGATTTTTCAAATCTATGTACGTATTTATACTACTAGCTCGACGGTGAAGGAAAACATCGTGATAAAACCTGCAAATTCAAACAACTTTGGATTTGTAACCATGATCCAAAAATTGTCTGGTTCCCTATCTTAGGGTTACAAAGGTCAGACCGGCAGTCGCTTCAATGTAATTAACAGACTCGCTAAATCCTGGATCATGCTCTAAGCGGATCCCGTCTAAGCACGGGAGATAACGCTAGGAAGATGATGACAAAGCTGCGGGAAACAACGAGTAAATCATGAAATATATCAACGCGATATCTCAGACTAATTAATTCATTATCATTAGGTTTAATCCTTCAAGTGTCAACAGCGTCTACACATTTGTATAACACATAAATCTGACATGAAGAGGGTACAATTGTTCCTAACGCCTGTCTAGGCTCCAGTGAGATCAAAGGTGATCAAAGTTATTTATACCTTTATAAACAGTATGTAAATTACCTAAAGCACTTGGATACCCTGTGAACGTTGGTATATATTTGTAACTCATATTAATTATAATGTTCTGCTGCGATAAATGTTGTTTGGTACGCTCATACATTACTTGATACTAGCGACGTTTGATTGAACTTACGTTTATAATGTTTTGATTTAATCTTATGAATGAAGAAGTTTCCACAGCATGCTATGCTGTGCCCATTTTAAATATGGATGGAAGTGTTTGTGGAAAACGCATCTATTTAAATGTTAGTTCTATCATAGCAGTATTTTTCTCTCTAAAGAAGTCGCGTATTCAATATTTAAATACGCGACTTCTTTAGAGATTGAATTTTTTTTTCAGAAAAAGGTTCTCACCGAATGTGTTTAGAATTTTACTTTTTTCCTTTCGCCGGCGACCCTCAAAGTAACCGCGGCCCACCTGGGGTTCGCGATCAACAAATTGAAAAACACTGATCTACAGTAACATTTCACGCTCTCACAAATACCTTCCTAAAATTATCTACCACCTCCCGGACTAACACTCCCATGGTATTTATTCCAAAACCTAAATATGGTAGTACATCTGCGTTATGCAAATCTGGCTGTAATGTATGCAAACAGTTGTTAGCAAAGTTGTTGGCTACGGACTCGGAATAGGTAATTGTTATTATGAGCGGAGACTTTGAGTTTCCGAAGGTGTACCCCACTTAGATTATCTTAACGGCATGGGCGCGGGATTGTGACGCAAGTGCCGTTACGTCGAACAACAAAAGTTTTATAATCCTCTGTACAAGGGTTATATGCTTATTCGAACGTTGGATTTTTACGACTGCTTTCTTGGCCTATTAGTCAAGTAAATTTAGACATGGAAAGATACAATAATTCACATAGAGGCAAAAATTGGTATGAACGTTCGAAACACCATATTTAATAAATACTGAAAAGACCCTATCGATAAAAAAATATTCAAGGTCAAAAGTATAAAAAAATGTTTTTTCAAGGTTATGAGCAAAACGGTAAGTTTTATCATAAAATCCGATGTGACAAAAATTTTATATCAGATCTATAAAAAATGTCTCAAAACTTTTTTTCTTCTAAGACCGTTTCTGAGATATGAAATGAAAAAGTACAAATGTTCATATTTTTTGTAGCTTCACTATTATTTTTAAGGCTAATTTAACCGGACTGCATCGATTTATTTTGTGAGCTATTCGAGTGTAGCCTTTAACATGGATTGCATATGCATTTGTAGGAGTTTTATTTATTTTACAAAGTCAATGCATTCAACCACTAATTAAATACGTACCTAAATATATAATCAAGTCTGTAATTTCCGGAGGAGTGGGCAGAATCCAAGGTGCAGTAAGCTCTTTCAATTGATTCTAGTATAAGATGAACATTTATGAAAAAGTAATGCCAAGTAGCCAGCTCATAGCGTCAAAAGAGCCTATCTCGACCGATCGGTCGGCGTCATGCCCATCGCCCTGGATATTGCTGGGGTGATGCAGTGCAGGCAGATCTCTGTGAACTTCAAGCCAACAACTGGCGGACCAGAGCACAGGACCGAGATAGTAAGCGAAGTCTTATATCGGAGGCCAAGACCTAATTTGGGTTGCTGAGCCATCGGAGTAAGAGTGGCCAACTCGTCGCCTAAACACAGATTCAATACTCCTTTAGGTATTACATGTAAGATGAAGAACACAGTTGGCATATTCTGTTTAATATGGACATCTACCTTCTTTCAGATTTTATATGAATTTTTGTACAATACTTAGTATTTCTTGAGGTATTTAGATATGTACATGTCAATATACATAATATTACGCCCATAATCCCTGAAGGTGTAGGCAGAGTCAAAGCAGCAAGCCGCTTCAATCACCTTCAGCCAAAAATAAAACTGGTCTGGGTTAGATGGAAAATTGCGAAAAAGTAATGATATGTGGCTAGCTTGTCGTCTACACAAAGACATACCCAACACCCGATATACCATTAGTCGCCTTTAACGACTTGCTAGACAAGAAACACAGTTGGCATATCATTTTTAAGTCCCAGACCAACCCCATATAATTGTACCACTATTACCAATTTTATATTTTCCACCGATGCTGTTGGGTTATATTTACATAATTTGCACGTGTCAGAAACTTACCTGTCCCTTTCGCATGCTCGTGTGCATGACATCCTGTCAATGGGAAAAACGGGACAGAAAATTGGGAATAGCTTTTGACGGAACGGAATTTTCTCAATCTATTTATGTTCAGCGAGATAGTGGGTATTACCATAACTATTCAGTAATCTGTTGTATTACATCTAATATCAGAGTATTTATAGTACAGTTTCTTATTTTCTTTGACAGTGACTTTTTATTAGTTATGGTAATAGTTAGGGTTTCCTAGTTATTTATTCAAGAAACTAAGTAAATTCAATACAGGATTAAAATCTGATCGTTATAAGTAGATATATATATCGGATTATGGGCCCACGTTTGTATCTGATGTCTAAATAATGCATGCAATGCAAAAACGTTATAGAGCTTAAATATCAATAAATATCTTACATGACTGTATGTAACCTTATTGAACAACTAGCAGCAGCCCGCGGTTTCACCCGGCAGTTTCTGTTCCCGTGGAAATACAGGGTATAAAGTAGAATCTATGTTACTCGCTGATTAAGTAGCTTTCCATTGGTGAAAGAGTTTTTAAAATCGGTCCAGTAGTTTCGGAGCCTATTCAATGCAAACAAACAATCAAATATTTCCTCTTTATATATAGTATTGTATTTAATACTAGCTGTGCCAGCGGTGTCACCCGCGTTTATGGTTAATATTATAAAGATTATTTCCGTCATACATGATTTCTATGTAACTTTAACCATTAAGGCTGCACACGCGATGGAAGCTTAACAAATGGAGTAACTTCTCCCGTTTTCCTAACATTTCCCTTCACTACTCTGCTCCTATTGATTGTAGCGTGATGAAAAGTATACTATAACCTGCCCAGGAGTATGAAGAATAATTGTACTAAGTTTCGTTAAAATCCGTCGAGTAGTTTTTGTTTCTATAAGGAACATACAGACAGACAGACAGACAGACAGACAGACAAAAATTTTACTGATTGCATTTTTGGCATCAGTATCGATCACTAATCACCCCCTGATAGTTATTTTGAAAATATATTTCATGTACAGAATTGACCTCTCTACAGATTTATTATAAGTATAGATTATAATAAAGGTTACAACAACGTTGTGTTTGCAAATAGGAAATGTTGGAGCCGCTGAAGGCCTGGGCCTGGGCTCACCTGCCACGACCAGATTGGTCGTGTGTTAACAGAAGGTGATGTTAGGAGTCATAAAAACCGTAGAGATTGTATGAAAAGGATCATGAATGTTGAAGAAGCAAGCGAGGTGTGTAAGAATCGTGCTATATGGCGTTCGGTTCTCTCTTTCTACCCCGCAAGGGAAGTGGCGTGAAGTTAAGTTAGTTATTTGTAAATAACTGCAACGAAGATAAGGCGTATACATACAATTCAATGTTCCCATGGTACTCCGGAAAATGTAAATTTTCAATGATTCCCATCAGTCATTTTTTAACTCAAACTCATTGATATTGTAAATGGGAAACTTAGGCGAGAAGCCCAAAAAACATGATGGATCGAACTTAAAAAGTGAGACACATGGGACTAATCTACATTATAATAAACCTCATCAGTCACGTGCAAATGACATGTGGAAAAGTTGAGAGTTAGCGAACAAATTAATAATGTATCGGGAGATGCTTTCTTGAGTTTATTTTATGGATAACTTTTGCATGCGACGTCATCTGTAAATTGGAAAGATACCTAGGCCGAAGAGGATTGACTAAGAAAACGTCTGTATGAACATAATGGCTAGAAATATTTTAGAAAGAGATTTCTGTTATTTTTGTGGCCAAAACAGCCGATAATGTTGAATCTTCGTAAAATTTTAGTTTGAACCCAGAAAAAGAACATTATGCTCTTTTTTATCTCGGAAAGAACTATAACTCGCAAAAGATGGACGGAGCCGCGGTAAAAGCTAGTTATTTGTATACAGTTGTTTGTAGAGATAAACATATAAATCTGACTCCGAGGTAAGTAGCTGCACTTGTGTTACAGATATCAGAATCAACAGTGGTATTACAAATATATACTTAATATTGGATATTAACACCCAGACACAGAACAAACACAAGTATTCATCACACAAGTTTGTCCTGGGTGGGGATCGAACCCACAACGCATGGGGCAGGGTTACTACCGAATGCGCCATCAAGCCAGTCTTAAACATCTACGTATGTACCTACACCTTTATTTAAAAATCTTTAGGTTCAGAATATATATACTTATATAAACTTACGAATTACGCTCGAATGTATTCCCTTTAATCTCAAACTATGTACTATTAGTACTTACTGACGAGCAAATATATCTTCAACACACCTAGCAACTAAACACCATACTAATTTACGAAAATCGGTAACGTTATTGAAATTCAAATCGCAATTTTATCCGTTTTCCGTTACAATAGAATCCATTGAACCGGAGATATAGCGATAAAATATATTATCGTTCGCTATGAAGCAATGTAATAGTCTTTTGCGTCCAGTTTTATCACCAGGGAAATGGTTTATGTGTCTGCTTTACTTACAATTTGATAGTGGCTATACGGAGCTCTATTACGGCAAGCTGTATTTTTGGGTTTTCAAATTCAAAATGTTTTTTTCAATTGTCACTTATAAATAGTCTACTAACTATCTTTATAACTACGTATAGTAAGTTCGTAAAGTTACTATCAATTATGAATATTGATTCTGGTTGATTGGCATTGATTGATTGATTGACAGGCCTGCTGTTCGAGTGGTCAGAGTCCCTGGCCACGAAATCAAGAGTTGCGAGTTCGAATGCCGCTAAGGGCAAATATTTCGTGTGATGAACATGGACATTGGTATTCGAGTCATGGATGTTTATAAACGTATTTAAGTATGTGTATCCGTTCACCAAGTATTCATAGCATAAGCTTATAAGCATAGTTTGGAACTAGGGAATTGGTGTGTCAGCCTGGAGAATTTATTATTTTTCTAAATCCAAGAAAAGTCCGACAAGTGAATAATTTCCTTGATTTTTTTGGTCAGTAGCTTGAAAAAAGCGAAACACGTTCAAATAAAATAAATGTGTAATGTAATTATGATCCCAATCAGTAAAATTATCCCGAAAAATATTAATCTGTAACAGATTAAGTTCCATGCAAGTGCAACTGCGGGCAAAAGATAGCTTGTTAAAAAACGAAAAAAAAAATATTATAAATTATTTGAGCTGAACTTCCTATACTTCTGTGTTGTTTCTTAAACCTAACAGAGCATTATACCAACAAAGTTAGACTCAATAAAATAAGTGAAAGTTTAATTCACTCACTAACCTAACAAGAGTTCGCCAAAACGCAAACCCGTGTATCCCAAAAAATAATAATAACCTCTATTAACACCGCACTCTTCCATAAAGCTTACGCACTTAGCGTTTACGATGTTGCGTGTCCCGCGGAACATTGTTGCGCGACACAACTTGATAGTTCTATTTGATTACCCACGCGGCGTCATGGCGAAGCAACAGTTTGCAAGTAGGCATTTCGCAATTAAGTAAGTCAAACAAAGGCTACCTTTTAATAAAATCAAAATCCTAAGTTCGTCGACTTCCACTTTCATTTGATGAAAACGTAGTTCTAATTATTTTATCAGCCTGTATTTGTTCACATAGGCCTATACTAAAAAAGTTAAATTACTATCCCGGTTTTTACTCAAATATTGAAAAGAGTAAAACAATATAAATTATCTTTAAATTTATATATAACTAGTGATCCGCCCCGGCTTCGCTCGGCGAGCACAAAACCATATGACACTATACGTATAAACCTTTCTCTTGATATATTGTAATGTCTATATATTGTTGAAAATCGCATCAACATCCCTTGCGTAGTTTAAAAGTAAGTTAATAAGTAAATTCTCCAGACTAACACACCAGTTCCCAAGTTCTAAACCACGCTTATAAGCTTTTGCTATGGATACTAGGTGAACGGACAGACTTAAAGACGTTTAAAAACATCTACGACTCGAGTACCAATGTCCATGTTCATCACACGAAACATTTACCCCTAGCGGGATTTCAACCCGCGACCCTTAGTTTTCTAGCCAGGGGCTCTAACCACTCGACCAATGGGCCCGTCCTAACTAAATTAAAACATTAAGTAAATTAATTCAGCTTAACGATGTTTTACCTTTACTCAATAAGTAATATATATTTTTAGACATTTTCGTCCATTTTCCACAAATGGCAATTTTTGAGTTAAGTCACTTTATTCTGTGAGTGCGAATGTGATATATCTGTTTGCGCAGCGCATCGCCCGCGGTTAGTTTAAACGCCACTATAACATAACTCACGTACTACAATTTATATTGTAGAAAATCTAGCCTTTATGTCTTCTATCGTAACTTATGATCTACTTTTGTAAAGATAACTGCAGTATTTTAATTTGCACGTTACATAAATACACTGAAAATTATGAATCGAATTTGCCATAGTTATATATTCGTTTAACTGGTAAGTAAAATATAATATAATATACATACATAACATCACGCCCATAATCCCCGAAGGGGTAGGCAGAGTCAAAGGGGCAGCATGCCCCTTCAATCATTCAGCCAAAAATAAAGCAGGGCTGGGTTAGATAGAAAATTGTGAAAAAGTAGTGACAAGCGGCTAACCTGTCGCCTACACAATCACACCCAAAACCCGATATACCATTAGTCGTCTTTTACGACATGCTAGGCAAGAACCACAGCTGGCACATTCTTTTTTTTTGTCCCAGACCAACATGGGCCAAGTCCCAGACCAACATGGGACAAATATTATTATATTATGTACTAGCAATGCCCCACGGTTTCACTCCCGCAATCTCTGTTCCCGTGAGAATACGGGAATAAAATATACCTTATGTTACTCGCTAATTAAGTAGCTTTCCTTGGTGAAAGCATTTTCCAAATCGGTCTAGTAGTTTCAGAGCCTATTCAGTTTAAACAAACAAACGATTCTCCTCTTTATAATATTAGTATTATACGAGTAGATTCACGTATATTTTACATGATTCAAACAGAGAACTGATTTTGAGGTCAGCTGAGATTATTTACTTACAACACTAAAAGTAGGAAGCCCGCTGCCTGGTTGCAAATAGTTACCGCAGCCTATAGACTTTCGCATCATTAGTGGTATCAGAAGTGTTGGTAGCTTAGTTACTGAGCTAATAAACATTATCTCTACATTGGGTATTCGGGTTCCTACCTATTGAGCACCTAAAGCAAACTTTGCTTTGCTGATTTAACAAAAATAAAGTGCATAGATAATTCTATAAACCCAAAATTATCTATAAGTTACCTAAAGTAAGCTTGCTTGTGCAATATCCCTTCACACTTTATCAAATCTAGCTTCTATCAGTTGAAAATCTTGTGCAGAAGCCACAACGCTCATCGAAACGTCCGCAACGAAATCACAAACCCGCCTAAAATTAAACACCGCTCAAAGTCAATTGAAATAGAACCGTATCCGACTTGTGTTCCGCGCGGAACACGTCTGATCGGAGGACGTTCCGACCGAGCGACTTGTTACGACATACCGACAGACGGGCTGTTCCAAACGTGTTCTATTTGATTCGGTTGCGAAATCTATCGGAACAAATATAGCTCACGAGAGTATTATGGGTTGCTTCGGTACGTTTCATAAATGTTGTCAGTAAATTTTTAATGGATCTTAAGAGGGGTTACCGGTTTGAGTGTTTTATTTGTTTCTTACTTGATATAAATGTTATCTTTATACCTTAATTGTTTGTTATATGATGTCGATGTTACCTCTATATTATTGGTCTCATCTTGGTCTGGGACTTAAAAAGAATGTGCCAACTGTGTTCCTTGCTTGGCATGTCGTAAAGGCGACTAATGGTATATCGGGTTTTGGGTATGTGATTGTGTTGTCGACGAGCTAGCCACTTGTCACTACTTTTTCACAATTTCCTAGCTCACCTAGCTCAGTTTTATTTTTGGCTGAATATGGTAGAGGGCTTGCTGTTCCTTTGACTCTGCCTTCCTCTTCGGGGATTACGGGCGTGGTATGTATGTTATGTGATTAAAGGGGCTTGGTATTCCTGTGACTCTGCCTACCCCTTTGGGGATTACGGATGTATGTTATGTATGTATATTTGTTACATCTTTATCCATATCTATTTGCTACCTACGCTTAATGTTAAGTCTGTAGTTTCAACCCAATATGGGTGCAAGATGACATTGATCGGCCTGTCTACATCACGGCATAGTTTTTCACAAAGCGCTAGTGATGTAATTCCCACCGTTAAGTAATAAGATTCAATACTAGTCTTGGAAGAAAACTATTTGGAGTGCGACCATACGTACGTTCATATTACTTTAAGTTTATGTTTACTTAACTAGAGGATTTGTTAAATGTCAACTTTTGTACACCTATCCATTGCAGTTGCCACTGTCTATTAATCAATGTCCTTTCAATGATGGTAAATTGTTATACATACATACATACATAATGTCACGCCTTTTTCCCATGGGGGTAGGCAGAGATCACGTACATTAATTTGCTACGATCCTGACATATACCTTTCGCTTCTTCTACATTCATAAGTCTTTTCATACACGCTCGTCGGTTAAGGGTGCTGTTTACCTGACCTTTGTAAATTGTTATGGGGTGTCTTTTTTAACGTTTTTGAAAACACGCCTTATAAGACAAATGTGATTATAATATTATCACAGTTTCTCTATTTAATGGATATATATTTGATTAAAAGGTATTATAATAGGGATGTTGACTGGCTAGTCAATTGAGATACTTTTTTAAGCGCTGTCAAAACGAAATCACTTCATAGATTTTGTATGGGCTTGTCAACGTGTGACGTGACTAGTTTGTATAGTCAACTGACTTAATATTAAGCAGTTTTTGTAAAATTAAAAATCTTAGACTCAATATGATTGAAAATCAATAAGGCTTAACAGCATACTACGATACTTTCTTTTTCAGAATTGATATTTCACAATTAAATATAAATGGTGTCAACATCCCAATTTATTGAACGGGTCATAATAACTCCAACTTTAGTAAGAAAAACGCCAATAGCTCGCAAACTATGAAGGTACTTTAAAAATTAGAAATACTGAAGTAACCAAATAAAGCCTTACATAAATGACGTTAGATACACGTTCTATGAATACTGTCGTCTCACCGTAATGCGGGCGAACTCAAAAACATCCTCAGATAAATGCCTTGTTAAGCGCACGATAAAACAGCGCACTCCAGCCTCTCAAATATTAACACGAGACCTTTATGATCAAATTTATTGCGCGCCCGTTATTGCAGCGCGGTTTAATTATAAATTGATGAAAGTCGGCGCCCAGTGATTCAGTGCTGGTAGCACGGAGTTTGCGGGGGCTGGTAAAAGATGGCGCTGTCTTGGTAGATCGCGTTAGTTAGGATATAGGACCCTACAAAGATTAAGGTAAATAGAACTTATGTGTTGAATCAATATCTATATATGACAAATTTTATTTTAAGCCGATAATTTTACTTTTACAATGCTATTATAGTGCCGACATCTTTAGTTTCTATATAAGACTAGTGTAAAAGGTACTTACCTGCATATTTGTCTTGGCAATGAGCTCATGTGAAGATTCCTTCGCACTCAATATTTAAAATAGAGATGAGCAGATTGTGTAAAATATAATACGAGGAAAATTCGACTGTATAGCTGACCGTTAAGTGTGGAAGAAGCCATATTATCTCAAAAACACCAGGTGATAGAAACAGAGCAAGAAGATTATTACTTGAAATACTGATAAATTAAAATAGGCTATTTTCCTCAATAATTTTTAATAGTCCACTATTGAGATTACAAGAAAATATTGCTTATGAATTTTTCTTTTGTTCAACAAACTAAAAATGACGATACAGAGCGTTAAAGTACCGCGTGACGTCACTAGGTGTGTAAAATTTTACCGCCCAAGTGACTTAAAGAGCTAAATTTCAGATCTTTGAAGCGCTGTATCTTTGTCATTTTTCGAGTATCAGTTAGAGCAAAAAATACATATTCAATATTTTTTGAGTATACCCTATTATAATATATATTTTTTTCTAATTAAGAAAAATACACTTCAAATGCTTTCCAGTTTTCCGCATCCCATTAATAAATTCTCAACAACACCAGGCTTAATTCCCGCAATATTAATCAGTGCTTTCTAAAGCACCGAGCTGAAGAGGCTGCGCTGACGAGACAAGAGGCCGTTTCATCGGCCAGCGATGCAAAGAGGCTCTTGTGCCATGGGGGCCATTAGCCGGCTCGATAGACCCTACAGTTTTGGTTTAGCGCTTGACACGTTTTTAGATGGATTTTTTTTTCGATTCCGTGTTTAAGGTATGTAAAAATTACTTTATTGTGCAAAGCAATGACAGCTTTGTGCATAAAACGTCAACTTACATTTGAAGTTTTAGTTTCGTTCTTAGTACCATTTGATAGTTGAAATTTAATGTATGTTACTGACTGTTCAAATTGTGCATTAAAGCGTTCTTAATGAATAAGGGCTATTATAAGATTGAAGACTTCCTAAATGATAAGCATTTATGTTTAACTTCATAATGAAGTGTTCACCTGCAGTGTTGTTACCTAATAAGTACTTATAGAATATTAAGCACGAAATTGTAAATCTTTGCATTTAAATGAGTAACTATCGAGTTTCTTGCCGGTTTCTTCTCGATAGATTCTACCTTCCGAACCGGTGGTAATCCTTTTTTCTGTTTAAATTGACTATTTATAAGTGCTTTTTTGAAGCCTATATAAATAAAGAGATTTTGAATTTGAATTTGAATTTGACGCGATTAGTAGAGTAGACTTATTTTTGAGATAAAACCCTCACACTTAAATAATTTTGCTAAAGAGCTGTTGATCTAAATTATCCATTTGCGAAGCTCATTTTCGTTATTACACTATGTAATATCACAGTAGATTTTTTTTTTTTGAAAATCTTATCTTGATTTTCATCTCACTATTAATAATTTGACTCGCCATTTTTTTGCCCAATTAGGATACGAGTTACCCTGAAGTAAAACTTGCCTAGACACAGGCGGCCGACCGAATTAATACCAGAAATAAATGATTACAGCGATACGAAATTATTATGTATCTGACAGGCTCGATGGCGCATTCGGTCGTGACCCTGCCCCATGCGCCAAGAGTTGTGGGTACGATCCCCACCCAGGACAAACAATCGTTTGATGAATACTTGTGTTTGTTCTGTGTCTGGGTGTTAATATCCAATATTTAAGCATATATTTGTAATACCACTGTTGATTCTGATATCCGTAACACAAGTGCTTGCTACTTGGTTCGGAGTTAGACCAATGTATGTGATGTTGTAGGATATATCGACGATATCGACATCGACTGGCCCGTTGGTCAAGTGGTCAGAGACCCTGGCCACGAAAACAAGGGTCGCGGGTTCGAATTCCGCTAGGGGCAAACATTTCGTGTGATGAAGATGGATATTTGTACTCGAGTCTTGGATGTTTATAAACGTATTTAAGTATGCCTACCCGGTCACCTAGTATCCATAGCACAAGCTTATAAGCTTAGTTTGGGACTAGGGAATTGGTGTGCCAGTCTGAAGAATTTATTATTATTTACCATATTTATATTTACTAAATAACTACTACGCAGAGCGGTGGTAGCTCAATGGTAAGGACACGCGCCTCTTAACCGAGGGGTGCGGGTTCAAACCCGGGCATGTACCTCTAGATTTTAAAAAATCTATGTACATATTTATACCACTAGCTCGACGGTGAGGGAAAACATCGTGATGAAACCTGCAAATTCAAACAACTTTGAATTTGTAAGCATGATCCAAAAATTGTCTGGTGCCCCTATCTTAGGGTTACGAAGGTCAGATCGGCAGTCGCTTCAATGTAATTACCAGACTCGCTAAATCCTGGATCATGGTCTAAGCGGACCCCGTCTAAGCACGGGACATAACGCTAGGAAGATGATGATTATATTTACTAAATATTTGTGAACTACTCGCTCGCAAGTCGCACTAAAAGTTATAGTACTTCCGCTGAGCTAGGTATTGCTTCAATTCTATTCAATTGATTTAAATTTAAGTCAATGGCGTAACGGGATGTGGGGGCCTGATGACCTGTAATACAGGTCCTCCCGTACCTAGCATAGGCATCAGACTCACACAAACTTTTACTTAACCTAACAATTTGTAAGTTTTCCAATGTATGCTAATAAACGAATTTGAATTGAATTAGATTGGTTAACACCAACATTATCGTTATATAATAATCAAAATGATCCACCAACAAAAACATAGACATGTTAGCCCTAATAAGAAAGAAAGAAGTCTTACAAACATAAAATATAAAAATGTAAACAATAATGACACTAGAAATCCTTCCCACAAATTCCCCGCTCAAACCACATTCCCTTAAATTCCCAAGCATTTCATAACGCACCGGGAAAACTATGTGCAAAACGTTGCTGCAGCATCCCAGCAGTAAACCCGGGGGCGAAGGCCTACGTGAATGGGTAAAAATGAAATTTACACGAACGATGAAGTGCGCGAGAAAGCAATTTCCTTGCGGCGCCTCAGTAATGGCTACTTTGTTACTGATTCAGGAGCCAGAATGGCGTGGAGGTTCTAAGTGTGATCTTTACTTATGTTTAAGTAAAGATCACACTTAGCACAAGCTGACAAGCTCGATGGCGCATTCGGTAGTGACCCTGCCCCATGCGCCAAGATTTGTGGGTTCGATGCCCACCCAGGACAAACATTCGTGTGATGAATACTTGTGTTTGTTCTGTGTCTGGGTGTTAATATCCAATATTTAAGTATATATTTGTAATACCACTGTTGTTTCTGATATCCGTAACACAAGTGCTTAAGCTACTTACTTCGGAGTCAGATCAATATATGTGACATCGTTGACTATTTATTATTTATTTGTTTATTAAGTTTAAGTTCGCTTGTGACCACCGTCGTTGCAACACGGCCGTAATGTCAAGTACTCATGTACTACATAATGCATATCGCGTTTAGTCCCGTCAATAATGTTTCTAATTATATTTAAGTTGTCTGGCTCAGTGACCCTGCCCTGTGCGTCAAGAGTTTTGGTTTCGATCCCCACCTAGGGCAAACATTTGTTTGATGAATGCTTGTGAGTGTGAGTGTTATTATAGTATTTAGTATCTATACATTTGCATTACCACAAAACTGTGTGCTTTCCAATCTAATTAGTTCGAACTACGTTTTCATAGGACGGTCATTCAATTACAGTTCCCTTTTATAATGTAAAGGTAATTTCGGAACTCCTCCGAAACGGTTCGACCGATTTTAATGATTTTTTCACCCTCCTACCCCTACCTCCCATTTTGATCTCGAAAACGGGATAGTACAAAGTCTGCCAGGACAGCTAGTAAACAATTAACTCTTAATTCAACAGCATATTCTGCACAAACCTATTTTTTTTCTAGATTTACGAGTTTCAAATATTGAGTAAATACCTTCACATCCACATTTCTTGCATCCAAGTTTATTCAGCGGTTGCGGCGTTAAGGTCCCGTAGAAAATTGCCCCGACCTTCCTGCTTTAATTTGAAACTAGCCTTAAAAACTCTTTTACATGGAATATTTTAATATCGTCTATGTTTACCCTATCAGAGTATAAGGTTTGCTTTTGGTGACTTCAGCGAAGTTGAATTTGAGGCAGAATTCCGCAGCGTGAAATAAGCACATAAAATATTAGCTTAGGCGAGGGAACATTTTAAATTTCGTATTCTAGTTGAGTTTAGATAGTAATATATTGTCGCTTTTTACTAAATGTATCTATAAACATAGTTCTGTAAGAATTCAAATTTAATTTTTTAATAGGTTTTGCCCCCGACTCTGCCCGCATGCGGTCTGTAATAACTACTAGCGTGTGCCCTGCAAGATATGAAAACTATCATTCTTTTTTAAATTAACATTTTTATTGTTTTCGTGAATCAGTGACACAATATGCTTAGTTTTTAAAATACATACATACATAACAGCACGCTTTAATCATATTCAGCTAAAAATAAAACTGGGCTGGGTTATATGGAAAATTGTGAAAAAAGTAGTGACAAGTGGTTAGCTCGTCGACTAAACAATCATATACCCAAAACCCGATATACCATTAGTCGCCTTTATTTGGTATCGAGGTATAAGTATTACCATTATTCACAAACAAATATTATCATAAACATTTACATAGACAACATGATCAGGTAATACTCTAATAGATTATATAGAGTGAATAAATATAGAGTGATAACTCTATACACTTTGTTTCCGTCAAAACATCTACCAATAACTCAATAATACCACGAAACGTTGATACACCAATACATCATTCCATTAATAGACTAATCTACTTCTATTTCGCAAAACAAACATTGCACTTTGCGCAAACGCAAACATCTTTGCCGCGGAAAAATCAGCTCGTTAGTTCCGCGAAGTCTCTCCGGTATTTACAGCAAATGGCAAGCTGGCGAATAACAGTCGTTTACGAGGCGTTGCCGCATTACACCACTAATAACGTGACAAGCGGCCGGCGTAATTAGAAACCGCTGCCATTGAGAACGAACTGCGCTTAGTGACGGGAAAAGCGGTTTCGTATTAAGCGTAAAATACAAATGGCGCACTGACTTAAAAAGCGCCTGTAGATCAATTGCGTTTTATGACGGTATGGCTGTTGGGTTAAGACTTACTACTTGTAACGTAACATCACGCCCATAATCCCTGAAGGGGTAGGCAGATTGAAAGGGGCAGCATGCCCCTTCAACCACATTCAGCCAAATATAAAACTGGGCTGGGTTAGATGGAAAATTGTGAAAAAGTAGTGACAAGTGGCTAGCTCGTCGCCTACACAATCATATACCCAAAACCCCATATACCATTAGTCACCTTTGACGACATGCTAGGCAAGAAACACAGTTGGCACATTCTTTTAAAAAATATATATATATAATATATATACCCATTATCCTTCGAATTTTATTTGCTACTTGGCTGATGTTTAACTGAAAAGTGAGATGTTTGTCTAGCGTTACCCCTTGGTATATAATGCTAGCTTTGCGTTGTACCTCTTAACATTTACAAACTGTTGAGGATGGTGGGCAGGAATGAATTCGTAAATCGAGAGGTTTGGGACTGGTTGCAGCAGTTTTATGTATTGTGTTTTACTAGCATTGAGTGTAAGCAGATTATGTTCCAGCCATTGAGAAACTTTTCATGCCACTCTCTGCAGCGGCGTAAACACAATTCTAGTCATTCCCTTTAAAAATAACAGCTGGTTTGGTTGTAAATTAACTGCATTTAGTGATGGGAAAAGCGGTTTGGCTCCAGACTGCGTTAAGTAATGGCAAAGCTATTTTCCTTTTAAATGAAATAGTTTTAACGGATATATTGACTGGCTTGTTGAGCGAGTGGTTAGAGACCCTGGCCACAAAACTAAGGGTCGCGGGTTCGAATCCCGCTAGGGGAAAATGTTTCGTGTGATGAACATGAACATTTATTTTTTATATTATATATTATTTAAGTATGTTTACCCGTTCATCTAGTATCCATAGCACAGGCATAAGCTTAGTTTGGAAGTAGGGAATTAGTGTGTCACTCTGAATAATTTTTTATATATACTGTCGTGATTTAAGAGTTATAATTATTCTATTTATCAGTACTGATTATTACTCATTTTAAAATAGGTATGTCTTCCTTCAGTGTAATCAACGTCATCAAATCAAATAACTAATCAACGTCCTTTCGAAGCATTAAAGCTTTGATAAAATTTTCAGCTATGCGGCTCATTACGCTGCTCCATAAATAGAAAAGGTCCTTCGAGCCAGATTTCTGAATGAATTATTAAATACTTGAAAATTAAAAGCATTTCATGCGTTCATTCTCATTTTTCGTTCGTTATTTTTACTTTTAGAATTTTCATAATTTTTTTTTGTACTATTGTAATAATGTGGCTTGACGTGGTGAAAGAGCTTAAAAAAAAAATTAAAATATATATTTTTTCGTATATTATATTATATGTTAATGTTAAAACAACCTAGATAACAGTAAATTGGTTTAACATTCAACATATTAATGTCAATCTTGGTATCTTTACAGAAAGTATATGTAGCGTGTCACATCATCATCTGACTTGGGTTGTTCTCTTGTGTTGTAACATGGTAACTTACCGCAGCTACTGTTGCAACATTAATTGCATAATAACGTGTGTGCATCCGCGGTCCGTTCCGACCGCAAGCGGATATCTGTCCGTCAACGCATAATACACGCTCGCCACACAAGGAATGCGCGCGCGCCGGACATTCCGCGCATACGCCACGCTGATTGCGCTTCACTAAATTAGCTCGTCTTTTGATAATAATATGTATATTTAAGGTAGCAGTTTAGGGTATTAAGTAAAAAACTTGAGAAAGCAATTAATACCTAACTAATACTAATTAACTAACTAAACTTCACGCCACTTCCCTAGCGGGGTAGGCAGAGAGAACCGAACCCCATATGGCACTATCCTTACAAACCTCACTCGCCTCTTCAACATTCGTGATCGTTTTCATACAAGCTCTACGGTTTTTATGACTCCTAACACCTCACCTTCTGCTAAAAAGGCGTATCACCTTCTGTTTAAAAGGCACGGAAGGCCCAGGCTTACCTACCACGACCTGCTCGTGGTAGGTGAGCCTGGGCCTTCCGCGGCTCCTACATCCTTCCACTTTCGCATTGTATATCTGTTTAGTCAATCTTTCGTCATCCATTCTTTACACATGTCCGAACCACCGGAGCATGCCTCTTCTTACCTTGACTTTTTAATCTAGATTAGGAATCCAATTCCCAATCTAGATTAAAAAACATTGATCGAAACACAATTACTCGAAAATAATTACGAGTCTATTGCAAACAATACATTGGGACGGGTATTCGGGCCCCAAAATTATTCAAAGCGAACAATTTACATATCGCCCCACATATTTGGACACCTGTTTTCAATTAAGCCATCACGTGCCGAATGTACTTGATGTCCTCAACCCTTTAAGGCCCTTTCCTACAGGGATACTGTTTGTGTAGCTGTAGATAAAATGGTTTATTAGGATGGTGATACATAAATACATTTATTTTTGGCTGAATGTGGCTGAAGGGGCCTGCTGCCCCTTTGACTCTGCCAACACCTTCGGGAATTATGGGCGTGATGTTATGTTTGTTTGTATAAGT
Source organism: Glyphodes perspectalis (assembly GCA_951394215.1). Taxonomy (NCBI): domain Eukaryota; kingdom Metazoa; phylum Arthropoda; class Insecta; order Lepidoptera; family Crambidae; genus Glyphodes; species Glyphodes perspectalis. The sequence goes on along the minus strand of OX596218.1, from coordinate 12,665,128 downwards.
TTGTTTGTTTGATACATTCAGGAGTAATTCTAAAACATAATGCACTAAAAATTAGGTCCCTTAGAAGAGTTGGTCTAGGACTTAATAAAGAATGGTAATAATGGTAACCGGTGGTTATGCTTTCTATTCTGTTTAAATTGACTATTTATAAGTGCTTTATAAATAAAGATATTTTTAATTTGAATTTGAATATGCCAATTGTGTCTCTTGCTTAGTATTTCGTAAGAAGCCAATAATGGTATATATCGTGTTTTGGGTGTGTGATTATGTAGAAGACAAGCTAGCCACTTGTCACTACTTTTTCACAGTTTTCTATCCAACTAAGCCTAGTTAAATTTTTGGCTAAAGGTGCTTAAAGGGCCGTGCTGCCCTTTTGACTCTGCCTACCCCTTCGAAGATAATGGGCGTGTAATTATATATGTAAGGACATGCAGAAGTAATTCCAAGATAAAGTGTGCTAATAATTCAATATTTAACGATTTTGTTACTTCCCTTGTCGAAAAGGTGATTAATGTTATATTGCGTGTCGGGTTGATGATTAATAGTGGTCATTTCTTCTCACAATTTTCTATTTTACCCGAATGAATTTAATTTTTGCCTGAAGTATTTTAATGCTTGTACTTGGCCTATCCTTGCAAGGAGTGCGAATGTATGTAAAATAAATTATTTTTAATCCTCCCAGGCATATTACTTTTGATGTAAACATCACTTTAACATAAAACCTTATTTGTTGTTGTTGCATAAAAGTTAAACCTTATACCAAAACTATGTTGAAAATATTCATCACATCATTGTAGTACCCCCGAGCAATAAGATCCCAGATGGCTAGATACATGGCGCCGCATTCCGACCATGATTACAGGTCCTTAATGACGGAATCTCCACTTGGGTCGGTCGGACCCTTAGAATTGTTGTGGCTTAAATTTTTGGACGTGGTCATATTAAGTTTTATGGGCCGAAAATGTTGTATGCAGAAGATTATAAAATCCAAAATGTAATGGCACCCCACTGTTTTTTGGGCATGTCGCGTACCCTTTTTAATTGCGTGGAAATATTTCATAATGGTGATTCGGGCTGTGTTGTGTTATTTCAGAAATAACTTTGCCGTAATAGCCCTGGAGAGTTTTCGTTGTGGTATGATTTAGCTTGAGTAGGATCATGAAACAACCGTTTTCATAACTTAAGATAACAGTATCATCTTCCTAATGCTATTAAGGGACTGCTTAGTCTATAATTAGACCAATATGACCTGACCTGTCAACTGATATTTAAACGGGGGATACGGCCAAATTTGATGTAAGTACATACAAAGCAGGTACCTATTTAAAAATGTTGCAAATCAGACGTTTTAATTAATTTTGGTTTAAACATAATTATGTTTATTTCTGCTATCTATGAATATCATGAAAACTGTTGCCGACGCTGGCCTCATTACTTGTATATTTTATGGTTAATTGAACTTACCTTAAGTGAACTTCAACCAAAATTATACGAGATGTTGCATCCGAAGAGATTTAACGTACATTGTAGTCCGTCTTCCGATGTACTGCATTGCCACACTGTTCAAAGATTAAAAAAAAAAGAAAAACATTTCTGGCGTCTAGTCTATACTCTCTGTCAGCTGTCACTTCATTTGTTTTAGAGCTAGAACCGTTTTACAATTTTAAAGGGTTAATGTAAAATGCATGTTACTTGGGTAGGGGGGGTGTTAAATCTCTTCGGATGCAACATCTCGTATAATTTTGGTTGAAGTTCACTTAAGGTAAGTTCAATTAACCATAAATTATACTTTAATGTTGCATCCTCGAGATTTAACGTACATTGTAGATGTTTAGAGCACATTGTGAAACGGGTATTTTATTTTACAGATCTCTGAGACTGTAATAAGTGTGTAAAATAAACAATAAGTTTTTTAAATTCGTTTATGTTTTTAATCACAGCCACTTTAAGTCTTAATCAAGTAATTATTATTCTAATTAGGTACACTTTTGTCTTAATTAATTAGGCTAAGAATAAATCTCATAACAAAGTAATGTATTTTTAACATAAGTATTATAAATTAAATACACCTTCAGCAAAGCGTGTATCTTCTAAGGAAGTTACAAGGGGTTGATCATAAAATTTTGCAAAACAAATTGAATTTCCGGTCCAGCCGGCAGTCTTTTTTATGATTTCAATTGAGACACCTGCTCTATTTGCTGCCGACGTAGACGCGTGTCGGGTGCTATATGCAGAGAACATGTTAATGTCCACCCCGCTATCCCTGAGAGTTTCTTTTATCCAACGACTGATAGACTGTGAATTACAATTATGTATAGGTTTTTTGTAAGTTTGGATTAATTTATCATTGTTTTCAGTGGTTCTAAACGATTTAACTTTTTCCATATAGGAAATTAAAGTTGATGCAGGACATATGGATTGTTTATCCTTAAAAAATGGTATAATCAGCCGAGGATTCTGTTTATTTGGCGCTGATGTTTTAATTATCTCGTTAATTGCAATTATTATACAAGTGTTAGTAACCTTAATGTCCTTGATCTTAATTAATGATAACGTTTGCATTCGTTGTCCCGTGGACAACGCAAGTAACGTTACTAGTTTTTTAGAAATATCTTTAAGAGGGAGCTCTTCGTTTGGATACCATTTGGATAGATGATCCAACACCAAGTTAGGATTCCACGTTGCATTGTATTTAGGAAAATTTGGTCTGATTTTAAATACGCCCTTAATAAATCTAGAGACGTAATCATTCTCTGTCTGGTCCTTGATTAAAATCAGCTTTAGCGCAGAACGAAATGAACTTAAAGTCCCAAACCCGGCACCATTATGAAATTCGTAAGTCAAAAATTTAAGGACCATTGGAACTGAACTGTTTAGATAATCTTCATTATTTGTAATGCAAAACGAATACCAACGTTTGAGAGCCACATTATATTGATTAATGGTGTTATTAGAAAGAGACTTAATCATAATTTCAATACTTTCGATTGGAATATCACGCCTTAGGTATGATTCCCTGACAAGATCGCGCAGGCCAGGGTAAGTTTTCTCCACATGGGGTGTGGTTCTCTGTAAGGAGACAATAAATTATTTTCATCAGGTTCAAAGAAAAGTATTTCTGAGACGACCAGCCGTCTAAACAACGGGTACCAAGGTTGACTGGGCCAGTGAGGGACGATAACTATTCCAGTTGCCTTATCGTTAACTATCTTTCTTAAGCATTTTAGTACTAGGGCAAACGGTGGGAACGCATAACAGAAGTAAGTATTCCAAGGTACTGTAAATGCATCTATGTCATAAGCGTCTGGGTCGCGCTGCCATGACAGGTATTTACTACACTTTTTGTTTAGACGTGAGGCAAACAAATCTATGTCAGGTTTATTAAACTTTCTTGTAATAACCCTGAACAAGTTAGAATTAAGTTCCCACTCTGTATCAACATTAGAATACCTAGAGGCTTGGTCAGCGTCAGTATTTTCTCTTGACCTAATGTATGATGCAAAAATGTATATCTGCCTTTCCTCACACCACTGCCATATTTCTCGCGTAATGTTATTTAAATGTGGAAATTGTATGCCTCCCATTTTATTGATGTAGGCAATAGCAGTGGTGTTGTCGATTCTGAGAAGTATATCCACATTGCGATTATTTTTACAAAATGCTTTTAAACCGAGAAAAGCAGCTAACAACTCAAGGAAGTTTATGTGTTGTGTTTGTTCTTCTGCGGACCAATGGCCTCTAGTAACTTCGCCATCACAGGCTGCGCCCCAGCCAGTGAGCGAAGCGTCAGTGAATATTTCCTTATAGAAGTGGCCATCATGAAACTTATTCATCTTCTTATTTGATATCTGACTCCACCATGAAAAGTCATCTTGTAAAATTGGGTTAACTAGCATTTTTGCGTCATAATTGTCATTCGATTTTAAAAGAGCTAAATATTTCTCGCGTTCTAGACGTTTAGTATATACCCGGCCGTAAGCAATGGCTGGACATGCTGCTGATAAAGTACCAATAAGCTTTGCAAAGTCTCGAATGGAAACACTATATTTATAACGAAATTTAAAAATTAATTCGGTAATTCTTTTAATTTTATCTAATGGTAGTTGTAAACACATTAATTGTGAATTTATAATGAATCCTAAGAATTTGCATACTTGATCAGGCTCGGGGGTACTTTTTTCATAATTAATAACTAGGCCCAATTCTTTAAATGTCTGTGTGACAGATGTAACTGTCCTAGAACAAGCGTCATATGTATCTCCAATGCAGATGACGTCATCCAAATACGACACTACTGTATGATTATTGTTTCTGAGATGTGACATCACTGGTTTTAATAATTTTGTGAATACAAAAGGTGCCAGACTATGGCCATATGGCAAACAATTAAACTCGTAAAGGACTTCATTATAGCGAAATCTTAAATATTTTCTGTATGATTCATGAATTGGTACTAAAAAATAGGATTCCTTTAAATCAATAGTAGCCATGAATGAGTTCTGTAGTACAAGCTTGGATACGGTACGTATATCATCCATTTTAAAATGACGAATCGGTAAGAATTTATTGAGGGCCTTTAGATTTAATATAAATCTGAAACCACCAGTGCTTTTAGGGGTTAAAAAAACTGGAGAAATAAATTGGTCCTTTATATTATCGCACTGAGATATTGCTCCTAGGTGAATAAGTTTCGAAATGGCCATCTCCATGTCTTTAAGTGGAGAAGGTGGGTTCTTTGGTTCTATATTTTGAGAAACCTTGCCAATGAATGGCAATTTATAGCCTTGCACATATTCAAGGACAACAGGGTCATCAGTTATAGATGTCCAATTATTGATAAAATGTCTAATTCTACCAGAATGAGGTACCTCTAACGGCGATTCTTCTTGTCGTAAGCTTTGCTGCTTCCCTGGTGTCGGCCGCGGTGAGCCATCGCGCTGTGGTGGGTCCTCCTCGCTGATGACGTTGATGGCTGCGGCTGGAGTCGAGTCGGAGCTTGTGTCATACTCATATTGTTTCTTTTCTGAGGAGGACCTCGCACGTTTCCCTGTTGGGATTCATTTCGACGGTTATTGTTGAAGTTATTTAGAGGTTTCTTTATTTGTTGGCTAAACTTCTCAATGTCTTTCGATGTTTTAATATTCTCGCCCAGTTTTGTGCCAAACAAAAGGTCGTCCCTTTGTACACCTTTTATTATGTTCCAAAAGTTTTTGTCCAAAAGAGGCACAATAAGCTTTCGCCTGTTAAATGTATCTTCATGGTGTAAATCAAGTAGTATCTGGCTGACTTCAGAGATTCTTTTCAAGATGTCCATCTTATCAATGGATTGGGTGTGAATAAGCTCTTTTGTTAAATTAACTAGGCCTGCAATACCTATACCAAGTTGGTTTTGTGCTGCCTCTAAATGCTTGTCTCGGTTTTTTGCCGAGTCGGATAATACTGAAGCCACTTCAGGATTTAGCTTTGGTGCTCGGGCTAGGGTAAAATTTTCAGGTATGAGCATCTTGCCTTTCAGTGTTTCTTTCTGATCTTTGGCCAAACCATCAAGCAGGATCTTTCCCCAACGTTCAGCGACTTCCTCTGGAATTTTTGTACCCAGCTCAGGATCTAATTTTTTGGCCTCTCCAAGTATTTCCAGGACTTCAATAGGTATATCAGCCACAGTCTCCATGGTTTTACTTAAGTCATTCGTCGGTTGTTCTTGTATCTCGGACACAGGCTGTGTAATATTGTTTTCTGGCACTGTAGTAACAACTGACTTAATTTCAAGGTCTTGTTGTACCTCCTCAGATTCGGGAGAAATAATATCTTCGCGGTCGCTGTACACATCTTCGGTGTGACTTCTATAATACGAGTATGTATCGTGATACGATGTATAGGATGACCGCGGAGAAGTATTTTCTGAGAAAAAAAATGGCGCCATTACTTTCAGGACAGTATCGCGTACTATCACGCTAAGAAAGTAAACATCGTATTTCTGGATAACATCACGTGTTACCTCTTTAGGAAATACACATTTTTGCTATCAGGGTAACATCTCGTGTCATCTCATTAAGATAGCAAAGCGTTAAGAAAAAAACAGCCAGGTTGGGTACTTACGTTTTTCGCGTTCATCTCTTAATTTATCTTTATATCGTTTTATTTTACGCATTAAATATTCTTCCTCGTTCTCACGTTTTCTTTTTCCCATATTTCTAATACACTTTCTATAAAAAATCACCGGTTAAAACTAATATTACAGATTCTAATTGAAAAAACGTGGTTAGCAATGCCGCACACGAAACACGAATGAAGTGACAGCTGACAGAGAGTATAGACTAGACGCCAGAAATGTTTTTCTTTTTTTTTTAATCTTTGAACAGTGTGGCAATGCAGTACATCGGAAGACGGACTACAATGTACGTTAAATCTCGAGGATGCAACATTAAAGTATAATAATACTTTTTACACCTTTTATTATTATTGTATTCAAGTTTAAAATTTTTATTTTATTTTGATATAAAGCACCTATTGTTTTTCTAGCAGTCTCTTTGTAAATATACGTCTGTTCACACCTTAGCAGTTTCTATCATTTATAAAAACCTTTTTCTATTAGGTGTTAAAGTATTAACATTACGATAATGACGTCATGAAATGAAATGTGACGCATCATATGGATCATATTTTTTTTACTGGCCGGCACTTTTGTTTTTTGGGCCAAGTTAGTATGAATGTGAATCCTTTAAATAAAAATAATATAATATAATACATACCATCGATGAATATATTGATGAATATATTTTCTGGTAAACGTATCATAGCTTACATATTTTTGTAGTAGCTTATTGTATTAGCACCATTTCATCATATTAAATGTTTTGAAATAAACCTTTGAAAAATAATAATTGAGATAGAATGGAATGAGAAAACCATATTGAGGGTACAAAAAAAGGGAAAATAAGTCCTTAATAAGTAAATAAGTTCATTTACATTATAATATAAACTAACTAACTAAACTTCACGCCACTTCCCTAGCAGAGTATGCAGAGAGAACCGAACGCCACATGGCACGATCCTTACACACCTCACTTGCTTCTTCAACATTATAATATAGCTGCTATATAGATACGTACATACTAAGTAATTCAAAGTAACGATACGAGTATTTATGTTAAAAAATACAAAATATAATTAGCGTTAGTGTTCATGATAACTTTTAATTAAATAAGTAGACACATTTCCCCAAAATGTCGACCACGCGCAAATAAGTTTTTTTTCCATTACACGAAACAGACCGTTCAAGAGTAATTACCTGTGTAATTACTAGCTGTAATTCAGTGTTATTAAGTCCAAGGGACGATTTATACGGACCAACTAGGTTTACTTGTAGGTAATTTTGTTTCTAACATCTGCAATTAATATTCTCAGATGTAAGTTTTTATCTAACGAATGTATTTTTTAAATGCTTTGTAGAAATATTTCATAACAAGCAGCGCCCTGCGGTTTCAACCGCATTATATCCGTTCTCGTGGTAACACGAGAATAAAATATAGTCAATATTTCTCACTGATAATGTAGCTTTTCAATGGTAAAATAATTTGAAAATCCCCTCAGTGATTGAGACATGAAAGCGTTACATATAGACAAATTCACTTTTGCATCAATTTATACATACATTCATAACTTCACGCCCGTAATCCCCGAAGACAGAGTCAAAAGGACAGCAGGCCCATTTAACCACATACAGCCAAAAACAAAACTGGTCTGGGTTACATGGAAAATTGTGAAAAAATAGTGTCTAGTGGCTAGTTTGTCACCTACCCAACCCCATACTCAAAACCCTATATACCATTAGTCGCCTTATACGACTTGCTAGGCAAGAAACACAGTTCTATTGAAATCCCAGACCAACACGGGACAATGGGCTTGGTTAGAGGGAAAATTGTGAAAAAGTAGTGATAAGTGGCTAGCTCGTCGCCTACACAATCACATACCCAAAGCCCCAAATAACATTAGTCGCCTTTTACGACATGCTGGCCAAGAAACAGTTGAAAAAATATTTTTATGTTCCAGACCAACACGCATAAGTAGACTAAATATATATAAAATTATTCATACGTCATAATTTAGTATGTAAGTACAAAGCGTCCTTAAGGGTGCATGCCCTTTCGTCTGCCTGTAATTATGCAAAATAGAGGTTTGTTTAGGAGCCGCCTACGACGCTGGCTCGAGTCGACTTCCTTGTGTAACTTCGGCAATTCGGATGATGACGTCACTGACTACGGTCGTAAGTATAGGTACCTACAGGAATTAAGTGTTTGATAATTAAAGGAAACACGAAAGACTTTCTCTTCATGAATAACAATAGGGTTTTAGCATTAACGAGGACTGGCTAATATACTTTATAGTTATACTATATATGTATACATATTTCACATGAAAAACTTCGATAACGTGCGAATCTCACGCCCTATGTTGCAACCGTTTATAGGCTATGGTATCCGCTTACCACCATGACGTCCGTGTTCCTGTTTGAATCCATTGTAGTAGAAATTGCTGCTTGGTGTGAATACGACTCGGGTAATAGGGATGATGACTGCAGAAAACTATAATTCTATTTCGTCAGTTAGATTATACAAAAATACTAGACAGATATTTTTCGCTTTATCAAATTAACAAAAAATCACAAAGTTAAAGAGCATCAAAGTTTTGGAGTGGGGTCTTGTGACGTCAGTATTTGGTAAAAATTTTACGAAAGCGTGACGTCACGCGCTACATGCATTGCATCTTCGTCAATGTTTGTTAGACAAATAAATAAACAAAATAGGTGTTCAATGTTTTTTTATAATATAAATGACAGATTTTTTTAGTCCGCTTGCCTATTATTAAGGTTCAGTACAGTTTAAATTAGTCCCATGTTGGTCTGGGACTTGGCCCATGTTGATATGTGACAAAAAAAAAAGAACGTGCCAACTGTGGTTCTTGCCTGGCATGTCGTAAAAGGCGACTAATGGTTTAACGGGAAACTCCACGAATGTGCAGTCTACTTTCGTTTTGCAAAAGAAATGCCTTCGTATAATTTACAGAATGTATAGCGACGAAAGTCTAAGAAATGTATTTAAAGATAAGGGCTTCCTGACATTGACAAATATATACATACTGGAAGTGACTACTTTTATTAAACAAAATAGCGATTACTTTAAGAATCAATTGTCTATTCGATCCAATTTACGCAGTCAATACATTAATAATATATGTGTACCAAGATCTCATACCTATGTATACTGTAAAAGTACTCATTACATAGGTACCAAAATATTTAATAAATTACCATCTTATATTAAATTATTAAATTTACCTAAATTTAAAATTGAGCTTAAGAAATGGTTGTCAGTAAACGTTTTCTACAACCTTAATGAATATTTTGGTACTAAAATTTTTATTTAAACTAATTGATTTAACTTTTATATTGCATACCCGGTATGGGTAACTGTTGAAACTTATATAAATTATATGTAACCACCTTTTGTAACACAGTTTCTGGCAATAAAAAACATTCTATTCTATTCTATTCTACGGGCTTTGGGTATGTCACTGAGTAGGCGACGAGCTAGCCACTTGTCACTCCTTTTTCACAGCTTTCCATCCAACCCAGCCTACTGTCCCATGTTGGTCTGGCACTTAAAAAGAATATGCTAACTGTGGTTCTTGCCTAGCATGTCGTAAAAGGTGACTAATGGTATATCGGGTATGTGATTGTGTAGGCGACAGGTTAGTCGCTTCTTCACAATTTTCCATCTATCTACACAGTCCCGATTAGTTGCCTTTTACGACATGCTAAGCAAGAAACACGGTTGGCACATTTTTCTAAGTTCCAGACCATCATCGGACCTAAAAGCATGTACTAAACGTTTTAAGCCCCATGATGGCCTAAAAAAACATTTTGTATTAATTAAGATATACATTTAAATTCCACGTTTACCAACATCGACGTTCTGCAGCGAAGTAAACCCCCTTTCACAATATCTAAGCGGCTCCTTAGCATACGCTTTGCATATTGCACGGGCCGGGCATAAGTGAATTTCGGCAGTGTACACCGACCTTAGATGACAAATTGTTATTCGATATTGAATATCAATGTTTACGCTCAGTGGAATTTTAAATTGGGTTTCTTGTTCCGCAAATGCTGCAATTGTTACTTCCGTGCTTATATTACAAATGTTGGTGAGACTTAAAACGATATATCATCTGTGTTGTTTCACAGCTCTCCATCCAACCCAGCCTATCGTCCCATGTTGGCCTGGGACTTAAAAATAATGTGCCAACTGTGGTTCTTGCCTAGCATGTTGTAAAAGGCAACTAATGGTATATCGGGTTTTGGGTGTGTGATTGTGTAGGAGACAGGTTAGCCGCTTGTCACTGCTTTTTCACAATTTTCCATCTAACCCAGCCCAGTTTAATTTTTTAGCTGAATATGGTTTCGGGCTAGCTGCCCCTTTGACTCTGCCTACCCTTGTGGGTATGTAGAATGCTTTTTCTTTGGGAAACAGTTTTAAAACTAGTGAGTACCATGTATTACCACATAAGTCCTATTACAAAATTACCTATTTACCAATCTTTAGGTTAACCTGATTCCAATGATGAACCCGTAACAGAACAATTCTACGTCGGGAAACCACAAAACAATTACATCTGTCGACACTACCATTCTCAAGTAAAATAATTTTGAACAAACGCTTTCAAGTCACAAGCTGTAGCGTTTTAGAAACAACTATTACAATACAATAGTAACTATACTGTCTTTTTTGCCTAGCATGTCGTAAAAGGCGACTAATGGTATATGGGGTTTTGGGTATGTGATTCTGTAGGCGACGAGCTAGCCACTTGTCACTACTTTTTCTCAATTTTCCATCTAAGCCAGCCCATTGTCTCATGTTGGTCTGGGACTTAAAAAGAATGTGCCAACTGTGGTTCTTGCCTAGCATGCCGTAAAAGATGACAAATGGTATATCGGGTTTTAGGTATATGAAAAAGTTTTAGGTGGCGACAAACTAGCCACTTGTCACTACTTTTTCACAATTTTCTATGTAATTGAGTACAATTTTACCTTTTACTAAAAGTTTCTAGGCTTATTACTCTTCAGACTTTACTTACTCCTGTGAAATTACGTGCGTGATAATATGTAAAAAATCAAATATCCTGCTAAATTGATAAATCCCACGAGGGGATACGGTATCTTCCAACAGATCTAATCCCGTGTGCGTAAAGCCGTGGCCGAAAATTTGTTAGCAATAAAAAGGATAAGCGCTTTTTATTATTTTTTATTTCTTTCATCTATAAAAACATACATTGATTGGCCCGATGGTCGAGTGGTCCAGGACCCTGGCCACGAAACCGAGGGTCGCGGGTTCAAATCCCGCTAGGGGCAAATGTTTCGTGTGATGAACATGGGCATTTAATTTTGTACTCGAGTCATGGATGTTTATAAACGTATTTAAGTATGTCTATCCGTTCACCTAGTATCCATAGCACAAGCATAAGCTTAGTTTGGGACTAGGAATTGGTATGTCAGTCTAGAGAATTTATTATTTATTTATACCGATCTCAAAATATTCGTCTACATTCGCATTTCGTCTTTCACTTACACAGCTCAATAGTTGTCAAATAAATTTTTGCGTAAACCCCAATAACAGTTCCCATTCTACGGTAGTTCTAATTAATTCCCGGGTCCCGTGAGAAATGACGTCATTCCGTCGTCGCCGAGTTCCGTGTCTGGAATATTGTATTTGAACGCTCATTTAATTTGTGTGAAATTAAAAGGAGCCATAATTAGTTTTGTTCGTTAGAGTTGAGCTTTGTCGACTCTATGTGGGGTGGTCGAGGTGAGGCGATCTTGAAGATTAAATTAATACGGTTAGCTGTAATTAACGCTTACGTCGGGGTAGACGCTTGGGAAATGTTGGTTGTAATTTTTTACTCGTTATATTTATACTAGCAGCACCCCGCGGTTTCACTCGCGTAGTTCACGTTCCCGTGGGAATATGGGGATAAAATATAGCCTATGTTACTTCTGGATAATGTAGCTTACCAATGGTGAAATAATTTTTGAAATCGTCATAGTAGTTTTTGAGTTTATTCATTACAAACATACACACACACAAAAATACAAATCTTTCCTCTTTATAATATTAGTATAGATATACAGGATCGTTTCTTTGTAATAGAGGTAGTGTGTTGTGAGGTTATGTGTTAACACATAATATTTATAACATAATATTATAGTCGACATCAGTAGATAGACATTTTGGCTTTGATCTGATGTATTTATGTATATATCTAGGTATAAGTATTTAACTATTACTCATGTCGTTGACACTAAGCAAAAAAAGTTTTCAATATTTACAATTCAAATCTAAAAAATGTTTGTGACGATTTTGAACTTCCATTTTGAAATAGTTGGTTACTAACCTTATTCTTTTTGTAGTTTGTAGATGGAGTAAAAAAGCGGTTTTTACCAGTTTTCCTCTATTCAATGTACACAAAGCCTATTTTAACATTAACAATAAAAAATACTCCAAAAACAACATTTAATTTTCATTTCAATCCAAAAAGAAACCCGAAAATTGCGACTTACTACCTTATATTTCAAACCCGAAGGATATTTTCTTTCATTCGTTAGGCGAGTTCTGGCGAAAAATGGATTGCAAATGAATATTTCTTACAATTGGTCAGTAAACAAGACGCTAGCAAAAAGTTCAGGTGTCGCAAAAACATGATGGACGACTTACTCGGACCCGGTGACAAATGACTCAAAAAACATGTGAAATTCATTCATACAAATCTTTGTATCCCGAGGAAGATTGTTTTGTGATGGCGAGAGTGAAATGGGAAAATGATTTAGGGGAATGTCACGTTTAATTTTCTTGCGGTTAAATAATGGCTTATACTTTAGTGGTCCGTGCAGAGGGTAATACGTTATGTGAAATAGGAGATGAGTGGAATGAGAATTTATAGCATGATGTTGACTAACCAGACCAGACTGGCTCAGATTGGACCAGACTTGATCAGACCAGACCAGATATGGAAAAACACATACTACGCTGACCCCAGGTGACTTTTTATTTTTTCGAGGGGAAAGCCTTACCATGTGTAGGATTCCCAGGGTCCTTTGTATAAAGTAACCCTTTTTCGGCCAGATCCTGATCACCTAGGATAAGGACAAGAAGATGTGGATAAGTTATGGCTTGTTCTTTAAGGTTATGTGCCTGTGGGGTGAAATAGAACTTTTCTAAACATCCGGTAAGCTTTTGTTATGTTGGTCTGGGACTTATGAAGAATGTACTAATTTTGTTTCTTGCCTAGCATCGTAATAATAAATGACTCGCACTAGAAACGACCTTCACCCATTTGTTTAATGGATAAAAAAATATTTTATATAAAATTAATTACATTAGAAAATATACATGGAGTGGGTTGTTCAAAAAATTGGCCAGACTACGATAAAATTAAAATTGAAAAATGTTTTTTAATTAAATATTGCCGAGCGAGACGTGACCGCCGCCGGCTGAAAGTGGCAGTATTTATAAGTAAGTATAAATTAAATTTGAAAAAATATTAGTTTTATCTTTACACAGCGATGCGAAACGCGAACAAGGCAGCGCAATATTCGCGATTTACGCGGTGGATTTAAAGAGTATTTGGGTTATACTGTAAAGAGTTTGTCGAGACTCTTTCAACTTTATTTGGAAGTGTGATCAAAAGCAAAGTTTTTGCAAATATGCAATAGATATTTAATAAAAAGTCATTTTTTAATTTTGTAATGACCATAGACTGGCCAGGATTTTTTTCGACAATCTCTCGAAATATATTTGCTAATATATTTTTGATATGAAATACTTTTCATCCATTAAACAGACAGGTGAAGGTCGTTTCTAACTAGATCGACTAATAGAATATTGGGTATGTGTGTGATATTTATTATCCATCTAATCCTACATACACATATACATAACATCACGCTCATAGCCCCCGAAGGAGTAAGTAGAGTCAAAGGAGCAGGCCCCTTTAGCCACATTCAGCCAAAAAAAGAACTAGGCTGGGTTAGATGGAAATTTGTGAAAAAGTAGTGACAAGTGGCTAGCTCATCGCCTACACAATCAAATACCCAAAACCCTATATACCACTAATCATTACCATTAATTAATTTATTCTAACTATATTTTATATCTTTTTTTAATTAAAACATTTGAAGTAGCTTGTTTCTTGTTCTTTTGAGTTGATTTTATGTATGTATTTAATACTTACATAACCTACATCATTGTACTTTGAACATGCAGTATTAAATAAATGTTTGAAATTTCGCTGAGGTGAACGTTATCACAGCAGAGTTGTAGTGACTTTTGCTTTTTTTTAAACGCGAGTCAAAGTTCAGAGCCTCGCTATAACCACTTAGCAAGATGAATTGCTTTCAAAACGTTTTTGTTGGGACTTGTAAAGAAATAGCTTAGTGTTGATCGAAAATTGTATACTGAAATTCCGTACTTAATATTACTTAAGTTACGTACCATGTTTTTTTAGTTTGCAAAGTCTATCAGATTTGGAATGGACCGGAATTTGAACTTGGTTATTCTTGTACATACATACATAACATCACGCCCGTAATCCCCGAAGGAGTGGGAAGAGTCAAGGGCAGCAAGCCCCTTTAACCACATTCAGCCAAAAATAAAACTGGGTTATGGTATTTTGTTAAGTGTGGACATGTTTTCAACCTAATGAAATAATATTTATTGTCTGTTAGTAATTACTACATAATTTAATTATATTATATTTTTTACTAAACGTATAATTACCTAAAAAGTGTATGTTAAAAGCAACTTTCATATAAAGCGACAGAAGAGAGATGCCTAATTATCTATTATCCTTTAAGGTTTCTTCGTGAAATGTACTGAACCCTAAAAATAATTTTGTATTCGCACTATACCGAATAATTGTGCAGGACGAAAACTTTCTAGTCGCTAGTAAGTTTTAGCTTTTATTTGCAATAATTTTAAAACAAGACGTTTTGGCTAAGTAAAGATTGATGTATTTTGATTTTTAAGTCTAAAGTCGCTTTGCAATGAAATTATTTTCATTTTTTATATAAGACCAGCTTTTCCTAGCGGCTACGTTTGTTTGGGATTCGGTCCGTTATGAGTCCTGTGGAACCCGTGATTTATTATAGGGAAAAAAGTAGCATAGGGTAGACCGAGGCGATTCGGATCACTTTTTTTTTAGGTTCAAAAAAAATATATTAAAGCTTCTGTTTAAGTCATTTTATTGACAAAATAGTAAACAGTAACTACTCACGTCTTAATTAATCATTTCAAAACTTAAATTATTTATAAATTCTTTAAATTAGAGATAAAAAAACAAAAAAACAGAAATATCCGATTCGCCCCAATATTAGGGGCGAGTCGGATCAAACATAACATATTAAGAAATACTTAAAATTACTTAACATTTAGCCTGGCCACCACCACCATAGCCACCACCACCACCATAGCCAAAGTTTTATAGAATTCTGACACTTTTTCTTTTTTCATTCCATCTATTCTTGCTCTAGACAGACCTTCCGGCTTTCGAATAGTTAATTGTTTATTTCTTTGCATAAAATGATGGAACCAATCTTCGCCAACCATTCTTGTATTTCTGTTAAATTTGTGTCGTATGTTTTGGCGTTCTGCAAATTCAAACGCATACTTACGAACTGACTTGGGTGTGATTTCGAAGCCACGACTTGATAAATGCAAGAGCTGGTCAGCTAACTTTTTTTCAATATCCTCGTCGAGTGATAACTGTCCACCCCTTCGCTTAATGACGCCTCTGTTTAAAGATACTCTTCTTTGTAAGTTTGTATAAGGTACGTCATAAAGTTCAGCTGCCCAACGTAGAGTTATTTTTTTGGCCAAGACTTGATTTGCAGCCTCTAACATCTTTTCTTGGGACCATTCTCCGGCATTAGTCTTTCTCTTGTGAATGCGAACCATCTACAACAATATAAATACTTTATAAATATCTATAAACGGTCTAGAAATCAGTTAAAAAGTGAGATCCCATTCGCCCCCAGTGACATGATCCGATTAGCCCCATATTCAAGATTAAAAAAATATATATTTCAAAGAGAAGATCTCTAAGATAACGCCTAAAAACAATTGGTTTTCTAATGTAGACATCCTTATAAACAAAATAAACAAACAACTTTAAAATATTAACATGAATCCTTAACAGAATACAAAGACGTATCAAGTACTTACCTTAGATACGCACCAAAATCGCACCTACGCAAACACCCGAGTTATTGGCGAGCTGCGCCGACACTGACAAATCACGCGGGATCGAAGCAATGCCTATACCGGGCGATGCAGGGCGAGAGGGGGGCCGTTACGGGCCTTTAGCTGCGTTCCGCTCGAAATATTTGTTTCTAATATCAACAAATTTCTTATTTTGATCCAATTCGCCCTGTGATCCGAATCGCCTCGGTCTACCCTACGTTTTTTCTTGAAGCACACGTTCCATCGGAATCGGTTCAACCGTTTAGCTATAAAGAAAATAGTCCTAATAGCCGTCAAGGCGCGGTCTCCCATCTGAGTTTAGGTCGTGATTATTTTTGATGAAACTGTTACACGATCCCCTATTCCACTGGATACAAACACTGATGTATTAAGCGAAATACATCATCACGCCCGCCATCTACGAAGGAGTAGGCAAAGACCAATCGGTAATAGGTTCCCTAAATTTTGACTGGCCCGTTGGTCGAGTGGTCAGAGACCCTGGCCTCAAAATCAAGGGTCGTGGGTTCGAATCCCGCTAGGGGCAAATGTTTCGTGTGATGAACATGGACATTTGTACTCGAGTCATGGATGTTTATAAACTTATTTAAGTATGTCTATCCGTTCACCTAGTATCCATAGCACAAGCATAAGCTTAGTTTGGAACTAGGGAATTGGTGTGTCAGTCTAGAGAATTATTATTATTATTAAATTGCACTTAGCCAAAAATCTAGTTTGGTTAAGATAGAAATTAAGAATTTATTACATAAGAAAATTGTGAAAAGTAGAGTTTACACAAAATGTACACAAACCAAATACAATTCATGTCCAAATGTATTATGCTCTTAAAAGAAAACATCTATTATATCTGACTTGGTATTACATGCTTCCTACCCGTCTTAAGTGACTTCTCCCATAGAAACGGACCATGAAATTTATATGAAAAAACCTTATGCTCAAGTAATAGGGTCGCATTCAAACACTTCCAAGATATGGGATGTAACCATCAAGACAAATTACTATCATAACTTACCCCTTTCCTCCCCTCTTTTTACCCCGTAGACCTCCTTATGCAGGGTAAGATATAAACAGAGGGGACATTCTTAAAGTGTTTGCGCATATTTTGGGTGATTCTACGAGCAAGGCATTCTTTGGTGATTTGCGTGGATATTTTCAAACTTAATATATATTTTTTAATTGATATTGGATTTTTTAAATATACGTTTAAGTTATATTTTTTATAGAAGAGCCTCCTATAAAAAATATTAAATGTCAATTTAAAAATTTTAAAATTCTCACGCAAATCACCCCTTTACCTCCCACGCGCAATGTTACACAATAATGAAAGCTAACAACGAAATTGTATCATCATGAAATAAAACTGAAAGAGTTCTTAAAAAAATACAGAAAAGAAAAAGCCAATGTTTACAGTACAGAAAAAATGTTGCTAAAGCAACAATGGGGCGGAGAAAAATCCAAATACTTATTTTTCTTGTATATTAGGTAACATGAATAAACAAAATATAAATACCTACAATTTTCCTTGGTATGTTTTTCTTTTTCTATAATAATAAAAACATAGACAGATACTTCTTATCCCACCAGGAATCGGCCTGGAAAATACCTATCGGAAAATAGAACTAGCTATTTCAAAGAACAGCCAGAACAAACAGACGAACAGATTTTAATAATTATATTAAACTAGCTAACTAACTAACTAAACTTCACGCCACTTCCCTAGCGGGGTAGGCGGAGACAACCGAACGCCATATGGCACGATCCTTACACACCTCACTCGCCTCTTCAACATTCATAATCCTTTTCATACAAGCTCTACGGTTTTTATGAATTAATTATATTATATTATATACATTCATTTATACATATCATCAGGTACAATCCCGGAAGGAGTACGCAGACTCCAAGGACTAATAAAGGTCTTGAAATTTCAGTCCCCGAAAAAAAAATAGTTGGGTTGGTTAGAAAAAATAAACTTTACAAATGAACGCTTTAAAAAATTGTTTTCTTCAAATTTTACATACACGTGATTAACAGACATTTCAAATTAATTCATCTTTGTAAAAAATTGTCCCTTCTGACATTTAATCTTTGCAGCCAGCATACGTAGACTCATTAGAGTGACAATTATCCCTTTAATAGGCAACGTAAAAGTTAACGCGCGCGACTGCCAGAGGGCGCTGCGAGCCGTTGATAATCTATTTTCATTACTGAGAACACCCTGTATTTTACATACATTTGAAGGGCTGTATGAAGATGCGGTGGGATTTGTTGGTGAGGATCCGAATTGTTTTTGACGAGGGCGTGGTGAATTTGGTTATTTAGTGAAATATCCTTTCTGGATTTGGATAAAGAAAGAGTTATGTATATGACACAGTAGTTGATCAACCACTGTGTCATATTTGTAACTGTTATTATTATTTGTAAGATACGTGAGTTTGAGTTTCTCGATTCTGTTAATGTATATTTACAAATTGGTAGTTTACTAACGGCGTATTGAAGTTGAGTCAGTATCTCTGTAATTCCTCGCATCAGTTTGTAAAGGAAATAGAGAATATTACATCATAATACACGTCTTAAGATTTTACATCTACATTTTATATAATCCCGTTTTAAGAAGTGGAAAATTAGCTTTTTTGGTCTGAAATGTACAGATATACATTAACAGCGTCTTTGGTGCAATGGTCCATACTTTGCGTAATGCAAGGGAATGCAATCCCTGAACTAAAATATATTTTTGTTAATAAATTCCAATCAAAGGATTCAAAATATAATAGGAAAAATATAACATTTTTAAAATTTTACCAGTAATAATGTAAGGATCCAAGTTAATGCTTATTGGAAATCACTTGAATTATCCACTGACAACTTAATGTGTGAGTTTTTACATAATTATATTACAATTCTGTTTCCTTAACCTTATTATTTAGTTAATAGTATATTAGGTTTTGGGTGTGTGATTGTGTGGGCGACAGGTTAGCCGCTTGTCACTGCTTTTTCAGAATTTTCCATCTAACCCAGCCCGGCTTAATTTTTGGCTAAATGTGGTTAAATGGGCATGCTGTCCCTTTGACTCTGCCACCCTTTCGGGGATTATGGGTGTGATGTTATGTATGTATGTAATAGTATATGCGTCAGGACCATGCCATATGGCGTTTGGTTCTGTCTGCCTACCCCGCTAGGGAAGTGGCGTGAAGTTAGATATTTAATAGCCTAAACATGGAAGCCAGAAAAAATCACTAAAAAGGTTATCCAATTATTTATGATGACTATACTCGTCCCATCTAAAATAAATGCTTACGTCAAAACGATAGCTATGACGGTAACGACCCACGTGAGTATCTAGTAGATACACACACGCGACGCGTCCGAATTGCGTCAATAAAAACGCAACTCGACGCAAATCCGCGTTATATCCGGAGATCAGGCCGTCAGAAACAATAATCCGGTGAGAGTGACGAGTGGACATACGGCCCTGGAGACCGGACAAACGGATATTTTTTGTGTATAAGGCAGCACTTCCAGTAATTTCCAAGAAGCCCCTACATATATTATTATGGTCACAATCTCCGAAGAGATAAGGAATTTGTTGCTTTCAACTAAATAAGGATAAGATTGCATCAAAGTAATGACGTTACGCGAATTTTATATTTTTTTGCTCGCCAAAAGAAAAAAAAACGTATTGAGATGTAAGGAGCTTGCTACTCCTCGGATCTTATTGAGGATTACAGGCGTGACGACATATGCATATATATATGTATGAGTGTGTACGTCTTTTTAAGTAAATACATATAGGGTAGTAACAATAAACCTCTAAGTACTGAAAGCAATGGAGATGGCTGACCTACGAAAAAATTAAGCCCAATTTGAGTTAGAAACAAATAGGGCGCCTTTGCGTAATGTCATTCCACTTTACTTATTTACATACTATAAGTCTCTGAACAATTTATATATGACGATGTTTCTGAATGTTACAAGTTAGATTAAGTTATAATGACAAATTTTATCAATATTGGCACAATACACTGAAAATTCCACTGACATTGACAACTTAAAGCGAGAAACCAAAATGGTAAGCCGGCTTCACTTAGGTATTTCTATGACGTCACTTGATGATGTGACCGAAAATAGTTAAGTCAAATATATATTGTTGTCTCTTTTTACTTGCAGTATTGTAGACTTGTTAAAAATAGATAGATAGAGGTTTATGTATATGTTTCAGTACTCAGAGCAATAAACAAACTTCTGACAGA
This sequence comes from Glyphodes perspectalis, assembly GCA_951394215.1. Classification (NCBI taxonomy): domain Eukaryota; kingdom Metazoa; phylum Arthropoda; class Insecta; order Lepidoptera; family Crambidae; genus Glyphodes; species Glyphodes perspectalis. The sequence goes on along the minus strand of OX596218.1, from coordinate 12,644,571 downwards.
AGTCATGCATGCAGAAGGATGCAGAAGCATCACTACACATTTAATCAGAATCTATCTTCTATTTTTGTACTCTTTCACTTTCACCAAACTTTAGTATATTGCATACTATATTTCCTGTGTATGTATTAACAATTGTGTGTCCAATAAATGTTATTTTATATTTAATAAACGTAATACAAACAAAAGCTACGCATAATACAAATAAAAATATATAAACACACTGAAAACGCAACAAAGAAAACAAAACGAGCAAATATAGAATTATATATGTGGGAGATTATTTAATGAAAAGACGATATAATAATAATATTAGCAATCTTTATTATAACATGGACCAGTTCATACATAAGTAGTGATTATGAATTATACCAATTTTACCATTAACAAATTAATAACTAGCAGAGATAGGAGTAATTTCACTTATACGTAAATTGTTGAACATAAAATGAACATAGTAACAGTACCTGAGTATTTAAGACAGTTCAGAGCACCGATGTTGTGCCGTGTCCGCAGTAGGACATCGTCTGATCCGTCGACAAGGCTCGAACTACCTTTTATAGTCCGGCATAAACAAGCGGCTGAGTAGGAGTGGGGGAAACAGCTGCACAGTGCACGTGCAGCTTGTTTTACAATAACAAGTTGTTTTTCTAATTAATTGACCAAGCCGCACGTGCAACACAATATAAAAGAAATGCGAAATATTAATATTGTAATAATACAAATATAGTAAATTTACCCCATTCTCCCACACGGCCATACTGACAAGCAGCCGATATGGCTCGCCATTTTTACTTAAATTTTACATCACATTATAGTCATTACTAGCAACCAATATTATTACAAACGTTCAAATGACTCAACTTCACATTCGAACAATTTCACGACAACAGTCAAATCACATGACATTCAATTCTAGTTTACACAGCAGTTAAAAAACTTACTAGCCAAATCACATGGCTACGGTCAAATCACATGACCAACAGGTATCAGCCAAATCACATGGCTACGGTCAAATCACATGACCAGCAGGTATCAGCCAAATCACATGGCTACGGTCAAATCACATGACCAACAGGTATCAGCCAAATCACATGGCTACGGTCAAATCACATGACCAACAGGTATCAGCCAAATCACATGGCTACGGTCAAATCACATGACCAACAGGTATCAGCCAAATCACATGGCTACGGTCAAATCACATGACCAACAGGTATCAGCCAAATCACATGGCTACGGTCAAATCACATGACCAACAGGTATCAGCCAAATCACATGGCTACGGTCAAATCACATGACCAACAGGTATCAGCCAAATCACATGGCTACGGTCAAATCACATGACCTACAGGTATCAGCCAAATCACATGGCTACCGTCAAATCACATGACCAACAGGTATCAGCCAAATCACATGGCTACGGTCAAATCACATGACCTACAGGTATCAGCCAAATCACATGGCTACGGTCAAATCACATGACCAACAGGTATCAGCCAAATCACATGGCTACGGTCAAATCACATGACCTACAGGTATCAGCCAAATCACATGGCTACGGTCAAATCACATGACCCAAAATTAAAAAAAAAACGTTAATGATCAAATCACATGATCACTGCATCAGTTTTTGATGCCCATGGTTCATTTCGTCAACTGCCAAGCATGCCAATGACTTGCTGGCCAGGCAATCACCCGCACACAAGACAATTGAGAAAAGAAACATAAAATAATCGCGTTTACAATCTTAACAGTTTGCAAATAAATGTTCCATATCAGATACCAAGCGAAAATTGTCGTACGTACACTTCTTTTCCCGTATCGTTAATTTGGGCTATGACGCATGGTCGAATTGTTCTTTCGAAACACGCGGCTTTTCGTCTCTAATCGGCGAGCGTCAAGATCTAAGCATTCTATATCATTTAAAAAAGCTGATATAAGAAGCCGAAAAGGAGTGTGGCCAGTTTGCTAGTTGTACTTCGCCAACCGCATCCTTCTAACTTCTGGTGGTATTTTAGACCACAGCGATGCAGTTAGTCAAGACTTTCATTACTCGTTCTACCTGCCCGTTTGCACGACTTACACCACTAGCAATAAAGTGTAACTCTATACACCAACTTCCAAAAAAAACTTTTTAACTCTTTACCGGTATACAAAGCTGCCTGATCAGAAACAATTTGCTTGGGTGTACCAAAAAAATTAAATATAAAATATTTAAAGCAATTAACCGTAGCTGTGGCAATGAGATTGGCTGGTTTCAAAAATCAATATTTGGTAAAAGCGTCAACAAATACCACAGCATACTGTTTGTTGGGCTTATTACCACTTAATTTACTGGTGCTGTACGTGTGGACAGTGTGAAAGAGCACAGAGGTTTTCTCAATGAGATGGGGTGAAATTTTCCGAGAACCGGGTTGACTTTTTTTTGATCTTGCACGTTAGACTATTTCAACGTATTTGCAAGTACATTTAGTCATATTTGGAAACCAAAATTGATTACGAATCTTTTCAAGCGTTTTTCTAGCCAAGGTGTTTTAGGTAGGTAATCGTGAAAAATTTGTATTATGTGCCAACGATAACTTTTAGGAACAAAAATACATTTTTCTTGTCGCATAAAGGTATTTTGTTCTACCTCTAACCATTCACTGTAGTGAAAGACGTTACTTATGTGATAAGAATTACGAGAGATTGTCGCTTTGTTTTCCACAAAAATCTGAATACCAGGAATGTTAAATAATTTTTGACCAAGCTACATATTATAATGGATGAATCCATCGGTGACGAGAACAAACTACAACCCGATATTTAAGCGATCAACAAAGACTTTACGTGATAAAGAAAAGAGTTTTTTCTAATGCCTCGCAAAATTTGAACCGTGCTAGCATTAGTATTATTTATAATAAATGGTTAACGTTAGCAGATCTCTCGTTTTTAGGTTTGCTGTTCAAACGAGAGAAACAATTTTCGTGAGTATGTCCTAGTTTCTTACAGAACGTGCAAGATTTCGCTGTAGACTTTAGTCCATTGGATGTTGAGGGAACTTCTTTCGGAACATCGGGAGAGATATTTAAATCACAATCTCTCTGCAAATGATCTGTCTTATGACAATTGTGACAACGCTTCTGCCTACTAGTATCGAATGAATTCGGTTTTGATCTTTTAAACGGCAAATTGTGATCAGCATCTTTACTAGGCCTCTTTCGTTTATACGAGTTAAGACTTTGGATTAACTGTGGCAAGTTTTTAGGTGTGAGTCGTAACAAGTCAGAACGCATACGGAAATCAGACATACCAGAAATTACTGCTTCAACCAGTCGCTGCTCAGTCATCTCCACGCCAATCGCCCTTCTCGCCAACTCCCATTTGCGCGTCGCATATTCAGCCAAGTTGCTAGCCTGCTCGCCCGTGTATTCCATGAAGAGTAGCAGATCGTCGTAGTACCGTGCTTCGTCTGCAAAAGTTTCAATAAGCCTATCCTTAAGTTCGGTCCAGGTAACCAGGTCCGTATAATTGCGACGTGCCCACTCGGCGGCTCGTCCACGCAAGTTTTTCCTGGATAAATTTAGAGTTTCTCTATCAGTAAGTTCAAATTCTGTTTTGATATTTTCAATATTACAGCACCACACTTGGATAGTATCGCTTCGATCATCGGGGTCGAATGCGGGGACATAAATATGATCAAGATTTCGCATGCGAGGAACTGGCCTCGTATTAGGCGTGCTGATGGCATTTGCTGTAGTTTGTATCAGTTTTGTCATCATTTCTTGCATCATTTTTTGCATAAAATCTAGGGGAACGAAACCTGTCCTTGGGTTAGGATCCCAGTTAGTCGAATCACCGGAAACCGCCCCAGCGCCGCCCGCTGTGAAACCATCGAGAGGCCGCGATGACCTTCGCTCGATGATTGGTGACGTGCACGCAGCATTAATATCTGGCGCTGCTTTACCCAGTAGGCGCTCATCTTCAGGCTGGACATGATCCATCTTTTGATAGTCCTGAAATCATAAATTCGTAGGCGTAGTTTGGGTTTACATAATCCCACTTCTGATGTGGGAGATTATTTAATGAAAAGACGATATAATAATAATATTAGCAATCTTTATTATAACATGGACCAGTTCATACATAAGTAGTGATTATGAATTATACCAATTTTACCATTAACAAATTAATAACTAGCAGAGATAGGAGTAATTTCACTTATACGTAAATTGTTGAACATAAAATGAACATAGTAACAGTACCTGAGTATTTAAGACAGTTCAGAGCACCGATGTTGTGCCGTGTCCGCAGTAGGACATCGTCTGATCCGTCGACAAGGCTCGAACTACCTTTTATAGTCCGGCATAAACAAGCGGCTGAGTAGGAGTGGGGGAAACAGCTGCACAGTGCACGTGCAGCTTGTTTTACAATAACAAGTTGTTTTTCTAATTAATTGACCAAGCCGCACGTGCAACACAATATAAAAGAAATGCGAAATATTAATATTGTAATAATACAAATATAGTAAATTTACCCCATTCTCCCACATATATTGGTGTATTCTGTTATCTATTGTTATACTCACAAGATACCCAAAGTATCTATACATATACAACATCAGCTATCTCATGAAACATACATAGCTTAGTTACATTTAGGATGTGGGAATGATATCCAAAAAAGTCGTCGCTCGACGTAAATCCTTGTTATGTCCGGGGCGCAGTCCGTCAGTAATATTAATCCGGTGACTTTGATAAGCGGACACATGGTCGTTGAGAATGGACAACATTTTGACAGTTATACAAACAAAATTCTGGCCCCATCTTAAGCTGTGTGTATTACATATACCATATGTTTATCCAAAATTAATAGAAGCTACATATATTACACGATTTTTAATAAGAGAGAACGGGTGTCCACCTTGTAAGGACACGGTTGACACCCTTTCTCTCTTACTCAATGGAAAGAACGCACCTTAAAGCCAAGATATGGTGGTACAAACCTACGTGTTACTGGATTTTTTAAATAAATAGAAAAAAAACCCTGAAGAAACCTAAACTGGATTACTAAGGTCAGGAGGCAGCCATTTTGATGTAGGTAATAATTAGTTTTGCTAAAACCACAACCATAGTCTAAACGAACTTCGATTAAATATGGAACGTGAAGTAAGATAGATAATGACGAAATGATGATGCTATGAGGGTTTAACGAATTCGGAATCTCCCACCCAACCCCCAGTTGTACGCTATGGTTTTATACAAATGGTATCGCATTTCCGATCGCGAAACAGAAACAAAACTATTCGGTTTCGCGTTAGCGTTTACCCAAATCTCGAACAGAGTATAGCAATGCACGTACTCCCCGTTAGGGGTTGAATAAATGGTAGACTCGTGGCTGGCACGTCACAAAATACGATGTTTCAGCCAGATTTTAAAAAGTTCTGTTCTGTTCAAGTAATTTTTTTAAATGTTTCAAAATTTGTAAACGAATTTCGGATTTCAGATGATGCCTAAATACGTTTATAATTTTTTATATAGAATTTGACAACTTGAGAAAAAAAATTGTTTAGTATCTCGAGTTATTATTTACTGTTAAGTTGGACCTGTGTAGGCGCTGATTAAAATAGGAATTAAAGCTTAAGTTAAGTATAGTAACATAGTCAGTAAAGGAAGTAGGATTTACCATAACAGAAATATATTTCAGCCTTTCTCGCTATCTCTTCTGAATATCAAGCCACCTAAACTTTTACCACATAAACCAAAATTTATAAATAAAAATAAAGCGCTTAATTCTAATAGTAGCTCTAAAACAAAATAAGAAGACTCAAGCCATACATCAAAACCACGAATGCTCACAACCTAGCAGCCTAGAATGGTGATTTAACGAGATAAAGGTTGAACGAACTATTCAAACTTTAATATGCAAATATAATTAAAACGATCTCTGTCAAAGGACCTCATTTACCTTCACTGCACAAAACAGTATAATGTAACATCCATGTCTAGACAAGGGCTACATTTTTTTAATTAAGGGCGTCATAAAACCAATAACGTCGCAGTTAAAATGATCAAAAATAATAGCGACGCGTGTTTGACAATAGCGCAATGCTTGGATCGGTGGGAATTTCAATTCCAATTTGTTATTTTCTCATGCTTTTGTGTCACAGTCTACTGATATTATAAATATGTTGTACAGCACAATTGCGATATATAACATATCTATAGAGAGATAAAAAAAAATGTAAAAAATTATAAAAAATTGCTAACATACTTGCTACAACTACATTTGGAAAGCTTTTACAAATAATAAAGGGACAAAATGTGGTCTTACATAAGGCCACATTGAAAATGCACTTTAGTGCCACTTGGCAAACTAATAAAAAATAAACAAGCAACGATAAAGCATCTAAATATCGCCGTAAAACCCGCCGCCATTCACGGGCAAATATTTACAAAGCAATAGGCTACCAGTAAATTCTGTTAGCCATACTAAATGACAGTTCAATAGCGGGAGTGTATGCCATTAAAAACACATTAAGGAAACGCGAATCACCGAGGTTTGAGGTCATTAACTCGCCCTGTATTGTTAGTTGGGAAGGGTTATACTTATCAAGCGATGAATAGCATTAAAAATATTAAGAGGGCATTGATACGCCCACGTTGGCCCTTTAAAAGGAAAATTAAAGAACGGTGCCTGTGCGAAATTAGGCTTTGGGTAAAAATAAATTGTTGAAATCGGAACTGGGGTCATCTGTTTAAATTTAAATGATTCTAGGGAAATTGATTTCTGTGAAAAGAAACGCTAACTTTCGAACATATAATTTGAGAGTAAAGTGGAAATTCTAATGAAGAATTTAGAGTGGGGTAAACATAGTTAGGGAAACTGGAATATAGTGACTCTCAAGCGATATATTCGGAGACTGGGGCCTAGCCCTGAGGTTTTGTAGGACCAAAGACCAGGGACTTGAGGTGCTTGTTTTGTTTCTTAATAAATTCTTAATTAATTAATGTATCCAGATTTGAATTCTTGATTTCTAAATTTTTTTTATTGAAGTTGTATGATATTGACATTCGACCGGCTCGATGGCGCATTCGATAATGAATGCTACCCCATGCGCCAAGAGTTGTGGGTTTGATCCCCACCCAGGACAAGCATTCGTATGATAAATACTTGTGTTTGTTCTGTGTCTGGGTGTTAATATTTAATATTGAAGTATATTCGTTATACCAGTGTTGATTTTGATATCCGTAAAACAAGTGCTTAAGTTACTTACCTCGGAGTCAGATCAATGTATATGATGTAGTCGAAGTCACTTCATGCGCTGGCTCGTTTAAACAAAGTTTTTATTTCAAATCTGCTTCTTAGTGAAGAAAGATTCAAACATCGAAATTCGGTAACATAATTTAGCCGGCAAAGGCAGTTACGATGGAACATGTATTAATTTACTGACTTATTCAGTTTCCCCGTTTGCACAGGACCCGAAACCATTAAAGCACACATACACCATTATTCCGCGAATTCGTTCCCCCCATTTTTTGTAGAACAAACGCGAAGATTTATACTCTCGTAATTCACCAAAAATTCACCGAAAGGCGTGTTAAGGTGAAGCCCGCGTAATTTATGGTCGAAAGTGATTTGCATGCGGGAACTTTAGAATGATGCTGAGTTTTTAGCTATTTTCTTGAAGACAGTTCGTAGTTGAAAGAGGTTTACTCTTAAAGTTAAATCAGTCTGAGAAAGAAGTTCAAAGTATCAAAGTGCATTTTGTTAAAGATTTTGCATTGAATTATGTGCAAGTTAGAATCATGTTCTTAGCGTTATGTCCTGTGCTTAGTCGGGGTCCACTTAGACCATGATTTAGCGTGTCTGGTTAAATTATATTGAAGCGACTGCTGATCACACCTTCGTAACCCTCTCCGGTCATGTCGAATTGCCCTCTCACCGGACTATGTGAGTGAAGGAATAGAGAGTGCACCTGAGTTTGCGTACACACTTGTGCACCTCTATTTCCTGCGCAGATGGCTAGTCCTCGTTGAGATTGGCCACCGTGACCTTTATCGGTTTGAAGGACATTATTATTACACATCTATAGTTGTTTGGATGTGCAGGTTTACGATGTTTTCGATCGCCGCCAAGCAAGTGGTGTAAGTACGTACATAAGTATTTAAAAATTCAAATCTTGCTTCTAAGATGCTTGTTCTACTAATATGTATCTCTGATATGATAACGTGTAATTATTTAGTATTTGCATGAAAAATTAAAGGCACTGGTTTAATCCACGGGAGGAATAGTTTTTGATGAAACAGGTATTTGCATATCATACGCGAAAGCTTCTTATTTAGAAATAAGTTGAATGTATATGATACTAGCTGCTGACCCGGCGCACTTCGTGACGCCCCGTTCTCGGATTTGCAATACCCATTTTTTTTTGTTTACCGCGCAACTTTTTTTTATTTTTTTCTTTCATAAGAACCTTCACTTGACAACAACAAACACAACTAAAAAGAATTAGCGAAATCGGTAAAGCCGTTCTCAAGTTATAGCTTTGGGGTGGACCATCCTTAACATTAAGGGGTATGAAAAATACATGTTGGCCGATTCTCACACCTACCCGATAAGCACACAAAATGTTATCAAAATCGGTTCAGCCGTTTCGGAGGAGTTTATGAACAAACACCGCGACACGAGACTTTTATATATTAGATTTTCCAACATTCATATCCGCTATCTTGGAGTCTGCCCACCATTTCAGGGATTATTGGGATAGTGGTATGCATGTATATATAAATAAAAATAGATATCAGACTACATCACATACATTGATCTGACTCCGAAGTAGCTTAATCACATGTGTTACGAATATCAGAAACAACAGTGGTATTACAAATACATAATTAAATTTTAATACCCAGACACAGAACAAACACAAGTATTCATCTCACGAATGTTTGTCCTGCGTGGAGATAGAACCCACAACACCTGGCGCTTAGGGTAGGGTCACTACCGAATGCGCCATCGAGCCATATAAAAAACTAATAATGCAACTAAATACAGCCACATATTTATGTTTGAAAGTTACTTGGCTTTATCTGGGTTTTGTCAATAATCACAAATGTGACTTGAAATCGAATAGATACAGTTATGTCTTGTTTTTAGTCGTCAGACCATAAAAACAATTTACTAGGGAAGACAATTTGTTTCTCTAGTAAAGTTCCCATTCTATAAGAATGTGGGAACTTTTCCGCATAGCGTGTGTTAATACATAAATAATGAAGTTTCTTCTGGGAACAGGATGTCCCTACTTTATGGAAACGTCAAAGAGCAATCCCCTAATACCTGTTGTCATTGACGTCAGATTTGTTCCCGATATTTTCTCATGTTACGAAAATATGATCTGCCTCTATCGTTATGATAATGGCATTTCGTATAGAGTGAAAATGACAACTGGATCCTGGGATCGAAAGATGCGAGGGATGTTAGGTTAGTGCGTAGGTACATATTTACTGTAAGTGTTTTGTTTTATTTTAAGACTATTTCTGAAAGTTATTTTAATAGATTTTTTATCTGGGCTTGCGCCTACACATTACGGTCGTACATTATAAAAACGGTTGGGTGATTCTTCGAGCAAGGCATTTTTTGGTGATTTGTATGGCAATTCCCAAACTTAGTATTTTGTAAATTGACATCAGAATTTTGAAATATACGTTTAAGTTATATTTTTAATATAAGAGGCCTTCTAAACCGGCCTTCTCGAAGAATCATCCAGCTATTTCGATTTTAGCTACGCAATATTCGGGTAGTACATAGACTCTATTGTATATAGAATAGGATCAATCAACTTTTGAAATATTAATATCAGTCTGTCTTTTTTCAGGGTTCAAACGTAGAACTTGCGTTATTTCATTACTGGTTAAGTAATTAAGTCATGAAAACTTAGTAGATTCAAAACTAACTTTTGTCTTTTGTAACATTTGTAAACATTTTTACCGCAAAAGTGTACAATCTTACTAATATTATAAATGCGAAAGTTTGTATGGATGGATCGATGTGTAAATGTTTGTTACTCTTTAACGCAAAAAATACTGTATGGATTTTAATGAAACTTTACAATAGTATAGCATCAATAACACATAAGTTATATTTTATCTATGTACCACGCGAGCAGTGGCGGATTTACCCTAAGGCCCAGTAGGCCCAGGCCTAGGGCGGCCAGATATTAGAGGCGGCCAAGCGTGATAAAAATTAAGTGATGTCGCTTTAGTACTGAGAATTATGGTCTGGGGCCTAGGGCGGCCAAGAATGTTAATCCGCCAATGCACGCGAACAAAGCCGCGGGCAGAAGCTAGTAAGCAAGGCACTCGAATACTCAAAGCCTGTTCGTATTACCGATATGTATCATATTGTGGTATTCCTAAAACTGGAAAGTCGATATTGTGTGCGATGCGGTGCACACAGCATGCAACTGATATACCCAACGGTAAAGGTGAGTGCTTCCATTGAAATGTTCGCTTATATTTTCTTTGTAAAAGATATGCATCGGTTTTATTTTATTTAGTTGATTCAATTGCTTTTTGATAAAAACTGACTTTGCAAGTCAGCTAAAATAAAACAGACTGATAACGCAGTCGATTTTCAAATTACTTTGGCGGCGTGTGTTAAAGCCTCATTAGTGTTTTTTTTTTAATGATAATAATCAAAGTACATTATACGGGTAACATGTTTATTGGTCCCCACACTAGGGTAAGCCTATCATGTGGGGAACGAGTAACGATTTTCAAAAATTTACATACATACATATCATCATCAGCTATTGGGTAATTAACCATACTACTTTATTTTTGGCTAAGTGTGGTTAGAGGGACCTGCTGCCCCTTTAACTCTGTCTACCCCTTCGGGGATTATGGGCGTGGTGTTATGTATGTTTATATGTAACCATACTACAAAGTTGTACTAGTGCTAGACTTATGCTAGAGCTTTTTCTAGAGATGTTGTAAGTCAAAGTACACACGTGTTTCTAGTGTCTAAGTAAATAAAACGATGTCCCTAGCTGGATACTGGAAGAAAACGTCATAGGAAAAGCGAAACATTAAATTAAATGAATGTTCAATACATTTCTTTTTAAGTCTAAGGGTCAAGACATGTGCCATTATCGTCAATGTAATCAAATCAAATCCATTTTTTTTTCTCGATAAGATTACATGTTATTTTTTCCTAGTCGGTTGGCATTAGCTGAGTGTGGGGACACTAGGCTAAGCCTGTCCAGTGGGGAAAGAGGAAGCAATTTTAATATAACTTAATGACGATGAAGCAAAGTATCTTAAAGTAAGTTACGTTAATGTGTTAACTGACACTATTTTGACTGGCTCGATGGCGCATTCGGTAGTGACCCTGCCACATACGCTAAGGACAAATATTCGTGTTATGAATACTTGTGTTTGTTCTGTGTCTGGGTGTTAATATTGAATATTTAAGTATATATTTGTAATACTATGGTTTTATTATTTTTATGGTTATGATATCCGTAACACAAGTACTTAAGCTGCTTACTTCGGAGTCAGATCAATGAATGTTATGTTTATAATTATTTATATTAAAATCATCACAGTGTAAAATGTAGAATGGAATGGAGTGAAGAATTCCTGAATACATTGAGCTTGTATTACTGACCAAGCGAATACCAATTGACTATAAACAGATACAAAGAATAGATATTGAAATCACTCCCCAATCCACCCTAATTGTTCCACAACATTCCGTTCATAACAGCGACAAATAAACGAGTTAAGTTCTGGACAGACGGCCTCCATTTATTAAGGAATTACGACAAATTGGAATTGTTTACAAGGGGAAGCGATAAAAATACGCTACAAGTCATAATCTGTCCCGTTGTTTTAGGGCTGTCTGGTGCGTTTGGATGGAAATGTTATTTGGTGTATCTTACTCCTAAAACAAGAATATTTTTTATATATTTTAAGAAATGGTAAATAAAATATTGTAAATTTAATAAATATGCCTAAGAACATAAATTCAGAATATTTATGTAAAAAGATGTAGAAAAAAAACTTATTTTTAATATTAAAAATAAAATAAAATTAATATATATATTTTTTTTTTATTTATATATCATATTTAACACGAATATGTATTTTTTATCTCTGAACTATTAAAAATACAAAAGTGTGACTGAAAGAGTTAAAAATACTAAATACTATTTGTCCTATGTTGGTCTGGAACTAAAAAAATAATGTGCCAACTGTATTTCTTGGTTTTGGGTAGGCGAAGAGCTAACCACTTGTAACTAATTTTTCACAATTTTCCATCTAACCCAGCCCAGTTTTATTTTTGGCTGAATTTGGTTAAGGGGGCTTTCTGCCCCATTGACTCTGCCTACCCCTTCGGGGATTACGGTCGTGAAGTAATATATGTTACATACACTATCTAAGAACTATTTGGAGGATGGGTGATATTTGAAGAACCGCTTATTCAAATTCAAAATCTCTTTATTTATATAGGCTTCAAAAAAGCACTTATAAATAGTCAATACGAACAGAAAAGAAAACATTACCATCGGAATGAATACAATAGAACTAAGCTTAGATAAATACAATTATAATTTGATATCTATGTTAGATTTCATGCTGTACATTTATGACTAAATATGTTTCAAGCTACCATACTATACATATATTTTTCATCTTTGTAAGGCTTTATTTAAAGCAAATAAACTATATTCTATTCTATTCTAAATGCCATAGTTGGGACCCATTGGAGTGGACGAGTATAGACTAATGATAATGACGATTTTTTTTTTAAAAAGAGACTGCATTTTGTACATTGGATTATCGCTGAAGCTGACTGGACATGATTAGTCCACCGTTGGCTGTGAAATCCATCAAAGAGGTGTTGTGTGCAGGTGCGTGAACGTTTGTGAATCCTCAGAGTACCTACTGGCTAGACCTCTCAGGTCCCGGCTAGTACTTAAATTTGCAGAGCCTACCACGGATAACCGTGCTTATCGTGATTTTATCCCTTATGTTGTCGGCACAGTGAATTCTCAAAGGGTCGGCATCGTGGAAGTGACAGCTATTGTATTGAAAGATAGGGTATAGGCTGTAGGTACTGTTACCACTTCCCATTAAACTTGCCGTATAGTTGGTTGCCACTTTTGTACTATCAAATAGTTAATTCATATTTCTTACATCACGCCACAATTCCGGGGAATGCAGAGTCAAAGAGGCAGCATGCCTCTTCAACCACATTCAGCCAAAAATAAAGCCGGGCTGGGTTAGATGGAAAATTTTGAAAAAGCAGTGACAAGCGGCTAACCTGTTGCCTACACAATCACACACCCAAACTCGATATACCATTAGTCACCTTTTACGACATGCTAAGCAAGAACCACAGTTAGCATATTCTTTTTAAATCCCAGACCAACATGGGACAGTGGGCTGGGTTGGATGGAGAGCTATGAAAAAGGAGTGACAAGTGGCTAGCTCGTCGCCTACTCAGTCACATGCCCAAAAAGCCCGTATTTCTTCACGTTTGATAAACCGTAATCAAGGTATCTGGATTTTTGTTAATAAAGTTTATTTAATCTAGCTTCTGCTCCGCGGCTTCACTCGGATGTTACATCGTATAAGCTATATCAATGTAAAGTTTCATTAAAATTCTAAAGTTTTTGCGTGAAAGAGTAACAAACAATTATCTTCCATTTATCTCTAAAAACTTTTGCATTCCTGTGTGTGTAGGTCTGTTAAGGACCTCGAGAAATGAGTAGGGTGTACATACTGAAATACTAGAATTTCAATGCTTCCAAATCACTACTGTATTACAAGTACAGTAAATTCACTTCTTGAAGCGATCGTTTTAAAAAATATGCTAAACCAAAACAATCAAAGAAGCATTTTCGCTGTATTATCTGTTACACAAACTCTAATTATTCATCTTACGATGATCACAGTTTAATATCGCTAATTGTACCCCCCAGTAGCCAGCCCTACTCGCTAACAACAGAGAACAAATAGCAGATAGTTCGGTGAATGTTGTAAGTTGGAGAAAATTATGAAACTTGTCCAATGGGTATAAAATACGATTACGATGCCAGTCGAGACCGCCCCGGCCAGGTCAATTACTAAACGATCTAATTAATTGCGCGTTGCCCTTAATATTGAGCTGTCACGCGCAGGGATAAAATGGGCAAGCAAATAATTGGCGATATCTGTACTGATATTATGGAGAGGAAAGATTTGATTGTTTGTTTGTTTGTAGCGAATAGGCTCCGAAACTATTACACCGATTTCGGTAATTCTTTCACCAATGAAAAGCTATTTTATCAGTGAGTAATATAAGCTATATTTTATCCCCGTTTTCCCACAGGACTGGGAACTACGCGGGTAAAACTGCGGGGCGCTGCTATAATCCATATCTTAATAGTCAAAATCGTTTACGAAGACACTTGATGAGTGGCATATCTGGTGTTGCAAATTTTACTGGCTTGATGGCGCATTCGGAATTGACCCGGTCCTGTCCGCCAGTAGGTGTGGGTTCCAGGAGTAACATTCGTGTTTGTCTTGTATCTGGGTGTTTAAAGTAAGAATTTAACTGTAGGACCACTATTGATTCTGATATCCGTAACACAAGTGCATAAGGTACGGAATCAGATCAAAAGATGTGATGTTGTCTGATAAGTATATATCATAAGTGTTGCCAACCTTGCCATTTTTTTTGTACGGCACAACTGTATAACGGCCCAACCGGCAGCGTAAAACTAAGAGTTGAGGGTTCAAGTCCAAGTGGAAATCTGTCTAAGCATTTTTTCTGGAGGGTATTGTGGAAGTCACGGAACAACATCTATGACACCCTCCACTCGAGCGTAGAGGGGTACCGCGGTATTTTAGTGGATATACTCCGGCCACCTACCATGTTTGGCCGGAGAGGGGTCTCCGAGGAGAGACCACTGGGAGTCCCACACATCACCCTGCCTCCCTGGGCAGGGTGACAGTGCGTTAAGCATTTCCCCGCGATTAGGTACAAAATAAAATAAAATTGTATAGCACAATCCTCAGCGTGGGAAGAGTCTAAAGACCAGTTATCTTCTTTAATCGTTTTTAGCCCAAAGAAAAGTTTGGATGGATGGATTTCTTTTCTTTTAAATCGTTTTTTTTTTTTGATAAGTTATTTGTATAAACTCGCACTAAGATTAAGATTAGTAAAATCCAGTACGCAACCGTCCTTGTACATTTTTCCTCTACCGACTTAACCTCACGGCTGCCATTCTTCGGGCGCTGGACGCAAAACTATCTGAGTCCCCACTGCCGGGATTCGTTCGAAAGTCTACGCAGCGCGCGCTGCCGCCTTGCGGCCCATCTCGAGAGAGTGGAATTCTCCCCCAGAACACCTAGTGTGGTGTGTATGACAACACAGTCAGCTGGGTGACCCGTATCCTAACAGACAGGGTATAACACGAGTTGTCGTCCTCTCTGGTTTCATCCACGTAGTTCCCAGTCTCGTGGGAAAACGGGGATAAAATATGGCCTATATTACTCGCTGATAAAGCAGCTTTTCATTGGTAAAAGATTTACTCAAATCGGTGTAATAGTTTCGGAGCTCTATAATATTAGTATAGATATCGCCAATTATTTACAACCGTACAAACAAACACCCCTACCTATTGTAACTGTTGCAATTAGTTTTAAGAACAAACTGTATATCATAATAATTTATTATTGTAAACAGATGTTGGTTGGTCTAAATAAATAAATAAATAAAAACTGCAAAAGTTTGTTTGGATGAGTGGATGTTTGTTACTCTTTCACAAAAAAACTACTGAATGGATTTTAATGAAACTTTAGAATAATGTAGCTTATACACCCGAATAACATATAGGCTATGTTTTACTGACGTACCACGCGGGCAAAGCCGCGGAAAGAAGCTAGTTCTTCATATATGTAAAGTGACACATATCGAGGAACATTTAGGCCATTAGGCTTTAACATAAATGGGGTGAGCGTATGTACAACACAGTCACTTGAATTAACTCTCAATACAAAATCAATCCATTAACAGACATTAGGTCTAAAATAGCAAGTAATAAGAGTCAAATTCGCATAACACATCGAACTGTCTCGACTGGTAACAAAGCAAATGTTTGTTTTGTCGATTGGATTTGCTTCTGTTAATTTGGTACAGAACTATTTGACTGTGTTAGGTCAAATTAAGGGTTGAATTAGCGATTAGGGCGCTTTGTGCTAGTTGAGTAATGGGCGGTTAATATTAAGTACCTATTCGATCTAAAAATTAAAGAATAACGGACTGGTCTAGTAATTCTAAGCCTAAAAATATATTGGCAGTTTTTAAAGAAAAAAAAAAAAAAAATGTGTTAGATTGAAGATTCTTTACTAGCCGAAACAGGATAAGAAAAAATCCAGATGAGTTAGGTATACTAAATATAATAACATTACAATTCTAAAGACAAAGACTTTTATTATGTTTAAGTGTACATTTACATTATTTTTTGTTAGCAATTATGACCTATTATCACTTTGAAATTGAAGCCCAATTTTTTATTTTATTTTCAAGTAACCTAAAAAGGTACAGTTAACAATATTCTAAAATACGCCGACTATGATTTCATTGAAACACCCACGGAATCTGTAAATAACATAACATAAAATCACGCCCACGATCCCCGAAGGGATAGGCAGAGTCGAAGGGGCAGCAAGCCCCTTCAACCACATTCAGCCAAAAATAAAGCCGGGCTGGGTCAGATGGACAATTGTGAAAAAGCAGTGACAAGCGGCTAACCTGTCGCCTACACAATCACACACCCAAAACCCGATATACCATTAGTCGCCTTTTACGACATGCTAGGCAAGAACCATAGTTGGTACATTCTTTTTAAGTCCCATACCAACATGGGACAGTGGACTGGGTTGGATGGAAAGCTGTGAAAAAGGAGTGACAAGTGGCTAGCTCGTCGCCTACTCAGTCACATACCCAAAAGCCCGTAAACCATTAGTCGCCTCTTACGACATGCTAGGCAAGAACCACAGTTGGCACATTCTTTTTTTTTTGTCCCAGCTCAACATGGGCCAAGTCCCAGACCAACATGGGACTCTGTAAATAATACCCCATCTAGCATCTTTCTTGTAGACTTATGATGTTTATTTTTATAAGGGAGCTTTCACACTAACGAGCTGTTTCGTAACCGCGGTTTAGTTACAGTTGCTAAGTGTTGATACATCACTACACACATATACACATATTATCATGCCCTTAATCCCCGAAGGGGTAAGCAGAGTCTAAAAAGCAACCAGTTTCTTAAGCCACATTTAGCCAAAAAAAAGTCACGTTGGGCTAGGTGGAAAGTTGTGAAAAAGTAGTTACAAGTTGTTAAATCGTCACCTACACGAAAAACGAATACCAAGTGCGCCGTTAGCCGCCTTTTACGACATGCTATGTAAGAAACACTGTTGTCACGTTCTTATTAATTCCCATACCAAGATGGAACAGAGTTAATAGAAGACTAGTTTCTCCTCGCGGCTTTGCTCAAGTGATACATTGATAAAACATAGCCTATATGCTATTCGGGTGTATAAGCCATATTATTATAAAGTTGCATTAAAAATTCATTCGGTAGTATTTGCGTGAAAGAGTAATAAACATCCATACATCTCCACAAACTTTCGCGTTTATAATACTAACTTCTGCCTTCTTCTTCTTATGGTACATAGATGAAACATAGCCTATATGTTGTTCAGGTGTATGAGCTATATTATTTTAAAGTTTCTTTAAAATCCATACAGTAGTTTTTTTGTGAAAGAGTAACAAACATCCATCCATACATACAAACTTTCGCATTTATAATATTAGTAGGATTACCGGTCGGATACAGTCGCTCATCTGCAATCCCCCTTATTCAGCGCAACACAAACTCTTATTTATACTTGTCCTCTGACCGGATACGATGGCATAGTAAAAATCTGCCAACAAAAACAAGTTACATTTGCAATTATTTATCATTAACTTTGCGTCTCGTAAAAAACAAGCGGAGAAGAGAGTTCTGCGGAGCAAATAACGATTTGTATTTACGAACGGTTCCGCAGACAGATGAAATACGAGTTGTATGGAATTTGGCACGTTACTACCACGAAGAAAGTACATTTTCAATTCAATTCTGCGAATAAGTCCTTTTGCGAATTTGTCCTTTTGAGACACGGTAGGCATTTTGCGACTAAACGGTATTTTTACTTAAACATTGCCTTAGTCGAGCTGCAGATAATAGATAAAAATATTTCTTTTCATGGCTTTGTTTGTAATCCTAGCATGTACGATTTAATTTGTTCAGTGTATGGGCATTAGTCTTTGACTTTGTGTTTAATGCGTACGATTCTTCAAACCTGAGCTAAATTCAAAACTAGCCCGGAATTTATAAATGAAACAACTCCGAGCGTAGTGAATCTGCACCTTATCGACACTATTTAAACAATTAGAGAAACCGAAACAATACCGCGATGTAATTAGTACATAATAATTACCTTTAGCAGTAGCGCCATCTATTGGTTCAATTGAGGAACTATTTTCTCTTACATATAGCATAGAGACACGACTTGTCCTATCAGATCCTGTATTAATTTAATGATAAATCTGTTTCCTTAACTTTGTTTGTGGCTAAAGCACAAGCCGTGCAAAACCAAGAAGAAAAAAAAGAGGCACGATTTTCACTGGTATGAAAATTGATTACATACTAACATAAACACTTAGTTATGTACGTGCGAAACATCGGAAAGAAAGAAAGAAAAATCATTTTTCTTTCTTTCTTTCCGATGTTTTCCTGTATGCTTATTATCTATAAATAGAAATTCAATTCCAAAACCGACTTTTATTTCATATATCCCTTAACAATATTTGGAAACCTTCAAAGTACCTTAGCAAGGACGTGTATTGTATTCAGTTGACATTACCTACCCACTGTGACGGGGAGGCCTTAAAATAAATTGTAATTGAAAATAATTAACAAACTAACAGAAACTAACTTAAACAACGGTAATTCTGGTTCCGACCTGCGATAATTCCCAGGGGGTTGGGCCCAGAAGGTGATAACCGCCATTCGGAGTTAGCAGTTTAAATTAGTTTCGATCGTATTTAGTGTTATGAGCGGGTATGAAAAGCTTTACACAAAGGAAATTCCATTAATTGTCATTGAAAAAAATTTGCTTTGCTTTCATATGTAAGATTGACGGTCTTGTACATAAAAATAAAACTGTTTTATAATGTGCCAATGTCTAGCTATCTTCTATAATGTCAGTTTGGCTTTTGAGTTGTGATTCCGTTGGCGAAGAGATAGCCACTTGTCACTACTTTTCACAATTTACCATCTAACTCAGTACCAGTAACCATTGTCCCATGTTGGTCTGGGACTTAAAAATTATGTGCTAACTGTGTTTCTTGCCTAGCATGTCGTAAAAGGCGACTAATGGTATATGTGGTTTTGGGTGTGTGATTGTGTAGGCGACGAGCTAGCCACTTGTCACTACATTTTCTATCTAACCCAGCCCAGTTTTGGTTTTTGGCTGAATGTGATTAAAGGGGCCTGCTGCTCCTTTGACTCAGCCTACTACTTCGGGGATTATGGGCGTGATGCTTGTGTGAATGTGTGTGTGCAGAAACCAGAATGGTCATATTAATATATTTATGTCAGTTTATACCGCAATGAGAGGCTTTTTGTAAATAAATCTCTACGAGTAATGTGTTGGGGAAATATATAAAACGCCTTTTACTGAGCTTATGTTACCTGACTGGAACAAACCTTCTTCGTGATAACATCTAGATGCGATAATAAAAAGTGACGTTTATTGAAACTGAAAGGTATAAACTTGACAAGCTTTTTATTTCACGAAGACATGAATTAATATCGTCTGAATCTCTTTACATAGGAAAAATATAAAAACAGGAAGAACACGTCGTTGCTTAATGAAATGGCATTTTATACTTATTTTTTTTATAGTCTGTGAATTAATTAAAAAATAATGAATATGTTTGTTTTGCTTTATCTAATACTCGAAAAATTACAAAGATACAGAGCTTCAAAGATCTGAAATGAGGCGCTTGACGTCACAAGGATGGCACAAATTTTACGCAACTTGTGACATCACGCAATAGGGTGTTTGACAACATTAAAAATATATCCCAAATTGTGGTCATCTTAACAGAAAATAGCGTAAAATAACATATTTCACTTTATTTTAAACAAAAATATGTATATTTCTTGCAGATTACACGAAATAAAATGTAATATTTTTTTAAGTCTTATCTGTGACGGTCAACGCTCTGTGATTGGTTAAGATTCATGCTACGTCACGCGCAAGTAAGCGTTGCTTCCATGATCATATTTCGTGTTGTATTTTGGTTGTATCACTGATTAATTAGATTTTTGAGTGTTTTCTGAAGGAATATTTGATTCGTATCCAATCCCAAAATGGAGGCAAATTTTGTGCGAGCTGACAGCAGCAACCTACCTAAGATAGATGCATTTATGGTAGCACTTTTCTTTAAAAATAATGCTGACTACTATGCTGAAATTTAGTTGGCACAGCCTCATCCGTGAGAAATATTTTCTGACTGAAGCCCATTTTGTACTTCATGTAGTTAATTGTGTCTTTTTCCATCTGAAATTTAACAGAGTGAAGTGGTGTTCTACAATGTAGGATCATCTAAGAAATCTAAGGCCACATTTTAGGTTAGGAATAAAAGATGTAATTTTGTTTTATCCATTATAGATATTTTACTATCTGGTATCTGGTAAAGTTAAGTGATACTTACATCAAAGTGATCTTCGCACATAAAGACATTTGAGTGTGGTTGAATGGTATTTGGATCTCTTCGAGCTAGTTTTAGAAACATTTTTCGCCTTTTGCGATTGGTTGGTACACTAATAAAGACTTTCTCTGGACTTTTTATCGAAGTATTTGTACATTGTGGCACTACACACCACTTATAGACCATTGGATTCAATAAATTTGAAGAAAGTCGATGAAATGTATTGATTCACAAATGTCAACAACTCTGTTTACGTGTAGATTACTGGTAGATGACGTCACGCATGTCACGTGACCGGCGCCATTACCTAAACAGCGTTTTTGCCGGGGTTCTCGCAATTTAAACTTTAATATTGATTTTTACTAATAATACCGATGATTTCCCGGAAATATTAATGACAATAAGCTTATTATGTTATAAAGAATGATTTAAAACGATTATAAAAAAATAGTCAAGAACCCTATTCCTTAACACGCTGTATCTTTATCATTTTTAGTTTGCTGAACAAAAGAAGGGATGTGGCGTGAAGTTTTGTTAGTTAGTTTAGTTTGACAAAAGAAAATATACGTAAGCAATATTTGTTTTGTAATCTCAATAATGATTATAAAAGTAATTAGGCTATTTTTCTCAAAAATGTTTGAAATAATAAATAAATATCAGACTACATCACATACATTGATCTGACTCCAATCTAAGCAGCTTAAGCGCTTATGTTACGGATATCAGAATCAACAATAATACTACTACCCCTGGGAGGATTATGGGCGTGATGTTTTGTATGTATGTATGTAACAGTAATACCACAAAATATCTACTTAAATGTTAGATACCTCAGACACAGAACACCCAGACACAGAACGAATACAAGTATTTATCACACGAATATTTTTCGAACCTACCTCTTGGCGCAAATGACAGGGCCACTACCAAATACGCCATCGCCACTACCAAATAGCCAGTCATACTTACTCCACGATTGAGCATTTAGTGAGTCTGGTAATCAATTCTTGTTTGATCTTTTAACCCTTAGGTAGGGGAACCAGATTAATTGGATCATAGTTACACATCCATAGTAATTTGAATGTGAAGGTATACTTACGCTGTTTTCCCTTATCGTCAAGCAAGTGGTATAAATCCCTACATTGATTCGAAAAATCCAAAGGTTCCCGGGTTTAAACTGTTAGAATAGTGTAAACGAAACCTCTGTTGTGTGTGAACTTTATGTTCTCCTCTACTGTCACTCTCTTGTCATACTCCATGTAACAATTACTGTTTATATAAATCTACATTAATCCTTAGAATCGTCTTTGTATTCCTTTAAACCCAACATAAATCCTTCGCAAATGTGACGCACGTCCTTACTGTTGAGTTACTATTAGTAAGTTACCTCAAAATTGCGCCATGATATTAATAGGCTTTTAATATCATAGCGTTTGGTTAGATGGAAAATTGTCAAAAAGTAGTGACAAGTGGCTAGCTCGTCGCCTACACAGTCACATACCCAAAATTTTGTATACCATTAGTCGCCTTTTACGACATTCTAGACAAGAATCACAATTGGCATATTATTTTTAACTCCCCGACAAACATGGGACAAAAATATTGGGTTTGAATCAGCAAATCTCGAATTTAAGGCGTGTCTCATTACCATTGAGCTCACTGCTCATTGCTATGATGGCGCAATATTTAGTAAGCTCAAACACCCGTCGCTTCAAACCTTTCGAGTGTGAACACAAAATCGGACCCTACTCAGTGGCTGCCGTAAGTTTGGTCTATTAGACCCGGTGTTTAATTTAAATTTAAATTATGAATGCGATAGTTGTTGCGTCCGAATTGGGCGCACAATTTGTGGTAATTACTTTTGAGGAGAATGTTTCGCGACTAATTGAATGACTTATATGACTTCGTCTGACCTTTTTGCTTTATTTTGTGCTATTTACGCGTAGTTTTTTCTTTAAATGGCTTGTATATTTGTGTATTAAGAAGCCTTGATAGCCTAATAGGTTGGGTTCAGAGTGAGGTGACGGCATTTTCCTTCAAAGTAAAAGTCAAAGTTAACTTGACCAAAAAATTTAACACGCCTAAAGTTTGAACCCTAAGAAAGCACTGACGCTACTTCAACCCCAAGGGCTTTTTATCGCTACGAAATCCAGACACTGAATTTCATTGCTATCGATTAAGTAGTTTAGGCTTGAAAATGTTACATACAAACAAGAGCAATTCTCGTATTTATTAGTAACATCGCGACAATACGTCATTACCTTCAGATCTTAACCTTACCACTGTTTCAAAAATATTGTTTTTGTGCGTTAAACCTTCATAGATTCATGTATCTAACCAATGCACACTGTGACGCTTGACTTGAAGCCAATCCGCTAAGTTCCAGCTTTGCCTACGCCAGCAATTTGTACCGCGGAGCGTGTCATCCCTTCATGCGAGGTCAGTGGGCTTGTCTCTGGTGTGCGGTCCATTGAGTTTTGACAAACCTTAGGTTATTGGTGTTTGATAGAGGAAGTGGCGTCTATGTATAATGCACAAGGATAATTGTCATTAAGCGATATGATTTAACAAATAATTACTGTTAATCCGAACTATGAGCAAGTTGCGAACTGTGTAGTGTTATATGTGTGAAAATATTGTATCGAAACATATTTTTGATACATTTTCTGATGAATATCCAATTGTGTTGAGTTTTAATGGTAAAGAAAAGAAAGTAAAGAGTGATACAGACCTTAAGGTTACTAATGCAGAGAATACTAATGTTATAAACGCGTATGTGAGTTAAAATACAAACACGTCGTCTAAGACACATAGTATATTAAAGTACATGTGGATTGTAGACATTTTAATGCAAAATTATATATTAAAATCGGGAATAGAGAAAAATACTCTGCTTAAGTAAACCCCAAAAAGTTAAGTCTTCAATGAATTCATTTAAAAATAATAAATAAAATATTGGTACCTACTATGAGTACCAATATTATTAGTACGTATAAGAAGAGTAATTTAAAATCTTATATCATAAACATCAAATGCTATATATCTATATATATACATATATCTTAATTTTAGATATCAGAAAATAAACACAACTCCTAAAAAAGTTGTATTAAATTGGCTCCATATCAACTTTCCTAGCGTATATTATATGCTCTTAAAACGATCTGAGTTATCATAACGGCTTATAAAATCCAATAAACTTCTTCGTGGTCTGGAATTTTAAATATCAACAAAAGTACTTATAGAACTCGATAACTCTTCTGGAATCGAACGATGAGCCAAAGTTATATAATAACTGGAACTTTGGAATAGGTCTTTAGGTCCCTGCCTTACACTCCAAGGGCTAAGCAATTAAATTCGCTTTTTTATCCACCATCACCTTCATTCAATTTCTAAACTAACAAGTCTTGTAAAACCTTGATAAATAGAAGGTAGAAAACATTTGATATCTTTAAAATATCACGTTACGTTGATGTACAAACATGTACACATACATCACGCCTGTAATCCCTGAAGGGGTAAAAAGCCTAAGGTGCAATGAGCCACATATAGCCAAAAATAGGACTACATAAGTTTTAGATGGCAAATTGTGAAAAAGTAAATTATTAGTAATAGTAGTTAAAAATATTATTATTACCTAGTCTTTCGCAGTTGTTTCAATCTTAAAAATAGCCCTGTACAACTTTAAATGACTCAGCAATTTAATTTATACAGGTAACCTGTAATATTTAATGTAATAATTCTATTCCAATCCCGCGTCATAGTCATAAATTCGTACTAACGTCTTTTAAATAGCTCTTTGAAGCTCGATCATATAAAGACCATATAATTTCACTTCTAAACATGTAGTATCCTAAGTTGTACTCGTTGTAACAAATGTTCCATGCACTATATATATCAGCGGTACCAGTACGGTCCCCGGGAGTACCCCAAGCCGTTCCCGCGCCTCGTTCCGCTGTCCCATATTTTTGCCTAAAGCCCAATAAGCGGCGCTACGGGCAAGTTTGCCAGCCTCTTCTAATTAATTTCTACTCCGTGCCGCTAAAGTGAGGCGCTGGGTGGTCTAAGATAGCGGAGTGTTATGTACGCTACACATGAAACTGTGGGATTTTGGTTGCTGAATCATCTTCCTAGCGTTATTTTCCGTGCGGGGTCCGCTTAGAGACCATGATCCGGGATTTAGCGAGTTGCATTACATTAAAGTGACTGCCGATTTGACCTTCGTAACCCTAAGAAAGGGGAATCAGACAATTTGGATCATAGTTGCACATACATAGTTATTTCAATTCGGGTTTCAACCATGAGGTTTTTCTCACTGCCGAACAAATAGTATAATAAAATAAATAATAAATTATTCAGACTGGCACATCAATTCCCTAGTCCCAAACTAAGCTTATAAGCTTGTGCTATGGATACTAGGTGAACGGATAGACATACTCAAATACGTTTATAAACATCCATGACTCGAGTAAAAATATCAATGTTCATCACACGAAATATTTGCCCCTAGCGGGATTCGAACCCGCGACCCTTGGTTTCGTGGCCAGGGTCTCTGACCACTCGACCAACGGGCCAGAAGAAAGGAACTCCGTCAAATGCCCAGACGGCATAATAATGTCTGAATGTCAGACATCACCAGTGAAGCTGCAGACTAGTGTTGCCGAACTATCGATAGTTTGACTATCCTTAGTTGACCTCGGAAATCATCTATAATATCGATATGTCTATCGATACTAGTAGTATACTAGCTCGATAGTCCACTTTCGATAGGCTATCGAGCGGCAACACTACCGCAGACCAAATAATGTCATTAAGGTTGAACTACTTATGAATGTAGAGTTTGTTTCTTAAACAAAATAAATAAACAAAATCAGAAATAGAAATATATTTATTCATGTAGGCTCCACAAAAGTAATTATGAATAGTCATAATAATACAAAAAAAAAATTATTCTACCGCCAGGTTCGGAACGTCGATTCTACCGAGAAGAACCGGCAAGAAACTCGGTAGTTACTCTTTTAAATCGCCATGTATACAATAAAAATGCTACTTAATATCTATTTATATAATTCAAATACAATTATTGTAATACATAACAATAATAAAGAAGACCATTCAAGAATAAAAGTGCAGACTGTAGATTCCTATCATTAAAAAAATCTTCAATTCAATTCAAAATCTTTTGACATGTATCTAGTCCAGTCTAGTTTAGCGTGTCCAGATGACGAAATAATAAGCTATATTCATTTTCAGTTTTACCAACTAGACACACGTGTGGCCAGTCTCTTGTGTCGAGTTAGTGAAAAACCCGTTTATTCCACGTCCGTTCATAATATAATTCACCCTATTAATCGTAGAGCTTGTATGAAAAGGATTATGAATGTTGAAGAGGCGAGTGAGGTGTGTAAGGATCGTGCCATATGGCGTTCGGTTCTCTCTGCCTACCCCGCTAGGGAAGTGGCGTGAAGTTTAGTTAGTTAGTTATTAAGAAAAGATCTCCCGCCGTCACTTCTATCTTAAGCCACCCTTACAGCACGGTGAGAGTGGAACGCCGAGCACCGAATCAAGCGAGATTAATTCCGCAACAAAAGTGCGTGATCTGTACGTACGAGTGTCGTGTAAGTACAGACTGCGCGCGAGTTGAATGCAGTCGGGGCCTGAGACGAGACATACCTGAGCTCTGCATTCAACTCGCGCGCTATCTGTAGGTGACGCGACACACTAACCAAGTTTAGAGGAGCGGTAGTAATAGGCGTATCCAGATATATCTATATGTTGTGTAGGTTTAGTACACAGTTTTTCCACTTTTAAGACCTATGGGATTTGGGACTAAAAAAGATTTGCCAACCATATTTCTGGCCAAGCAAAGGCGATTAATGTACACAACACCAGATATATATCAGACTACATCACATATATTAATCTGACTCCGAGGTAAGTAGCTTAAGCACTTGTGTAACTAACGGATATTAGAATCAACAGTGGTATTACAAATGTATACTTAAATTGGATATTAACACCCAGACACAGAACAAACACAAGTAATCGTCACACGAATGTTCGTCCTGGGTGGGGATTGAATCCACAACTCTTGGTGCATGGGGCAGGGTCACTACCGAATGCGCCATCGAGCTAGTCACACAGTGTGTAGGCGACGAGTTAGCTTACAATCTTTATCTAATTGATATCAATTTTGTTTTTAGCTAGATGTGGTTTAAGGAACTTATTATTTCCTGAACACTGACTACCCTTTCGGGGATTACCAAAGGCATGTTATGTGTAAAACATACCCCTGTTGGCATGTGACTCATATGCAAACGATGCTGGTTAAAATCTGAGCACGTACCTCAGATTTTTTCAATTTAGTACGGATTTATGCCGACGTAAAGGTATTGTATGCCTATATGGTATTTATCTATTATTTTAATTTCATTTATTAAGTATTACTTTATTTAAATAAATTTATATGAATCATTTTTATAGTCAAGATGAAACTGTTTCTAATCTAACAAGAATGCAACTCAATAACACGAATTTCTTATAATTTAAAACTTATGAACACGCAATTTTCATGATAGTACTAAGCCTGTCGAGAAATCTTTTTACGAGCAAACGAAATATCTCTTCACACATCACCAGTTGCTAGTCGGGTGATTGGCAGGTTGTTTGGTTTGATATACTGCCAAGATCCGAACGAGCAATTACGTTGAGCCCTTGCCACCAGAAGAGTATTCCAGAATTATATTTTGAGTTTCGTTTAATATACTCCATTCTATACGAATTAGATTCCATGTTGGTCTGGAACTCGGAAAGGATATCGTCTTCATGACCAGCATGTCGTAAAATGCGATTAATGGTGTATTGGGTGTTCTGATTGTGTTTTTAATGCAAATTTACATAACATTAAAATTGAGTTGGGTTACAACTTCGAATAAATTTTACTATTAGCTGAAAATGGTTCCAGGAGCTTATTGCTTGCTGATTTCAGGTTGATAAATAAAAATGTTGCTTACCTATTTTTTTTTGTCCAGCAAAAAAAAAAAAGGTAGATGCATGATAATGCGCATGACGTCAAGCTGTGCTACAAATTTTAGTGCGTTGTGACATCAAAGCGCCTCCCAAACTTTAATGCGATGACAACCTATCTTCTAGCTTTAGTGTGTAAGACTTGAAAAGACAAGTATTTATGATCTACATAAATAAAAGACTTAGAAAATTAATTAATGTCAATTTTCAATACAAGGTTCTTAGCTCAAAAGTAGTCCCTTTAGGGGTGAGAGCTTCTTGCTCCCCTGCCAGTTCCGTAGTTAGTAAAGGCAGCCTTCGGCAAACTACCGATAGTCCTCTCAAAAAAATAAATAAAAATATGTAGTCCCTATACTACGTCTTCTATTAAACAGGATGTCAGTAATGAATGTCCCGCTCTAAGGACCTATAGCCATTACTAGTTCGTTAGATAGGCCGTTTCTTACGGCAGATTGTACAATGGGCTTTTCTTTCGCTGTCACCGTGCCGGGTAATGGCAGTGCGTCAGCATCATTAGTTCATTACGTCCCTGGTTACGCCCAAAGCGCGGCAGGGGACTGAGTGACCAAACTTAGCGGGTAACTGACAAAACTACATTATCTTATGATTATGGTGAATGGTTGTAAGCCATTCACGTAAAAGTTACGGAAGGAATTTTCTTGGAACTGCCCGATCTGTCCGGTGGGGTTCTCGGGTTTTTCATCAGGCGTATTTGGAAAAATAATTGTATTGGACTCAGCGTATTCAGCAGATTTCTAATAACTGAATAAGAAATTTGTTCCATATTGGTCATTATCTTTCTAGTGTTATGTCCCGTGCTTAGACGGGATCCACTTCGACCATGATCCAGGATGTAGCGAGTCTAGTAATTACATTGAAGCGACTGCCGATCTGACCTTCGTAACCCTAAGATAGGGGAACCAGACAAGTTGTTTGAATTTGCAGATTTCATCCCGACGTTTTCCCTTACCGTCGAGCTAGTGGTATATATATGTACATAGATTTGAAAAATCTAGAGGTACATGCCTGGGTTTGAACCCGCACTCCTCGGTTAAGAGGCGCGTGTCCTTACCATTGTGCTACCACCGCTCTGAAAAATTTGTCCCATTTTGGTAGGGGACATAGTAATAGTAAATAGTAAATTCTTCAGACTGACACCAATTTCCTAGTCCCAAACTAAGCTTATGCTTGTGTTATGGATACTAGGTGAACGGATAGACATACTTAAATACGTTTATAAACATCCATGACTCGAGTACAAATGACCATGTTCATCACACGAAACATTTGCCCCTAGCGGGATTCGAACCCGCGACCCTCGGTTTCGTGGCCAGGGTCTCTGACCACTCGACCATCGGGCCAGTCAATAATGTGCCAACTGTGTTCCTTTTCTAGCATGTCGTAAAAGGCGACTGATGGTATATTGGGTTTTAGGTATGTGATTGTGTAGGCGACGAGCTGGCCACTTGTCACTACTTTTTCACTCTTTTTTCTATCTAACCCTCCCAGTTTTAATTTTGGCTGAATGAGGTTAGAAGGCCTTGATTTGACTTTCACTCTGCCTACCCTATCAGGAATTAAAGGCGTAATGTTATGTTATATATGAATAGGCATCGTCACTATGCCTACAATAAGATCACAAAATTTTATTTTACTACTCCTTGGAGCAAAGTCATGGAAATGTTTGCAGAACTGTTTCACACTATCTATCTATGCGGACAAAATGCCAGATGCCATTACTATTGTATTTGGTGATTTTATTTATTCGTAATAGGTTACTGAAGTCTCATTTAACAAACATAACAAAAATCTCTCCGTCAACGCACTAACTGGGGCTGTGAGCTACGCATTTTATTTTTAAATCAAAATTGCACCTTGATGCACCAAAATTAGACGAAGTTGCCTCTGTTTCGATACCTCCCAAACGCTACCGGTCTACAAGTAACACGTACGTAAACCGCTTATACCCGCTACTAAGCGCAACCCCGGGCTAGTTAATGGGCCTGCTCGGCTGAGATACGCCACCATCCGCCAAGTGGCGGCGAAACACCCACTCACTGTGACTGCGCCACTATCGTACGCAATCAGCTTTTAATCGCCCCTTGATTTATTTATCCGTGATGCCCTTCTGTTGCCCGGTAAACAACAAAGTTATCTAACAGTGGAAATGTTATTTGTTTGGTTATGATTACTGTTAGATTTAGAATCAATATACTATCATATTTGGTTTCTTATTTGGATGGAGAGGAAGAGGAAGGCCAAATAAGAGATGGATGCATACACACATACATAACATCACGCCCATAATCCCCGAAGGGGTAGGCAGACTCAAAGGGGCAGCCTGCCCGTTCAACCACATTCAGCCAAAAATAAAGCCGGGCTGGGTTAGATGGAAAATTGTGAAAAAGCAGTGGCAAGCGGCTAACCTGTCGCCTACACAATCACACACCCAAAGCCCGATATACCATTAGTCGCCTTTTACGACATGCTAGACAAGAATCACAGTTGGCATATTCTTTTTAAGTCCCAGACCAACATGGGACAGTGGGCTGGGTTGGATGGAAAGCTGTGAAAAAGGAGAGACAAGTGGCAAGCTCGTCGCCTACTCAGTCACATACTCAAAAGCCTGTAAACCATTACCAAGATATGGATGGATTATGTGAAAGATAATATGAGTGAAATGGGAGTGGATAGCTTGATGACGTCTGACCAGGACGTATGGAAGAGGAAAACATGCTGCGCCGACCGCAGATGAACTGGGAGAAGGGATAATGATTCAGTTTCGTATATAAATATGTATTTTTTGAAACTCTTTAGCTTAGCCCTCTAAGTCTAATCTTTGAGTTAGTTATCCTTTTGGTAAAAACACACTAGTAAGGCTAATCTTAAGCACGGCACTTTCCTTCGTTGATACAGTGAAATGCGCTCTGCGCCAACTCGTTTTGATAAAGTTGGCTGACATACGGCGCATTGATCCCAATAAGCGCTATTGTACGGCTTAGAATAGTGTTACACATTAAGTTTAGCACAACTTATGAAATAAGGGTGGCCTCATAGATACCAGTATTAGATTCTTAAACTAGGATCAAAGAACATAAAACATATTTTATTCATCAGAAAGTACATACATTGCTGTCCATGAGTCAAAAAAATACAACCCCTATTTTCTGAACAAATGATTTTCAATTCAGATTGTTGATTTTGCACGGAAGGAAAACGCGATGAATTATCTATTCATCGATACCCCTCTCTTAATGAAAGTATTCTTTGAATAAATTTAGGGTGCACTAATGAGGGTTAATTTGTAATTCTACCCATTGAAGGGAGGAGAGGATAGGTAAATTGAAACTGTAACCAAGTTACGTCATGATACTCTGAAAATCAAATTCGTTAAATAATAGCATATGCTTTTGTGATAATTAAAAAAAAGCTGTTTAATATTTTTTTTAATTAAACACAAAAGCCTGTTTTTTTTAAGTATAAAAGCATGTTTTGTTTAAAATTATCTCCTTTTGATTTTTTATGCATAGTTTTTTTTTAGTTATCGCATAGCAAAAAACAACGACACACTTTACTTAGACGCTCTCCATCTCTATCATCAGACTAGCTTCAAAAATACGTATCTAATAATCATAATAAATTAAATAATTATAATAAATTCTCCTGACTGACACACCAATTCCCTCGTTTTAAAATTATAGCTTGTGTTATGGATACTAGGTTTATAAACATCCATGACTCGAGTACAAATGTATCATATTCATCACACGAAACATTTGCCCCTAGCCGGATTCGAACCCTCGATCCTTGGTTTCGTGGCCAGGGTATCTGACCAGGCGAGTGAGTCTGTCAATTTATGTCAAATATTATCATAAACGGATAACATACACTGATTTAAAAAAATCACTCAGCGGGCTATGGAAAGAGCTATGCTCAGCGTTTCTCTCAGGGATCGAATCCGCAATGAGGTTAACCCTCAGAGAACCAAAGTTATCGTCATAGTTTACAGGATTAGCAAGCTGAAGTGGCAGTGGGCTGGCCATATCAGCCGGAGAGCCGACCACCGTTGGGGTAAACGAGTTCTGGAGTGGAGACCGCGCCTCAGTAAACGTAGTGTAGGACGCCCTCAGGCCAGGTGGAGTGACAATTTCCGCAGGACGGCTGGCAGAAACTGGATCAGAGTAGCCGAAAATCGATCAGAGTAGCGAACATTTGGAGAGGCCTATGTCCAGCAATGGACTGCAACAGGCTGATGATGAAAAAGGAGCGGCAGACTGAACTTTACAGGCGTTATGGCAAATGGAAGCTGGTTAAACGATTGCTTAAGAATACTAAGACACTAAGACCAACATTGGCCATCTGCCAAATATTGGCCAAGTGTTGGCAAAACTACTTACTACGCTTCTGTCCACACGAAATCAGCTTTTAATCGCCGGTTGATTTATTCATCCGGAACGCCCCTTGGCGTAGTTCTGATGAAGTGCGCAGATACCGTTCAAGGACATAAGGCGGGTGTTTCTTTCCCACTTATTCTGTTGTAAACAAATACACAATAAGATTGAAGATTGTATGTCTGCTAATAATATCCTTGTTAAAATTTTCAGTTAACTTAGATTAAGTAAACTTTGTTACTAGTCAAAAATGGATCAATGTTATCTGAATAAATGAATTTTACTTAATTAATTAATAGTTTTTAGTGAGCCTTTCTACTTATTGTTTTATTGCATTTTGACTGGCTCGATGGCGCATTCGGTAGGGACCCTGCCCCATGCGCCAAGAGTTGTGGGTTCGATTCCCACCCAGGACAAACATTCGTGTAATGAATACTTGTGTTTGTTCTGTGTCTGGGTGTTAATATCCAATATTTAAGTATATATTTGTAATACCACTGTTGATTCTGATATCTACTTACCACGGAGTCAGATCAATGTATGTAATGTCGTCGGATATTTATTTATTTATTTATTATTGCAACTGGCGGAACAGAGCACAGGACTGAGATAGTTGACGAAGTCTTGTATCGGAGGCTAAGACCCAATTTAGTTTGTTGATCCATCGGAGTAAGTAAGTGTCGTATTATAGCTAACTAGCTGTTTCCCTTATAACAAAGCAGATTCAAGATATGCAGATTCAGCATTAGAGGAGAAATTACCTGCTCTTAGAATTAGATTAGGTAAATTTCCACGGATAACCTACATACATACATTACATCACGCCCAATCCCTGAAGGGGTAGGCAGAGTCAATGAGGCAGCAAGCCCCTTCGACCACATTAAGCCAAAAAAAAGACTGAGCTGGATTAGTTGGAAAATTGTGAAAAAGTAGTGACAAGTGGCTAGCTCGTCGCCTGCATAATCATATACCATTAGTCGCTCTTTACGACATGCTAGATAAGAAACACAGTTGGCACATTCTTTTTAAGTGCCAGACCAACATGGGATAATGGGCTGGGTTATATGTAAAATTGTGAAAAAGTAGTGACAAGTGGCTAGCTCGTTGCCTACATAATCACATACCCACAACCCCGTGTACCATTAGTCGCCCTTTACGACATGCTAGGCAAGAAACACAGTTAGCACATTCCCTTATAAGTCACAGACTAACATCGGATCTGTTACTTGGTATCCAATGTATAAGCATGCCTGTTTCTTTGGAAGTAGGGAATTGGTGTGTCATTCTGAAGAATTTATTTGTACCTTTCGTCTAATATTGGCGGATTGATAGATCTCTTGTCCCTTTTTCCTCATCTCAAGCGCCACCTGGAAGCGTTGTCACCTATTTAGCGCCTTAGAGGTACACTCGAGGAGATTACACCGTCGGTCCCAGGCCACTCGTTGTTACCCATCATTATGGTAATTTTATCGGAAATTTTCGCCTTCCTCGCGAAAGGGACATACGGCGGTTAAGACTGGCGAGTATAATATTTATTTTTAATGAAAAACATACATGCATTAATGCATTGACTGATGAATTGAATATTGCTTAGACATCTAGACTTTAATGTGCAGGTTTCTTCACGGCTTTGTTTTACGGTTGTGCAAGGCCGTACCTACTTATATTTTTTAAATCCAGTCTTATGATTTGCAGAGCACGTCGCGGTATCCTTATCGACTATCAACCAATATATATTTCCTGGCAAAATAAATAAAAGTCATTAAAAGTATGTTAAGATATGGTAAACAAAGAAACAAACGATCAAGATGAGATGCTTTATATTTGGGAACGTCATTCCGTATTTCATATACGAAGTCAAATGATAATATTTTAAAATCAGCCATATTGTAATATCGCTCTATCATTTGCACTGCCGTATTGAAACAGCTTAAGAACAATTTGTGGCCACAAAGTTTCTAACAATACAGTTGTAAAACTTCACACCTCTATTGTCTGAACTTATCAACCGTACACTCGCTCTCTTGGATATTAATCTGTTCGATAGTCCTCTTACGGTATATTGAAGAGCTCATTAATCGAGACATCTTCGGGAAATGCTGACCATGGTTAACCTCTTATAGTGGGCGTGGTGTGGGGCCAGAGAACCAGCGGTTTGCGGTTATTGTGTGGAACCGGCTGATTCGTGCGTATGTTAAGTTATTCAAAGACTTAGTTTAAAGCGTGTGGTACGTTACAAGTTACGTTAGTAGTTTATTAGGTTGACTATTAGTACTTAGTATCAAAATGTCAAAGAAAATATTGTCTTCAATATGTATCCAAAAAAAAAATTATGACTTGCTATGTATATGCTACTTAAGAGCCAAATCTTATTATGTATATTTATGCTATTACCTACAAGGCCAATACTCTTTGAACTATGCTATTGTAAAATTGTATAGTCAACCCAATTTCTCTGATAACTAAAGAAATAAATTTCCACAGAATTCAAATCAGATCAGAATCAGATGATGATGATGACAGACCCATTAGCCGAGTGGTCAGAAACCTTGCCATGAAATCAAGAGTCGCGGGTTTGAATCCCGAAGTGGGTTGTTATGGTGCCAATATTACGTGTGATTAATGGATGAAAATGGATATTTGTACTCAAGTCAAGATGTTTATAAAAGTATTTAAGTATGTCTATCAGTTAGCTAAGTTTGGAACAAGGAAATTTTTGTGTCAGTCTGGATAATTAATTAATTAATTATTATTTATTATCAAATTAAAACCACTTAAGAACCCCTTAGAACATTAGACGCAATGTATTCACAGTACATCTCACGTGCAAATGCATTGTCTCAACCCGCTAACTTAGCGGCCCGCTTATAAAGTCATCAGCGCTAATCTGCTGATGTTGCAATATTGGCAATATTGAAGCACAATACTAAACGGACGCCGAGGAGTTGTGCAAAGCGTTAACGGGTTCCATATCAAGCGGCGGCGCATGTCAGCCGCGAGGCTCCTAAGCAAGGAGTTTCGGTTCAAATCCGATCGCATGATAATAGTACATACACACTATCATATTTGCAGTCTCTGAAGGTAAGGCAGTCTACAGCAGCTAGCTCCTTTAAATACTTAAAAGCGTGTCTCTTTGCTGTATAATTACCGCTGAGCTGTTAATTTCAAGTTAATTAACAAAATAAAATCCCCATCCTAAGTATGAGATTTAAAAATCACGTTCCAACTGTGTTTCTTGCCTAGCATGTTGTAAAAGACGACTAATGGTATATGGGGTTTTGGGTGTGTGATTGTGTAGGCGACGAGCTAGCTACTTGTCACTACTTCTTCACAATTTTCCATCTGACCCAGTCCGGTTTTATTTTTGGCTGAATGTGGTTAACTCTGCAGCCCCTTTAACTCTGCCTATCCCTTCGGGGATTACCGGCGTGATTTTAAGTATGTATGTAAAATCCCCATTTGTTTGTTTCCACTATCATTACATAAAGTTCCTGTATCTTATTGCGTCAGCGTCATCGTTGTTCTCGTTACATCAGCTCTCTTGTTTACACCATCGTTAATAACAAGGAAATTAAAAATAATAACAAACAGAGCCGTTCCCTTTGTTTCCATTATTACCGTATCGATTTAAGATTAAGCCAAATGAAAATTCTCGCGAGAGCCCTCCGGAGTATTATTGACGGAAAAAATAAAATTAAAAAAAGAAGTTAAGAGGAACCGCCTGCCATTCGCTTAATATTCGTCTCATTAGCCATAATTCAGTGCGAGTAGGCATTTCGTTGTAGGAATTCCTGCCATATTTCAGTTCGCTCGCTCCCTTTACGAGGGAGCGTGAGTGTCAAAGCGAGAGCGTTTTTGAAAGGTTTCACAGGGTCAATGGCGCATTCGGTTAATCTGAAATTTAATTCTTTAATTTCTTTATTAAACAAATGGGTAACTGGCAGACGGTGGTATGAAATATGTCTTTTTTTTGTGGAGATCCGCTTGGACTCTGGGTTTAGCTAGTTTAAAAACCAAATTGGAGAACCAAAAGAAAATTGGTTGTGATTACACATAGGTACATAATTATTTGCAAGATTCCGTACAATTCCCCCGTCCGCAATCGAGCAAGTGATATGAATTACAGAGCGTACCATGATTTTTTTTATTAGCATTTTACATAAATCTAGGTTAAATATCATGCAATTAGGATAATAACATACATAAGAGACTTTTATTTTAAAAATGATAATAAAAATATATATTTGTCCGTGTTGGTCCGGGACTTAAAAATAATTTTCAACTGTGTTTCTTGCCTAGCATGTCGTAAAAGGCGACTAATGGTATATGGGGCTTTGGGTATGTGATTGTGTAGGCGACGAGCTAGCTACTTGTCACCACTTTTTCATAATTTTCCATCTAACCCAGCTCATTGTCCCGTATTGGTGTGGGATGTAAAAATAATGTGCCAACTGTGTTTCTTGTCTAGCATGTCGTAAAAAGCGACTAATGGTATATCGGGTTTTGGGTATGTGATTGTGTAGGCGACAAGCTAGCCACTTGTAACTACTTTTTTACAATGTTCCATCTAACCCAGCCCAGTTTTATTGTTGGCTAAATGTGGTTAAAGCGGCCTGCTGTCCCTTTGACTCTGCCTACCCCTTCGGGGATTATGGGCGTGATGTTATGTATGTATGTATAAAATAAACTTTTCTATAGATTGATATATTCGCATGGCCTTGGGAAGAAATATTTCATAATAAACTGTTGCATGTAACAAATATGAATTAAAAAGTTTGTAAAAAAATACCTAGAAAAGATTTAGATTTACACCTTCCCGAAAGATATATGTGCTGCGTCACAGCCCCCGACTTTCAGCCGTCAACACCACCCCATTGTGAACCCCTCTAAACTCATTGCTTGGGCCAGCCCACCACCACCCAGCAGCCTGTGTTTGAGAAGATAATTTTCTTCTTAATTAACCCTCTGTTGAATGGCGAATTTAATTGGCCCATTGGAACGTGTGAGATGCGATGCCCCTAGATAAACACTGTACCATGTGGATCTTTTATGGTACGGAATAAAAGACAGAATAAAGTGAACTTTGTCCGATGTTGGTCTGGGACTTATAAAAGAATGTGCCAACTGTGTTTCTTGCATAGCATGTCGTAAAAGGCGACTAATGGTATATGGGGTTGTGGGTATATGATTATTTAGGCGACAAGCTAGCCACTTGTCACTGCTT
Source organism: Glyphodes perspectalis (assembly GCA_951394215.1). Lineage (NCBI taxonomy): Eukaryota > Metazoa > Arthropoda > Insecta > Lepidoptera > Crambidae > Glyphodes > Glyphodes perspectalis. The sequence continues at coordinate 12,607,131 of OX596218.1, read as the reverse complement.
TTTCACAATTTTCCATCTAACCCAGCCCGGCTTTATTTTTGGCTGAATGTGGTTGAACGGGCAGGCTGCCCCTTTGAGTCTGCCTACCCCTTCGGGGATTATGGGTATGATGCTATGTTTGTATGTAAAATCCCCGTTTGTTTGTTTCTACTATCGTTCTTCCTTAGAAAGTGAGCAAAAATGAAATGGTTGCAGTCAATTTGGTGCGGTATAATGTTAATTAATACATACATATCATCACACCCGTAACCCTTTTAAGGGATAAACCAAGTGCAAGGAGCAGTAAGCTACTTGAATCAGATTTAACCAAAAATATTGTCGTGTTTATTATCATCATCTTCTTAGCGTCATGTCCGCTTAAACCATGATCCAGGATTTAGCGAGTCTGGTGATTACATTGAAGCCACTGCCGATCTGACCTTCGTAACCCGAAAATAGAGGAACCAGACAATTTTTGGATCATAGTTACAAATCCAAAGTGGTTTGAATTTTCAAGTTTCATCACGATGTTTTCTAAATACGTAGGTACACAGATTTGAAAAAAATCAGAGGTACGTGCTCGGGTTTGAACCCGCACCCTTCGGTTATGACCATTGAGCTACCACCGCTCTACATATACACACTATATATACACTAATAAATATCGTGAAGAGAAAAGATTTGTATGTTTGTTATGAATAAACTCAAAATCGACGTACCACCACAAAGCCACGCGAAGCTAGTATGTATTAAATTGATGGATGGATCGACTAAAAGGCCATAACTTTAGGAAAAATTATAATTATCATTTACATCATCTTCCTATCAGATGACGGTTTGGTTAACTCTTTAAGCATAAGCTAAATAATTCTCATCACGCTGTTTCCAGTTTTCCAAGCTTGATGACCTTTAAAAAGCCTTGAAATCAAATTTGTTTTGTAGAAGAAGCCATGGGGTTTTACTTATGGGATTAATTCGAACCCCGTAACTTGTAATCCGTGTTAAGATGCACCGTCAGTTTTGGCTCCATAGCTTTACGCCCTAAAAAGCCCATCAAAGTTGGTTGTTTCCTGCCCTCGTATTCAAAAGGAAAAATAGGTATGACTTGTTAACACTGGTGTTTATATACTACATCTCATCTAAATAGACACATCTCATATATACAGCTCATGCAATTAAATCTGTTATAGAGTATCGTCCTGCGGGTTCTCTTAATTTTCCAGAATCAAAAGTGTTTGAAGTCCTTTGTAAGGGTTCAAAATTTTGGCGTAAATTTAATTATAATCGTCTTTCTACGCCAAAGGAAGTCTTAGAAAGGACGTAGCATACTTTATTCCTTAATCTCCCACTTAACAATGCTTTTTCATATAACAGGTAATTTCGCTCAAAAATTTGTAAACAAGATTACTAAGAAGCTTATTAACTTAATTGGCCTAAGTCCATTTAATACCAGGAAAACACCTCATAAGTATGGAATTGTTTATAATTGTATGGGTAAACGTTTTATTATATTACTACATATAGATCCACAATTATAAATCTAGGAAAGTCATGGAGAAATCAGTCATACAAAAAAGTGCATAAAATGATTATTTTGGCGCCAAAAAAAATCTCATAACTACGTTTTTGGGAGCGTCACCTTCACTGAAGACCTTGTGGTTCAGACGGACGTGGCCCAGCACGATGCTCTTGTTGCCGAAAACTTGGTTTTACAGTTATCTTTCCGAAGTTTAACTTAGTCTCATCCCAAGCTGGTTTAAAATAATCTGCCTATTCTGCTCCTTGCGTCACATGTCTTGTGGTGATTGATGATGCATTGGGAATTGGGTTTATGATCAGGGTAGAGCCACTGTAGGACATCGGAGTAAGGTGTCTTCTCATTAGGAAGAGTTTCGATCGATGCCTCAGCCTACCAAAATAAGGATGGAAATATGTATCTACTTAAAATTTGATGATTGTAAAATAAAATGTAGAAATAACATTTTGAATATGAAATAAAAGTATTAAAAAGAAAGAAAGAAAGTTTTTTATTTAATCTGTATTACATAACATCACGCCCATAATCCCCGAAGGGGTAGGCAAAGTCAAAGGGACAGCAGGCCCCTTTTACCACATTCAGCCAAAAATAAAACTGGGCTGGGTTAGATGGGAAATTGTGAAAAAGTAGTGACTAGTGGCTAGCTCGTCGCCTACACAATCACATACCCAAAACCCAATATACCATTAGTCGCCTTTTACGACATGCTAGGCAAGAAACACAGTTGGCGAATTCTTTTTAAGTTCCAGACCAACACGGGACTCTTCTGAATTATCGGTTAATTTTCCAAGAATTTCTTCAAGTTCTCTTTTCTTCTACCTTAATAGCATTCATTATTATCAAGAAAGAGGTCCTTTCAAAACAAAAGAACTCCCCGCTACATATTAAAAATAACAGTTGTTAGGAAAACTACGTCGGAGTTTATTACTTTTGACTTTAATGTCCTTTTGACCCAGACAAATGAAATCTAGTTTTTTTCCCACCACTCCATGTTTATTAAAAAAAAAAAAATCAGTTGAATTGAGAACCTCCTCCATTTTTTTGAAGTCGGTTAAAAATAAATTTGAACGCTTATCTCTAACTCTTCTATAGACTTTACTGTACACTTTTAATCACGCTTAATTTATTCCAAATTCGCTCCGTATTTTAGAATAAATTTTATACAATATTCTTTTGCGTGTTACATATACAGACCAATAAAATTAATATCTAATGATAAGTATTGCTTCCTATTGCTTTTGTAAAAAACTCTAATATTATTTTTTCTCAAATATTTTATATGTGCAGACATCGGCCGGTTAGAATTTTATTACATACTAGCTGTGCCAGCGATGTCACCCGCGTTTATGGTTAATATTATATAGACTATTTCCGTCATACATGATTTCTATGTAACTTTAACCATTAAGGCTGCACACGCGACGGAAGCTTAAAAATGAAGTAACTTCTCCCATTTTCCCAACATTTCCCTTTACTACTCTGCTACTATTGATTGTAGCGTGATGAAAAGTATACTATAACCTGCCCAGGAGTATGAAGAATAATTGTACCAAGTTTCGTTAAAATCCGTCGAGTAGTTTTTGTTTCTATAAGGAACATACAGACAAACAGACAGACAGACAGACAAAAATTTTACTAATTGCATTTTTGGCATCAGTATCGATCACTAATTACCCCCTGATAGTTATATTGAAAATATATTTCATGGTCAGAATTGACCTCTCTACAGATTTTTTTTAAGTATAGATTATGTAGTATAAGTATATACTTTAAATGTAATGTTGATTGGAGTGGCTAAGAGTGGAATTAAGTAAAAAATAAAATAAAATTGCCATTATGTTTGTCAATTGCTAGGGTCATTTGAAGACTAGACTAATTTTATTGCTAGACAGATAAGCTAGAGCTTATCTAGCTATCTGTCTAGCAATAAAATTTGTCTAGCACTATAATCATCAAGAGATTATTTTATTATTCGGTTGGTGTTAACTACAATCGTAGTAATGTTAATTTAATGTTTTCAGCAATTCCTGCGGCTTATAAATCATTAGACTGGCTCGATGGATCATTCGGTAGTGACCCTGCTCCATGCGCTAAGAGGTTCGATTCCTACCCAGGACAAACATTCGTGTGATAAATACTTGTATTTTTTCTGTGTCTGGGTGTCAATATGTAATATTTAAGTATACATTTGTAATACTTCTGTTGATTCTGATACCCGTAACACAAGCTAATTACCTCGGAGTCAGATGTATGTAATGTAATCTGATATTTTTAATATTTTATTTATTTATTATGCTTTTAATAACATACGCCAGAGTGCTTAGGGTGTTATTGTCTTTTGTGTCAGGATCTATCGACGCTAGTTCTTTTGTAGCAAAAAGCTCAAGACGATTAATCATGACCTATTACACTTAGAGCACCTACCCGAATAGCACCTGCACGAACAGCACCTGGCCTAGTCAACGAACAGCACATATCGATTTATACTAACGTATGTGTAATATGACTCGTTGCTTTAAGCAGTATAAGAATAAAAATCAGAAAAGACTGGCCCGATGGTCGAGTGGTCAGAGATCCTGGCAACGAAACCAAGGGGCGCGGGTTTGAATCCCGCTAGGAGCATATTTTTCGTGTGATGAACATGGGCATTTTACTCGAGTCATGGATGTTTATAAACGTATTTAAGTATGTCTATCCGCCTAGTATCCATAGCACAAACATAAGCTTAGTTTGGGACTAGGGAATTGGTGTGTCAGTCTGGAGAATTTGTTTATTTATTTATTTAGGATCTAAGAAAAGTAATATCTCATTCATCTTCGTATTACCAAGACACAAAATACCACATGATTTGTATAGACGTTTAATTATAACTTTGGCGGTGAAAGTTTGCTGATATAATTATTTGTTAACTAACACATTAGTTAACAGATAATTAAATAATTATTATTAACAGTAATTGAACCCAAATCGTGTTATTCAATAAGTACATATTAGCGGTTTTATAAGTGCAAAGTCAAAGGGGGTTACGAACATATCCAAAGTCATAATAGTTGTTTTCTTGAAATCAAAGTTCCTATAGACTGATTATTATCATTAAAATTTTCTCAAAGTCCCGTGTTGGTCTGGGACTTAAAAATAATTTGCCAACTGTGTTTTTTGCCTAGCATGTCGTAAAAGGCGACATAATGGTTTATGGGGTTTTGGCTAAGTGATTGTGTAGGCGACGAGCTAGCCACTTGTTTAGTGGTATAAATACGTACATAGATTGGAAAAATCCAGAGGTACGTGCCCGGATTTGAACTCGTACTCCTCGGTTTAGAGGCGCGTGTCCTTACCATTTAGCTACCACTGCTCTCTAGCTAGCCACTTGTCACTACTTTTTTACAATTCTCCATCTAGCCCAGCCCAGTTTTATTTTTGGCTGAGTGTGGTTAAAGGGGCCTGCTGTCCCTTTGACTCAGCCTACCCCTTCGGGGATTATGGGCGTGATATCTCATTTTTTTATTATTTTATGTATTACAAATATATACTTAAATATTTAATAATAACACCCAGAGACAGAACAAACACAAGTATTCATCACACCAATGTTTGTCCTGGGTGGGGATCGAACTCACAACTCTTGGCGCATGGGGCAGGGTCACTACCGAATGAGCCATCGAGCCAGTCAGTTATTTACTCGCAACTTTATAGAATAGTACAGTGGTACGTATTCGAACTAGTTCCCCTCACATAAGAGCTGCGATTTCGCACCATTATGCTTCCACTGCTTTTATTCTGCTCTGGTCGGATCAAGTTGTGTACATAATTTTTTTTTTCCTAGTAATTATACATTTTAATTTTCTTATTTTACACTAGGCTCAATTTGAAATATGTTTCTAAGTTAAATATGATTTATACAACTTTGTTACACTGTTGCTGAAAAGAGTAACTACCGAGTTTCTTGTCAGATCCTTCTCGGTAGATGCAAAATTCCGAACCGGTGGTAAAATCATAATTAAAGCTTTACTTGCATTTGACTATTTATAAGTGTTTCTTTAAAAACCTATATAAATAAAGAATATTTTGACTTTGACTTTGACTTTGACTTTAAAAGTAGATATATGTTTATCTTAATAGGTCATATGTATGAGCAGTATTTGTAATGCTAGTTATCAACAACACAAATGAGACAATCTGTTTGCTCGTACACAGTACGCTTAGATAGTTTTACACCGTTAATTAGCCCGGATACCCGAGTCGCTCACGTTAACGTCGAGTCGATACGAAGCTTAATCCGTCTGATGGCTTCCGTACTCGCGATTTAATTACAGACTAATTAGTGCGTGATGTAATTTAGAACGCATAATTAGCAGTTTGTATGAAGGCGGCAAACACGGTTATTAACGCGTTATTAATCTGTTTGGACTAGGAGAGGTAGTGGCTTAGTGGATGAAAATGCAAATGTTTCGTGTCATGAAAATGGACATTTGTACTTGAGTCATGGATGTTTATAAATGAATATAAAAAAAAACCTACATATTCGTTTTTTGTTTTGACAAGCTCGATGGCGCATTCGGTAGTGACCTTGCCCCATGCGCCAGGAGTTGTGGGTCCGATCCCCACCCAGGACAAATAGTCGTACGACGAATACTTGTTTTTATTCTGTGTCTGGGTGTTAATATCCAATATTTAAGTATATATTTGTAATACCACTGTTGTTTCTAATATCTGTAACACAAGTGCTTAAGCTACTTACCTCAGAGTCAGATCAATGTATGTGATGTAGTCTGATATATTTATTTATTTCTTTATTTGTTTGTATGGGATGGATAATCTATGGAACTAATAACTTAATCACCATTGTAAAAAAAACATTCTTCAAAATTGAATAATGCCTTAGGCGTATAATATAATATAATTAAGAAAAAACAACTAATTGCTCTTATTTAACGATAATACTCATGCAACGATTCAAGAAATCATCATGTTAAAAGCAATGAGCATAGGACCGATTTCTGTACCAGCATAAATAATATAATATAGTTGTTGCTAAAACGGGCACATATTTTTATCCTTGAAAATTGTTGTATTCTTATCTTTGTCGATTCTTCTTTCCATAATACATTTGCTTAAGCTAATTACTTTTCAATAAGTTCAATTTAATACGCCTATAATACCCGAAGGGGTCTGATAGGGATAGAGTCCTTAAATCATAAATAGCCAAAAATAATATTGAGCTGGATCAAGTGAGCATTTCCTCTATTATAAATGTACTATGCGCCCCGCGGTTTCACCCGCATAGTTCCCGTTCCTGTAGGAATATGGGGATAAAATATAGCCTATTTTACTTCCGGATAATGTTACTTTCCAATGGTGAAAGAATTTTTTAAATCGGCACAGTAGTATTTGAGTTTATTCATTATAAACATACACATACACAAAAATATATTTTTTTCCTCCTTATAATATTAATATAGATATGTTTGTCATCCTATTTTATGGAAAAAAATCTTTCGCCGTCTCCATTTCTTCATATCACACTTTGACAAGAGCCCGTGGCTCAATGAACGCAATTAGCCAAATTGCCGGTCCCCCTTCCACTTACCCTGAAAGTGGCAAATGTATTAGATTACACTCACTCCTAACCATCAAAGGGTGTAACAGACTCCTTTCTTACACAATTTAGTGCTTTGATTCGGTGCTGAAAATGACGGCAGTGAGAGCCGCTTCTGCCTAAGGGCTTACTTGACATCAGTAACGTTTGTGTAAAAGCGAAGTGTAACGTTTAAACGTCATGTTGTGTTCACTACGAACTGAAAACTGTAGTTAGGATTGCGGGAGAACGGGCTAACCGGCGTCCTAACTAATAAGTATTATAAATGCGAAAATGAGTTTGTTGGTCTTCTACTATCTGGTTTTTACTCCAGAAGGGATAGCGGTTGCTTTCAAGACATTACGTAAGAAATTACGTTATTCATCTGAAACTTGTTTAAGAAACTGAACTAGGTATCATCGGCCATTTAAAAAAATCATCATCTTCCTAGCGTTATGTCCCGTTTTTAGACAGGGTCCGTTTATACCATGATCCAGGATTTAGCGAATCTGGTAATTACATTCAAGCGACTGCCGTTCCGGCCTTCGCAACCCTAAGATAGGAACCAGACAATTTTTGGATCATGGTTACAAATCCAAAGTTGTTTGAATTTGCAGGTTACATCACGATGTTTTCCTTCACCGTCGAGCTAGTGGTATAAATACGTACATATATTTGAAAAATCCAGAGGTCCTCGGTTAAGAGGCGCGTGTCCTTACCATTGAGCTACCACCGCTCTCCATTTAAAAAAATATATTTGATTTTAATATCATCTTCTCGTTCTTCTTCCAGGTTATTTCCCAGGTTATCAGGGGTTGGCGCAGTATGCTATCTTCTTTCGTACATCTCTGTTAGCCATCATCAAGCTATCCACTTCCATTTTACTCAAACTATATCATCTTTCACATAATCTATCCTTATCTTATTTGGTCTCTCTCCATCCATTTAAACTTAATACGCACTTACATTATTACAAAGGCCTTCAAAAAACATTCTTACACCATCAATTTCTATAAAAATGCAGCAATGTAAGTTTATCACCATTAGAAATATCGAATCTATCAAGAAGTCAACAATAGACACAGAAGGTACTTAATCCTTTTCAAAATAAAGTAAAACAAATAGATTTTTTGTATAAATTGTGAATATGTTTATACCAAAACATACAATGATGTCTATTGAAGATTATGTAGCTAACGCCAACCACAACAAGCCTTCATAAGTAGCATATGCTACCAGTGCATTAACCTTGAACTAAAGTTTAATCAAATGTTTAATATACAACTGTGTACAAATAGAACACGTGGTTAATTAAAACAAACTTAAATCATTCTTAGACCTTGTGGTCAAGTCTAAATTAGTTTAATCTCGTGAGGTTTCGTCGCCAGCCAGTGCGCAGTTCAACTGCGGTTGGATTAAATAAATAAATTCTTCAAGCTTGTTGGTCTGGGACTTAAAAACAATGTGCCAACTGTGTTCCTTGCCTAGCATGTCAAAAAAGGCGACTAATGGTATATTGGGTTTTGGCTGTGTGATTGTGTAGGCGCCAAGCAAGCTACTTGACACTACTTTTTCACAATTTTCCATCCAACCCAGCCCAGTTTTATTTTTGGCTGAATGTGAAGGGATTTGCTGCCTCTTACACTCTGCCTATGTTAGGGTGTATTGTCAGTTGGATTTGTATTGTATAAGCGACGATATAGCAACTTGTCAATACTTTTCCATAATTTTAATTTTGACTCGAAGTGCTTGAAAAAACTTACTGCTTCATGAAGTTTGTCATCCCGTCTCCTATTTGTGGACTATGGGTGTGATGGTATATATATGTAAATTTTTAACAATATATGTATCTTAAAACTATCTTACCATAATAAGATCCTTCTAAGTTAAATCTTCCCATACAGTTAAAATCCCTATAAGGAAATTTATTCAAAATTCGGCTGACGAGATAGCTCATGGACAAATGTTTTTATAGTATTAAGGAGTATCTAGAATGTAAGTAAATACATTTCATGAATAATAATATAGAATTTTATTTAAGTAAATATTAATTGACATTTAATTTACATTTTAAATTATTAACTGACACTTTTTAATTTAATATATTATTATAAAAATGTAATGGAATAATCTAGATGAGTAATAATTATGTCGACCAATCTATAAGTGTTTGCACATCTGTGAGCAGATTGAATACATGACAAAATTTTTAACTAAAGATCTATGTAAAAATTGTATTCTTGCAAATTTTTTTTTTTATTGATTTGATTTGATTTGATAACTACATATGTTTATAAATGTATTGGTATTCGTCATCCATATGTTTTTTAACTAATTAGGTACCAAGTTAGTCTAGACTATTGAATGTGAAACCGATTACCTAATCATCGTTACTCATGCCTTTATTTTCTATTAGGATTCCTTTCCACTTCCTTGACTGGCCCGTTGGTCGAGTCGAGTGGCCTCTGGCCACGAAACCAAGGGTTACAGATTCAAATCACGCTTGGGGCAAATGTTTCGTGTCATGAAAATGGACATTTGTACTCGAGTCATGGATGTTTATAAATGAATTTAAGTATATCTTTCCGTTCACCAATATCTATAGCACAAGCAAAAGCTTAGTTTGGAACAAAGATGTGTCAGTTTAGAGCAGTGTTTTTCAACCTTTTTGAATACGCGACCCCCTTACAGTATTTAAAAAAATTCGCGACCCTTGGGCCGTACACAGAAAATAATTTCTCATTGATACTGTGTAGAACTTTGCTGTTTTCCTTTTGGCGGCGACCTACAGATTGAAAAACACTGGTTTAGATAGTTAATTTATTTGTGCAACTTAACTAAGTCTTCATATTACCCCGTTACAGGATCCGTGTACCCCGAATACTCCGAGTCATATTACAATTTTGCAGAACTAATAACAATATACTGTCAGCAATCCAAATCAACCCCAACGAGTATCGATCTCGCATAGATTATCCACACAGCGATATATATATATAAATGTATATAACATTAATCCATATAGATGATATATATGCATATCCACACTGCTGCATACGACAAGCAAGAAGCGGACCACATCTATAGCCCGGCCTTCATTTTATCCGTATTACAGAACTGTACGCAAGCATTGTAGTTATTCATAGCGTCGGACCCTCGTCCTCTAGTTAACATGTAAATACGACAAACTTACAACGATCCCTCGGTGAGGAAAACCAAATATTAGTTTAGGATGTAAACTATGAAAACATGATTTTCGTTTGCACCTCCGAGCGGATTTAGAGCTGGTTGTATCGGGAAACTACATCAAGGTAAGGTCTTATAAATTTTTTTATATGGTCAGGTGTCATTTGGAAATTGTGAATGGTGTAAATAATGATATCTATTCTTATATTATAAAGCTGAAGAGTTTGCTTAAACGCGGTAATCTCAGGATCTACCAGTCCGATTAAAAATAATATTTTAGTGTTGGATAGCAGCCCATTTATCAAGGAAGGATATAGGCTATATACCATTAACCATAAACGCGGGTGAAACTTCGGGCACAGCTAGTTAGATATAAGATTTATCGAGTCGAGCTATGAGATTAAGGCGCTAGTGCTTTTTTTTTTTTGAAGAAGAAATTACTTTATTTGACACAACATGAGTTACCAGCAACAAATACATACGCGCGGCGCCTGCGCAGCTCGAGTCGCGAGCTACCTTACGGCAGATCACGACGCTGTTTTTCAGCGGGTGCCTAATCCACTTCTGTTTCACACTATTTTTCATACACTCCCACCCATTTTGTACCTCATCTAAATGTTTTGTAAAATCCTAGTATATACCTGAGCTAAGGATATTAGAAAGAATTGCAATAAAGAGCTAAAATTTAGCACAATTTTTGAGACTGGGTCCAGCAGGACCCAGCTGTATTGCTTGATCCAGCATTCCAATTTCTAGTAGGGATTAAAATACAGCTGTTTTGAACCAGCACATGACATGAAGAAGACATGCACCGACCCCAGATGAACTGGGAGAAGGGCAAGAGGATGATGATGATGATGATGATGATGTTTTGAACCAGCACATGTCGCTGAATCCAGAAAACCCTAAATATATTTAACGCGGAATATACATATATCTATAGTAATATTATAAAGAGGAAAGATTATATTTTTGTAATAAACTCAACAACTATTGTGCCGATTTCAAAAATTATTTCACCATTGGAAATCTTCATAATCCATAGAAAGTAACATAAGCAAAGTCAAAGTCAAAGTCAAAAATATCTTTATTTACGTAGGCCTCAAAAAAGCACTTGTGAATCGTCAAGTAAGTACATAGTAGAACAATTTGAATCTACCACCGGTTCGGAATGTCGCATCTACCGAGAAGAAACCGGCAAGAAACTCGGTAGTTACTCTATTCAATGCCAGATTTAGAAATTAAAATTAACAGAATAAGTTAATATTACCAAGTCATACAGTTAACGTTCGTCAAAGATTCAGCCGTGTATTATTAGAAGTAAAGAAGGCTTTGTTTTTTATCCCCATATTCCCACAGGAACGGGAACAATGCGGGAGAAGCCGCGGGCCGCTGCTAGTGTAATTATATTATTAAACATAACGATTTTTTCCACAATAAAAAACATGTATACACATCTTAAATGAATATACTGTGTAATAAACCAAAATATTATAGAGAACATTTAACAAAAACAAAAATGTTCGTTAATTTGCAAGTTCGTATGTCCCTTTGCTTGCATACGCCTCAAGTAGGTTAATTATTGCATTGCTGAGTACATATTAGCTTTGCTATAGTTTTAATGACGTAATATGTGACGCGTTGACATGAATAATAGTTAATTTTGACATATTTATGTGGTAAATACCACATACATGACATAACATTACGCCTATAATCCCCGAAGGGATAGGCAGAGTCAAAGAGGCAACAGGCCCCTTTAACCCCATTCAGCCAAAAACAAAACTGGGCTGGATTAGATGGAAAATTGTGATAAAGTAGTGACAAGTGGCTAGCTCTTCGCCTACACAATCACATACCCAAAACCCGATACTATTACTCCTCTTTTACGACATGCTAGGCAAGAAACACATTAATGGTAAATACCGTATCATATTTTAACCAAATTAAATAGGGAGATATAGGGTCTATGTTGGGTTAGCTTGCCGCCTCAATAGTGTAGCCTACGAGTATATAATCACAAAACTAATACAGCATTAATGGCCTTTCAAGACGTGCTAGATAAAAAATCCTCAGACCAACATGTGACCAACATCGACAAGCTATCAACAAATAGGCACCATCGTCGAATTGACATTTTTATTTTATTTATTTTTATTTATTTATTTGGTTCACCAACATTTGTACACATTGAAACTTAGATTAATTACATCAATAAATTTTAAAGACTAAATGTGACAAACATTTAGAGTTAAACACAGCCTGCACTAACTATAACACTTATACGTATTTAATATTTATCTTATACTAATAAATCAATAACTACAAATCTTGAACCTAAAATAAAAAATTAAATTATATAATGTATAAAAAACAAAAAACAAAAAAAACCTTATAGACAATCGTAACCATGAGGTTTTTTTTGTTATTGTGTCATTGCAAACATTGCTTGTAATTTTTCCCCAACACAAGTATTGATTACTTTTCATATTAGAAATTAAAGTAGCGGTGGTAGCTCAATGGTAAGGACACGCTCCTCTTAACCGAGGAATGCGGTCAACCCCGGGCACGTACCTCCGAATTTTTCAAATCTATGTACGTATTTATACCACTAGTTCGACGGTGAGGGCAAACATCGTGATGAAACCTGCAAATTCAAACAACTTTGGATTTGTAACCATGATCCAAAAATTGTCTGGTTCCCCTATCTTAGGGTTACGAAGGTCAGATCGGCAGTCGGTTCAATGTAATTACCAGACTCGCTAAATCATGGATCATGGTCTAACTAAGCGGACCCGTCTAGGCACGGGACATAACGCTAGGAAGATTAGTAGATTTTTTTTTAATTTTCCCGATTACTCAGTTATTACATTATTATTTAAACACCATCATTAAAATATTTGTTAATAAAATTAAATTAACCCCTAACGACAAACATCTACCTGCCGTCACAAATTCCTACCCCCATTCTTCACAAAACTTAAATAACCTGCCACCGCATTCACAAGCTGATCTCATTTCGTTAAGCAAATAAAGTAGCCGCGAAACTGCTACGAAGTCTTGGCACAATGGGACGAGCCAATCCCGCGTAATATACCCGCAGAATGCAGGCAAATCCGTGACGTGCAAATCCGATATGACACCCGTAATATAACTGTGATGCGGTGAACGTAGACTTGCGAGTGTCGAAGGGAGGAAGCGAAAACTCATATACGAAAGTCTCAGTGAAAATCTGTCTGTATTGCGTTTAGTTCCGTTAGTATTGATTCAAGTTCGTTTATGTTGCTGTAGTAAATGACACTTCACTTAATTTTTTAGGGTTCCGTACTATTACTAAGATTACTAAAACTCCGCTGTCCGTCAGTCCGTCCGTCAGCAGGCTGTATCTCATGAACCGTGATAGTTAGATAGTTGAATTTTTTTGCAGATGTATATCTGTTTTATAAAAAACTAAAAAACAGAATATAATAAATATTTGACTGGCCCGTTGGTCGAGTGGTCAGAGACCTTGGCCACGAAACCAAGGGTCGCGGGTTCGAATCCCGCTAGGGGCAAATGTTTCTTGTGATGAACATGGACATTTGTACTCGAGTCATAGATGTTTATAAACGTATTTTAGTATGTCTATCCGTTCACCTAGTATCCATAGCACAAGCATAAGCTTAGTTTGGGACTAGGGAATTGGTGTGTCAGTCTGAAGAATTTATTATTTATTATTATTTATTTAAGGAGGCTCCCATACAACAGACATGATTTTTTTTGGCCTTTTAAAGATCATGGTAAGAACCTTTCGCGTGCGAGGCCGACTCGCTCTTGGCCGGCTTTTCACATCTCTTCTAATTTTCCCTTTTCTTGATCTAGCTATTAAGTATCCCAGACAGAGTCAAAGGGAAAGCTGACATCTTTAACCACATTCAGCCAAAAATAAAACTGGGCTGGGTTAGATGGAAAATTGTGAAAAAGTTATGACAAGTGGCTAGCTCGTCGCCTACAAACTGTTCAGCTTTAAAATATTAGTATAGATAGTAGATACTAGGTAGATATATTTCTTCTGGTCAAAATATAGTAACAAATATTGTATTTTACTATTTACTGAAGGACATATTATACCTTGTCCTATATTATCCTATATTATATTATAATCGTATCAAAGGTAATTGTTCCAAAGAAGATTTTATTGTCCCAACCTTCTTATTTCGTTACCTATACGATAGAAAATCGTCGATGAACAAATTTTGCGAGATGGACTCGCGTGCCTAGTGTTCCGTATAATATAAGTACATAAATATACTTCATCATGGCTATATTCCACGTAGGCGTAGACAGAGTCCAAGTCAAATCAAGTTCAGATTAAAGGGAATATTTAGAAAAAAACGAATTCGCCTAAATAATCACAAATTCTATACGCAATTTGGCAAATGTTTCGTGTGATGAACATGGACATTTGTACTCGAGTCATAGATGTTTATAAACGTATTTAAGTATGTCTATCCGTTCACCTAGTATCCATAGCACAAGCATAAGTTTAGTATGGAACTAGGGATTTAGTGTGTGTTTAGTCTGGAAAATTTATTTATTTATTTATTTAATTAGTCGCCTTTTACGACATGTTAGACAAGGATCACAATTGGCATATTAATACAAATTATTATAAACGCAACTGTTATCTTTTTAGTCGCAGCACTGTCAACCAGGGACCTAGGATGCTTATCGTGGTGTTGCCCATGCTGGAGTTGGTCCGGTAAATCCTCAACAAAACCTTCAAAGGGTTGACAATATGCTAGTTAGTGACCATTGTGTTGCAGGCACCTTCACCAGGTACTTCTTACTCTTGCCCTTCGTTCTCTTGTATACCACCTTCAAGTTATAGAATTTAGAATTCTTCGAGAATATTCCATTCAACCTAGCCCACTCTCCCATGTTGGTCTGGGACTTAAAAAGAATATACCAACTGCGGTTCTTGCCTAGCATGTCGTAAAAGGCGACTAATGGTATATCAGACAATTTTCCATCTTACTCAGCCCGGCTTTATTCTTGGCTGAATGTGGTTGAAGGGGCATGCTGCCCTTTGACTCTGCCTACTCCTTCGGGGATTATGGGCGTGATGTTATGTATGTAGGGAAGTGGCGTGAAGTTTAGTTAGTTAGTTATGTATGTATGAGTTATAGAATTTTTTGGTGCAAAACCCTTAAACGAGAATATATTGCTTGCTTTATTTAATTTTGCGTTTTGCCTTGACTCAGCCGATTCGAAGGTTCATTGATCGAATCTGCGTGGGAGGTCCTCTTTATACCCACCAGTATAAAGTTATGATCTGGATTCGCCCACGCAGGCCTAGACACAAACTTTTCTAGAAATATATGAAATTAAATCATAAGCTAAATTGGACAGAAGTCGAGGCTAGCGGAGTCTAATTGGAGTAAGTCCAAGAACTGGCTTACCTACGTTGCGATTTGTTTGCCATTTTTTGACTTAGGTGAATGCGTTATACAACGTTAATTATAGTATATACGAAAACCGAAACACACTGACTACATCACATACATTGATCTGACTCCGAGGTAAGTAGCTTAAGCGTTTGTGTTACGGATATCAGAATCAACAGTGGTATTACAAATATATACTTTAATATTAGATATTAACACCCAGCCACAGAACACACACAAGTATTCGTCACACGAATGTTTGTCCTAAGTGGGAATCGAACCCACAAATCTTGGTGCATGGAGCAGGGTTACTATCGAATGCGCCATCGAGCCATTCAAACACTGGTCAAATACATTCATTTAAAGAATCAGTATAAAATTATATAATAACATATTAAAAACTCATGCTTACGTGGCTCGCCTCGGACGACTTGTACTACTTTATTTAAGGTTTTGTAAACATTATTTGGTAACTAGATAGCCGCTTGTCACTACTTATTCACAATTTTCCATCTAACCCAGCCCAGTTTTATTTTTGGCTGAATGTGGTTAAAGAGGCTTTCTGTCCCTTTGATGATGATGATGCGTGTATGCAATTGCTTCCAATAACGTTTACGTACAAACATTTTTTAGAGTTCGTTTAAACCACAGAGTAATATAACATCTAAAAATAAGATTTTATATTTTGCAGCTATCTGGGTCAATTAGCCAGTTAATTAATCGTCTAGGCCGTTCATTAATCGCCGGCATACAATTTGATGCCTTTTTTTTTTTTAATTTGAGGCATGCATTTACGCACCATCCAAATAGAATCCTGGGTAGACCTATAAGGGTGAGTCGGGCTCGAAACCGGTAGCAATCTCCGGAGGCCCTAACGACTAAACCTCAAGGCTGTCGTTCTTCGGGCGCTAACGCAAAACCAACGGGATCCCCACTGTCGGGTTTCATCTCGAAAAGTCTACGCAGCGCGCGCTGCCGCCTAGCGGCCCATCTCGAGGGAGTGGTATTCTCCCCCAGAACACCTAGGGTGGTGTTTCACAACCACATAGACAGCTGTGTACCCTATCCTGACGGACCGGGTGTAACACCTGCAGTCGGCTTCTCTGGGGACGATAGAGGGCCAGAGGACCCATCCTCTAACCCCCACGACCCCAAAGACCCTTTTAGTCGCCTCCTACGACAGGCAGGGATACCTCAGGAGTATTCGGAGCCCCCCCTGCAGGGCGCCGCCGGGCTAGACACCATCGCCACGGCGGCCTCGCCTACGACGTCAGGCGGGATCGTCCAGCTCGCGCTGGCGCTTGGCGCTCTCCTTCTGCGACATGACACTGCCGCAAAAGGAGAGCACCGCGTCCCAAGACTCCTCACTACTCGCCATGGCAGACACCACGGTCAGTAGAGAGAGGTCCTGCCCAACAACGGCGGATAGCGCATTGCGCTCTACGGCAAAAGCCGGACACTCCTCCAAATACAATTTGATGCCTACGCTGATTAATTTAACTAGAATCACTTAACGTTTAACTACTTCTAGATAATACTATAAATAAAACTAGATAATACATTTCTAAAATAATTATGAGTAAGAAAGTAAAATACCACCATAGCTTACAAACATCCGCATCCCCAAAAAATATGAGGCTGTGACTTCTAAGAAATCTATAATTAAGCTTCTTCCTCGAAGATCTTCCAAAAATCGTATACATTCAGAAATACCGTAGAGATCAGATAGAGCTGTGCCATCCAGTGATGTGCGTTTGTTCCAACTTTCTCAGCTCATATATCGATAACTGTTACTTCACATAAAGCGTTGTCGTTGTAATCTGGTATTTTTTCGAAAGTCTCTCGACTGAAAGTTACAGAACTTTTTTACAATAACAACAAATACATAAAAGACGACATCAAATCACTGATTGTGGAGCGAAGTTTGCGGTGCGGGCGAATCTCCTCCGACAGGTGGAACGCAAATTCGTGATTTCACTGTTACCTCGTTACAGGGGTAGTGATGTGACTGTATTGTGTCACAGTTGTTATTAGTGACTGGTATCGCTATGAATTCAGCGTTATTTATTAATTTATCGGTATAAATACCAGCAGCGGTCTGCTGGTATGCTATCATATGTACATATCTATATAAAAGTAAAAAAAAAATATTGTAATCCTCGTTAAGTTTTACCTTATGTTCTCCTGTAAAATAATTAATACATCATTTGTTATTTTAATTATAAAATCATAAAAATTAAGTATCTGCAAAGAGAGAACCGAACGCTATATGACACGATCCTTACACACCTCACTCGCCTCTTCAACATTCATAATCCTTTTCATACAAGCTCTACTCCTCCTTCACAAATATGAAATACCAGTTCTGTGACTTAATCCCGTGACGAGTACTCGATGACGTCACTGTCCGCGCGATGGTAAATTGCACGGAAACCAGTAAAGATAACCCTAAACAAGCCGTGTGAAGTTGCGTCGCGCACTCGGCTGATATCCGCACGTAATAAAAAATATACTGAATCCACGGGAATTGCGGGGTGGATTCGGGAGGCGAGATTTTTTTTGTAGTTGTGTTTTTATTATTGTAATTCTGTATGTGAAGTTGAAATATTGGGCTCAGTGAATACTTGGAAAACTAATGTTCAAGAGTGATATCGATTATGTACAATATCATATTTTAATAACATCACACCCGTAATCTCCGATGAGGAAGGCAGAGTTAAAGGCAGCAAATCCCTTTAAACAAACTCAGACAAAAATAAAACTGGACTGGGTTAGACGGAAAATTATGAGAAAATGACACGTGACAAATGGCTAGCTCGTCGCCTACACATTCAAATTCCTAAACTCAATACTTATACCATTAGTCGCCTTTTACGACAGGCTAGGCAAGGAACACAGTTGGCATAATATTTTTAGGTCCTAGGGCAACATGGGGTGATTACTGTAGATTTTTGACGTCAGCACACCCTACCCTGCTAGGGAAGTCGCTTGGTTAGTTAGTTAGCGCACAATTCTATAACTCCGAATTAGGTATATATATACTTATATGCTTAAGCGGGATCTTGAGAAGACGAACAATTTTTTTTTAAGTTGAATTTCACTATCTTATCTGTACATAAACGTGATAACCTTTTATTTTAATACTACTATACTACTATGCTAAACCAAATGAAAATGAACAAATATATCCAACTACATCACATACATTGATCTGACTCCGCGGTTAGTAGCTTAGGCACTTGTGTTACGGATATCAGAATAAACAGTGGTATTACAAATATATACTTAAATATTGGATATTAACACCCAGCCATTAACACACACAACAAACACAAGTAAGTATTCATCACACGAATATTTGTCTTGGATGGGGATCGAACCCACAACTCTTGGCGCATGGGGCAGGGTCACTACTGAATGCGCCATTGAGCTTGTCAAAAAAGTATTTGAAGAGTCTGGCTTAGTTATGAAATAGTTATGTTATGCTGTATTATGTACGCTTTGCCTAGTTACCAATATTTTCCAATTAAACTAATCAATCATATCCTTAACTGCAATCAATCAGCATAAAATAATGCAAAAATAAAAAATAAACTAAAAAAAATAAACTGTTCTCGAAAATGTTAGTAGGACAGTGTTAGATACACTATCCTACTAACATTTTATTGATATGATGATCAAGTATTTTTGTACATGTAATAAACAACTATATATATAAACAGGTGTTTGTCATATATAAAACAAAGTCGCTATTTCTGTTGCTTAGAACTCTTGAAATAAGCAAAAATGTTGATGCGGTTTTCACTTAAAGAAAGAGTGATTAAAGAGTAAGGTTTGTATGTATAACTAGCTGACCCGGCGAACTCTGTTCCGCCTTAGAGGCAATAAATAATAAGCAGATTTTAGATGATATTAAGTAATTTTTTTAATAGGAAATAAAAATTAAAAAAATAATATAGGGATAAAAAGTATCCTATGTTAGACTCCTGGTTCTAAGCTACCTCTCCACAAATTTTCAGCTAAATCGGTTCAGCCGTTCTTGAGTTATAAATAGTGTAACTAACACGACTTTCTTTTATATATATAGATTTCATATTGTTTTATGCTCACCGCGAGAAACCAAAGCAGGTCGCTAGTGATATAAACATATAATGTAGAACTTGTAGTTACTCACTGTAATGATTGCTAGAGGGAAAATTATATCAAAATAATATTGCTGATTGAAATCTCAAGTAATCCGTTAGTTTCACTAATTATTCAGCTTTGATCGTAATCCCTCTGACGGCGAAACTTGTGGAAAATACAAATTGGACATTTTCAAACTCCGCAAAGTCAATGAAAGCAAATGAATCCAGTGATTAATACGAAAAAGAATTGACGTATCAAAATTTCCTTTTAGCCAGCAAATGCATCCGAAAGCAGTTATAAATCAGTTCATAGACAATCCCAATTCCTGCAAAGTAAACAGAATCGTTGCGATTAGAATTTCAAATTCAAAAACTTGGCTGTGAGGAATGTCCCGCGACTTAGCTACGCCGAATATTCCTGAGCGAGCCTTTTGACGAACGAATAAGACCACAGCTACTGCAGGCCGGAAACTGGAAAAATCCCGGGTAAAAGAAAATACTTGAACGTCACAATCCTAGAGGGCCGAAGATATCTGACGAAACTAAAAAATAAAGAGGAGTTTTTTTTATTGCAGCATTTGACTTATTAGTGCTATAGATATGAGTAATAGACTGCCTAATACAAATAGACTGAAACGGCTTTGGTTGAACACATTACCATTAACCAAGCACACAATCTAAAAAATACCTGATGGTAAGCTGGCATTTTATCCTAATATGGACATGTGCACACTAATTTAAGTAAGCTTTTTAATTTATTGAGTTATATTTGTTAAGGTAATTAAATATAGGACTATGGGTGAAGGATCGACAACTTAAGATATAAAAATCTTTCTAGCTTCAATCATATTTTTTTAAATATCAATCACAAGTGCTTTGCCGACCTTGAGTTAGATCGAAACTTGAGCTAGGTAAAGAGATAGTTATAAACGTACAAATACGAAGACCAACATTTATAAGATTGATAGATTAGATCACAATCCAATTTGAAAACCACGTTCAGTCACTGCCCCTCTAACAACTAACCTTTATTACCATCATTCTTTGTTTGAACCCAATTTTAACCCTTGAAGGGTTACAAAAACATACCAACTGCAAACGAAGGGATAGTTCCTGAATTCCCGTGCCCACCTGGGTAAGGAATGCAAAATTAAACCCATAGTACGGCTCAAGGGCGGATTAAACTTTCACATGTCTAACGAGGACTCGACAGAAATCCTCCCTTTGCAGACCCTTAAGTTTACGGGGCTCCTTGGCGGGATGGCAAGATGAAATTGCTAAAAAAGAAACATTTAAGAGCGAATGCTATTGAACCGACAGCAAAAGGAGGTTCTTAATGCGATTGTATTCTTCGCTTTTGACATACATTTGATTTGATTGGCCCGTTGGTCGAGTGGTTAGAGAACCTGACCACGAAACCAAGGGTCGCGGGTTCGAATCCCGCTAGGGACAAATGTTTCGTGTGATGAACATGGGCATTTGTACTCGTAAACGTATTTAAGTATGTCTATCTGTTTACCTAGTATCCATAGCACAAGGATAAGCTTAGTTTGGAACTAGGGAATTGGTGTGTCCAGTCTGGAGAATTTATTTATTTAATTTCTAGTGATAAGCAACGCGAAAGTTTAAAATCATCTAAGTGTTCTAACCATGTAGTTTGGTTAGATGGACTGTGAAAAAGTGACAATTGGCTACACAACAATCACAACCCAATACATCATTTGACACAAGCCCCTTTAACCACATTCAGCCAAAATTAAACTGGGCTGGTTAAGATGGAAAATTGTGAAAAATAGTGACAAGTGCCTAGCTCGTCGCCTACACAATCACACACCCAAACCCCATATACTATTAGTCGCCATAATTACGACATGCTAGGCAAGAAACACAGTTGGCACATTATTTTTAAGTCCCAGACCAACATGGGACGATGGGCTGGGTTAGATGAAAAAGTAGTGACAAGTGGCCAGCTCGTCGCCTACACAATCATATACCCAAAACCCCATAGCATTAGTCGCCTTTTACAACATGCTAGACAATGAACACGTTTGGCACATTCTATTAAAGTCCCAGGCCAACATACCGCTGCTCTTAGCACCCTAAGCCGGTAGATAGTCAACGCAACCAACTAAAATATATTTATTAGTAAAAGTACTTTCATGCTCTAACTAAACAACAAAACAAATGAGCATTATATAATAAAATTAACATTTTGTTTACGGAATTTTAATTTAATCTCTCATGGTAGGTACAACGTAAAAAACCAGTTAACTCCTTATGACACCACAGACTTATCTCTTTACACTTTTATGCTAATGCTCGTTACGTCAGAAACGAAATTCACTAGCGCAAGATTAAATGCGGTGATGAGAATACTTTAAACACAGCGCAGAATGGAGTGGCCGAACAGAATTTTGCTGCTTATGAATAAAGATATTTCCCGTGAACCGCAAATTATATGTCTCGACCATTTCTGCGGGCTTCATAAACATTTTTGGTATTCACTGGAAAATAGTAAAAGTGAAGTGTTTCACGGGTAAATGTTTCATTTGCAACTTTATGCTCGATAAGGCGGCTGTCACAGTGAGTGTTGGCTCAATCGTATATGCTCCTCATATGCAAGTAGTCTCGGTTCGAATACTTTACATACATTTTTTTTTATTCTATGTAGGTACGTATTGAAAATCGGTCCATATTCCGGCTTAGATTAGTGTAGGGGCCAGAAAAATCTATTAATAATTGTAAAATATCTGGTGGATTTTTTTTTCTAATTTTCACTACAAAGACATTGTAAAAAAACCTGTACATTTATTATTTGTGTGTAACATAACCCAATTTGTTTAGATCCTTTGTTTAATACTTACGATGGCATTCACTTTTGATGTTATAACAAAACTCGCAAAATCTAAGATCATGGTCCAAACAGAAGCCAACTGTTAAATGGCCATAACTTACCTACTAACTTATTTACAAAAAAAAGATAATGATAATTACTAGACTGGCTCGATAGCATATTCGGTAGTGACCTTGCCCTATGCGCCAAGAGTTGTGGGTTCGATCCCATAACTCTTTCATCCCGAGTATATATTTATAATACCACTGTTAATTCTGATATCCGTAACACACGTGCTTAAAATACACCCCTCGGAGTCAGGTGAATATGTATGAGATGTAGTCTGATATTTATTTATTTATTTACAGGGCATAACGGTGAAAAAGTAATTAATATTTCTAGTTGAACAACGTTTTATTTCTTACTTATGTGCACGAGTCCCCAGGAATATTATGTTGTGTAATTTTCAGGAGCTATTCTTGCACGGCTGAAATATGCATGAAAATAAAAATTGTTTTTATAGTGTTGCATTTCAACTTATTACAGTGAACTGTAACGGAATGCGCCGTGAAATGTTTAAATTAAAAGGATAATGAATGCTGTCAAAATTGTTTTTCAGTTTTGCGTACTTAGTTTTTATAAAGAGTACGGTTATACGGCGTTTTATATATATTTTTCTTTGCGGTTTTCTGTCAAATTTGTTAGTAATATTTTTTTTATACACAGTTACCTACTTTCCGTTCCTAGTCAGGGGTCTACTTAGTCCTGGTTTGTCCTGACAGTTAGCTTTTTCGTAATCCTTAATGATAATCTGGGATTGAAAAGAATGTACCAACTGTGGTACTTGCCTAGCATGTCGTAAAAGGGGACTAATGGTATATATGGCGTTAGGTTTGGGTTAAAATAGGCGACAAGCTAGCCACTTGTCACTACTTTTCCACGATTATCTATAAAACTAGGCAAGAACCACAGTTGGCATATTCTTTTTAAGTCCCAGACCATCATGGGACAGTGGGCTGGGTTGGATGGAAAGCTGTGAAAAAGGAGTGACAAGTGACTAGCTCGTCGCCTACTCAGTCACATACCCAAAAGCCGGTAGACCATTAGTCGCCTTTTACGACATGCTAGGCAAGAACCACAGTTGGCACATTCTTTTTTTGTTGTCCCATATCAACATGGGCCAAGTCCTAGACCAAAATGGGAAAAACTTGAACATGAACTTACAATTTCAACAAAATGTTATTGCTTATCAAAAGGGCGAAAAAAAAATATTGAAATTAAATAGTCATGAGCGCTTTGTAATAGGCAAGTTATCATAGAAGTGTTATTTAATCATGATATTTCAAACAAAATTATTCTCATCAGATGGGTAAGGATCGGTGGTAGCTCAATGGTAAGGACACGTTTTTCTTAACCGAGAAGTGCGGGTTCAAACCCGGGCACGTAACTCTGGATTTTTCAAATCTATGTACGTATTTATACCACTAGCTCGACGGTGAAGGAAAACATCGTGATGAAACCTGCAAATTCAAACAACTTTGGATTTGTAACCATGATCCAAAAATTGTCTGGTTCCCCTATCTTAGGGTTACGAAGGTCAGACCGGCAGTCGCTTCAATGTAATTACCAGACTCGCTAAATCCTGGATTATGGTCTAAGCGGACTCCGTCTAAGCAGGGACATAACGCTAGGACGATGATGAGATGGGTAAGGATCGACACCACCGGCTCTAGTACTATATACTATTTGTGTTGTACATGACGCATTGAGATCACGCGTACGCCTTCTCAGAACACGTAGTACGTGTCTCACACGTGAAATGTTCATCGGGTCACGCATTGCCCGGTGGGACTCGTGAAGAATGCACGCACACTTTAGACAAACATGATAAGAAGTTTTTACTTATTTGTGAGAATCTGCGCAAGTTGATTGTTGATTTACGTAAATATCTAGTTCATGCTAGCAACCAATTCCCTTACTTTAAAATTAATTATTGGTAAAATAAATATGCTGCTTCTGATCCACATTTATATAGGTAGGCCAAAACAAAACGAATGTACCTAATTTTAAGACACTTATAAATAATTAAGTTAAATTAGGAAGGGGCAAATTAAAGTAAGTTGCAAATTACAGTTTAATAAAGTATTTGTAAGTAAGTATGTAGGTAGAAGCGATGGTAGCTTAATGGTAAGGACACGCGCCTCATTACCGAAGGGTACGTATTCAAACCCGAGCACCTACTCTGAATTTTTTCAAATCTATGTACGTATTTATACTGCTGGCACGGCGGTGAGGGAAAACATCGTGATGTAATCTGCACATTCAAACAACTTTGGATTTGTAACCATGATCCAAAAATTGTCTGGGTCTCCTATCTTGAGTTACGAAGGTCAGACCGGCAGTCACTTTTATGTAATTACCAGACTCGCTAAATCCTGGATTATGTTAGGAAGATGAAGTAAGTATGCAGGTACTATGGATAGCAGTGAAAGTGAACATGCTTTAATATTACTCAAAAACACTCCTGATTATGGAGTTAACCTTGAGCCTTATTATTTGATTGAAGCTACTACTGGAAATAATAATGATGGAACTAAACGCGATATGCATTATATAGTACATGGTCACAAGCGGACTGTCTGCTGTTCGCTTGTGACCACAGTCGTTGCAACACGGCCGAAACGTCAAGCTGTAAGTGCTCATGTACTACATAATGCATATCGCGTTTAGTCCCGTCAATATTATTTCCAGTGGTAATGCAAAGCGAAAGTTTAAAATCATATGAAGCTATTACTATCTGATTTTAGTAACCAGGGGAGCCATAGTAGGGGGATTTCCCTAGTGGGGGACACTTAGGTAACACTTGAATCCGACGGCTTCCACACCTTCATGTGTCTTATTCCACCCCAGTTTCATCTTTAAGCTAGTGGTATAAATCTGTAGATAATCAAGTAAAAAAAAATACTTACTTGAACTAAAACTTTGCGTATTTGAGTCATATGTCCCACCTACTGAGCTTACACCGACAAGTCTAAAGTGTGCGTCGCCAGTCCCTATTCGCGGCTGAGTTCGTATATAGGGCATCGATTCGCTAACGCCTTATGATAATTCCGGCCACTCTGATTGACTGATCGCTAAATCACACCCAGCGAGGGATCTTGCCTTCATTTGGCCCTTGAATTGATACGATCCCGGAGGAGAGGCTTTTAGACAGACTTGGGGGAACGGATTTTATTTGAGCCGTGAGGTTCCCTTACGAAGGGGAAAGATTATTCGCTTAATATGGCTTTGTTTTGATTTGTTAAAGAAAGAGCGTCTCTTATGGTTTTCTAATCAAAAAAATTAAAAAGCATATTTATAATCTGAAGTCTTATTATAAAAAAGTCTGATAATTTTTTATATGTGTAATTTAAAATGAAAAGGGCGTGAGCAGAAATTATTGAATCCAGGCCGCCTATGGTTCTTTATTGAGAGACTATGAATGAACCTGGCTTGGTTAATTTAGAATCTCGTTCCAAGCAGACATCAGAAATGATACAATTTAAAACAAAACAATACAAAGAACAATGAAAAAGCAAACGGAAAAAAAAACAATTCAAAATTCCAAACAACCGCATAAACAACAGCCGAAAACCAAGATTAAAACAAACAAAATTTAATTAAAAACTCCATCAACTATCGCGCACTTAACCTGCGCACCTCTTTAATTATAATTAAGCATTAATGGAGACTAACTCCAAAACTTAAACTAAATAAACGGACAAGTTTCAAAAACTACACGTTAATCCCAGTTGGAAAACCTTCACAAATTTAACCATGCATTCAACTCCGAATAAACTAGCCTCACTTCACTTTAGTTAATTTTGAAACATCAACTCTATAGAAACACACATTTCCACTGGATAAATGGAGAATATGCATATCATCACGCCCGTAATCCCCGAAGGAGTAGGCAGAGTCAAAGGGGCAGCAAGCCCACTTAACCACTTTTAACCTTAACTATAATTATTAAACCTGGGTTGTGTGAGGTGGAAAATTATGAATAAGTTATGACGAGTCACCTTCACAATTACTTATTCCATACCCGATATACGTTTAGTCACCTTTTACGACATGCTAGCGACTGGGTTCGGGACACATTCCAAGACCTTATTTTTTTTTTACCTAGGGAACTCCCATTTGTCACCCATTAGAAGAAGTGTGTCGGAACCGACTAAACCCCAAGGTGGCCTCCAGCGGCGCAGAATTGCATAGATATTTATACTAATGAGAATTTTCAGTGTTAACGACTGCGAGATTAAGGTAAATTGAACCTAGAAATTACAATCTTTTTAGCATTAACAAAATTTGTGAAATTCTGTTTCAAATTATTCGCGTAGATTTTCATATAATAACATAATAAAGACTTTATGAACATGTTAAACAACAACACATTTAACATGATGAACTTAAGCCGTAGCATCAATACTTGTATCACTACCTATTACAAGTATGGCGAAGTATCCATACTTGTAATAGTGATACAAGTTTTAGAATTAAAAGAAGAAACAGAAAACTGTATTAACGACTAATTAAGCTTACGTATGTCTATACTTAATATGTACAAATATATGTATTATATTATTAGATATAGTTAAATAAAGTAAAAATGAATTCTCCATTAAATAATAATATAGGTATAATATTCTAGTATTATTATTATCACCGAAATACAAATGTATAAGCTATTTTGGAGCTTATAGCTCCAAAATAATGAATACAAGATAATACCGATATTCAAGCCTCGAATGACAAAATAATTATACCTACTAACGACCCTATTTACCCTTAGCGGAATTCGATCCAATGGTTTTAGATTTACAATTCTTGAAACTCCAACAGACGACCTGTCTATTAAGATCAACTAACTAGGTAACTTTAAGCCACTTCCCTAGCAGAGTAGGCAGAGAGATCGATTAGATTATTACGATTAGATAATAATAAAGCTTATATTTGATTTATTCTATATAAAATGTCAATAAAATAAGTAAAATCTTACTAATAATAATATAAAATATTACGAGTATACACGCGAAAGTTTGTACGGATGGATGTATCGATGTAAGTTACTCTTGCACGCAAAAAGTACTGCATGGATTTAGATGAAACGTTGCAATAGTATAGCTTATACATTAGAATAACACATAAGCTATGTTTCATTGATATACCACGCACGAAAAGCCGTGGACAGAAGCTAGTGCTTTAATATTTAGATAATTTAGAGTATATTTTAGAGTTACTCGTAAACTCTAAATTATGTAAATATTTTGAGGTAAACATTGAAACCATTTCTGGCCGTTATACAAATTACTGTGAAAATAATAGACCGTCTTTTTCTGCACAAAGCCCAAACACATTAGCGGAACGATATTCACAAGCAAAGCGCAAACGCATCCAATCGTTCGTGGTTCAGTAGCTTCAGTATAAAACTGTCCTTTCTCTTCACATTTTCTTTATTGTACAGTGAAGGTGATTAATCATAATGTTCATAGTATATTTTTTAGTTCCGCAGATTCTTCGAAAATACGAGACAATTTATATCATTGTAATACTTGGCACTAGACTTCATTTTAACTTGGAAACGGAGCAGCAAAATTACTAACTTTTCTTTACAGAACATTATTTAACTTTAACAAAAGAACTTTCTAGGGCCCTATGTACATATTAAAAAACTTTCCTATTTGTAATAAGTATGACTTTGTCTGCGTGTAATCTTACTAATAGTATAAAGGCGAAAGTTCGTAAGTTTGGATGTTTGTTGTTCTTTCACGGCAAAACGGCTGAACCGATTTGGCTGAAAGTTGGAATGGTGGTAGGTTATACCTTGCATTAGGACATAGGCTACATTTTATCTCGAAAAAATCAAAGAACATTACATTTTCCAGCTCCACGCGGGAAAACTGCGGGCACCTGAAACAAAAGTCAGTTACTCCTGGATGACAATCACCAGCCACAAACTTGTTTACTAAGAACTCATAGTGCGGAACTCGGAGTTAGTTACCGAATTGTCCACTCGAATAAGTCTGTGGCGCGATACGAGCGTTAGCGAAGTTCGATAAGGAATCGCTGGCGCGCGCCCTACAGGGGGGGCTCCGAATACTCCTGTGGTATCTCTGCCTGTCGTAGGAGGCGACTAAAAGGGCCTTTGGGGCTGTGGAGTGTTTGCGGGGGGGCCTGCATTCACTTCGTTAAGCAGCCCCAGAGAAGATGACGACACGTGGATCCTCGTCCGTTAAATAGGATGGGGTGACACTGTGGTCTGTGCCGTCATAAGCACCGCGAGGTGTTCTGGGGGCGAGGTTGCCTCTCCCTCGAGATGGGCCGCATGGATCGGCAGCGGCGTAGACGTAGATTTCGCGTAGAGTCCCGAGTGGGGAGCCCGGAATCTGCGCCAACGCCCGAAGAATGACCACCGTGAGGTTTAGTCGGTAGTAGAGTGCTTTCCCTGCCTCTGAGCCCGACACATCCCTTGTAGGCCGAACCTAGGTTTACTTGGACGGTGAGTAAATGCATTCGCCACGTAAAAAAAAAAAAAAAAAAAGGAATCGCTGGCGCGCATTTGGCTTAGCACCCTGATAACATTCGTTATTTTCCAGTGAATTTATAACAGAATCAGATCAGTCGTTTCTTTGATGCCTTTGATTGATGGATAAACAACCTAATTTTTACTCATCCGAAATCCAAAAACTGTTTGTACAAAATCGTTTATAGAATCTATATTTATACCATTTCATATTTTGACCAAAGATACAAATGAATTTACCCTATTAAAAACTGTATAGAGAGTGCGAATCGCTTGTTACAAGGTCGTTTAGTCCCGTTAGAATTATTTCTAATCACCGTAATCGCCGTAAAAAGCGCAAAACACAACTTATGCGATGACAACGAGGCAACACAAAATGTTTATCCCTTCGTGAGTTTTTAAGATACTATTAAAAAAAAATTATACTGATTCTTGCAATGAAAATATTTTTCCCGGATTTCGGGTTTAATATATACTAAAAATAACCTTACATACCTAATTGTCATCAATCACTCTATTCACCAATACCGATCCAGAAGGTACAATGGCATATTAGCCAAAAGTCCTGAACCTAATCCGTATCATCGATCACTCTTCACTGATTTACCAGCAAGTACAATCATCCACTGCAACCGCTTTCTCCTCTTCCCAATGACCCCCAAATAGGCTTAACGGCCCCACCAAAACAAAGCCGGTACACTCAAAACGCAAAAACTGAACCCCATCCCTTGACGGACCATTAAATAATTGCGCAATCCGAGCGAGACATTTGAGCGGTACAACCATGAATATGGAGCCCGCTTCATTAAACAGAAACACCGGTATAAATCTCAGCGGGAGCTGATACACTTTGTATGGGACATTTCTGAGGAAAAACTTGGTGCGGAATTTCGGTAAAATATACACTTTTTTATAAGGATACGTCAGAGGGTGGTAGACCAATGAAATGGAATGATGATATTATTTATATAGGCTTTAAACAGCACTTGTAAATCGTCAGGAAAAATGCAGATTTTGTCAAGTTAATATTTCTTAGTCACGTTAAATTTATCAGTGTAGGCGAACAACTTATTCTGGTCATCCTCATCATCTTCTTTTTTGAATGGTGCCCTTTTTTAATAAAAATAAAAAACTACATAAATCCCGCCCAATATTCCGCAAGGGGTCAATAGAGTTCAAGGAGCGTTAAGCTCTCAAAGACATGTGTTAAACTTTCAAAGACAAATATACGATGGATCATTTGTACATCTTGTCCCATGTTGGTCGGGGACTTAAAAAGAATGTGCCAAACTGTGTCTCCTGCCGAGCATGTCGGCTAATGGTATATGGGGTTTTGGGTATGTGATTGTGTAGGCGACAAGCTAGCCACTTGTCACTACTTTTTCACAATTTTCCATCTAACCCGGCCCAGTTTTGTTTTCGGCTGAATGTGGTTAAAGGGGCTTGCTGCCCCTTTGATTCTGCCTACCCCTTCGGGGATTATGGGCGTGATGTTCTGTATCTGTATTTGAACATCTTAGCTACTATTAAAAATGTCACTATAATCAATTGATATATTTGAATTTTGAAACTTATCTTGTGGTAATTAGAAGTAAAATAATATCCTGCAGAGGAATAACTCCAGTCATATAATACACATTTATTTGTACTAGAGCAAGAATCAAATTCACACTACACGTAACGTGAAATGATATAATCAACAAAAGCGGCAGCCACAAAGCAAAGAAATAAGACTATGCAAATTTTGCAAATTCTTGTTTCACTAAAAGAGCAACTGAAATATCACATTTGCTCTTATGCCAATACGAGAAAGTTCATAATTGTGTGCATAACGAGTTTGTAAACTAGTGCAGTTGCATTGCACTCTCGCTATGCGTCGCAGCCGAAAATAGCCACTGCGGCATGATAGGCGAGTGGTTAACATTCATGAGGCGTCCACGCGCGGAAGACATGCTCTTCGTAAATTCATTTTATGTAGTTATAACCAGCCTGACACGGTTCCGCGGGATCCGAGAGATTTACATTAAACATTTGGAATACATGTACATGTGAAGCCTTAATAGGTATACTAGGTTTATCTACTTTATCTAAACTTTCGACTAAAATCTAACGACTTTATCTAAATCCTACTAATATAATAAACGCGAAAGTTTGTATGGATGGATGGATGTGTGGATGTTTGTTACTCTTTCACGCATAAACTACTGAATGGATTTTAATGAAACTTTAAAATAATACCACTCATACACTAAAACAACATATAGGCGATGTTTTACCGATGTAACATGCGAGCGAAGCCGCGGACAGAAGCTAGTACTTACATACATCACAATATGTTTTTTGCTATCCGATTTCTTGAAATATTCATGAGGTCTTATAAAAATACAAACTGCATATGGGTCAGATTTCAATTCATTTTTTTTTTTTAATTTTGGTCTCTATTTCGTATTGTGTTTGTAATTACGCGACGAGCTAGTCCCTTGTAGTAAATTTCATTTAACTAAATTTTATTGCTATAAATTCTTCGAAATACCTAATCCAGCTAAAAATAGTATTACGACTATAAATAATAAATAAAACCAAATTTCGACATTCTTTTGATCTTTCAATTCCCAGAGGTGTTATTATTCGTGGCCCGTTTTACAGAGGAAGGTCAATGTGACATTTATGAATGCGAAGTATACAAATGAATGTCACTTATTTTCGAAATAATATCTTCTTTATGTTCCTATCATGTTTTTTTTTCTAACAAAACTTATCTAAAGCGTTTAAACAAAAATATTGCATTTTGAACCATACGGCAAAAGCACTATTCATTTTATATATCCATTCGACAAAAAACTTTAACTTCTCCGTCCCATATTGATCTGGGACTTAAAAAAATGTGCCCCAACTGTGTTCCTTGCCTAGCATGTCATAAAAGTACATCGGGTTTTGAGTGATTGTGTAGGTGACAAGCTAGCCACTTTTTTACTTTTTTATAATTTTTCATCTAACCCAAATTTTATTTTTGGCTGAATAAGGTTGATGGAGCTAGCTGCCCCTTTGAATCTGCCTACCCCTTCGGGGAGTCGGTGTGATGATATGTATGAAAATAACTTCATAGCAGCGCGTTAAAAGTATAGATGTATCCACTTTATTGCCTGACTGTATATTGTAATACCTGATCCAATTCCTATCACATCAAACCTGTTTGTCAAAAATGTTTAATACATATTCAATTTTAAAAATATAAAAAAAAATAACCGACTACATCACATAAATGTATGTGATCTGTCTCCGAGGTAAGTCAAAGTCAAAGTCAAAGTCAAAATATTCTTTATTTATATAGGTTTCAAGGAAACACTTATAAATCGTCAAATACAGGTAAAGCCACAGCTATATGATTCTACCACCAGTTTGGAATGTTGTATCTACCGAGAAGAATCCGGCAAGAAACTCGGTAGTTACTCGGTACTTACTACTAAGTAGCTTAAGCACTTGTGTTACGGATATCAGAAACAACAGTGGTATTACAAATATATACTTAAATATTTGATATTAACACCCAGACACAGAACAAACACAAATATTCATCATACGAATGTTTGTCCTGGGTGGGAATCGAACCCACAACTCTTGGCGCATGGGACAGGGTCACTACCGAATGCGCCATCGAGCCAGTCAAAAATTTGTGTGTATAAACAATTTCATTTGCTTTATTATATATTAAACCTAGTATAGACTAAACTAACTTAACTTCACGCCACTACCCAAGCAGGCTAGGTAGAGAGAACCGAACGCCATAAAGCACGATCTCTACACACCTCACTTGGTTCTTCAACATTATGATCTAGGGTTTTATGACTCCTTACATCACCTTCTGTTGACACACGACCAGTCTGGTCGTGGTCGTGTAGTTCATATAGGTACGTAAAAAAACACTCGTTAATATCTCGGGAATTCGATAAGAAATAGATTCAGTGATATGTAAAGTAAAGTAAATCATGTGTAAAGATATGATGTGCACGCGAGACTTCACATAGAGTGTGCCGGAATGGAAGCCGTTCGTATTGGTAAACTAATTTGTTTAAATGATCTTTGACTCTGCCTACCCCTTCGGGGATTATGGGCGTGATGGTATGTATGCATGTATATGAATAGGTCCTGTTTATTCCGTCGGCCCTGCGTATTCAGGCCTCTGGTAGACTCCAAATGAAACGCAGCTTGAGGGGCGTCACCTCAGCCATATTGCAACGTAGGTATCTAGGGGTGAGAGTTTCCCGCTCCCCCGCCAGCCCGGTAGGTAGTAACGGCCGCCTTCGGCCAACTACCGACGTCCTCTCAAAAAAAAAAAACGTAGGTATCTGAAACAATTTTCTGACGAAGTATTCTCACATCGTTGACGAGCCCGTTGGTCGAGTTTCGTGTGATAAACATTGACATCTGTACTCGAGTCATGGTATTTAAGTATGTCTATCCGTTCACCTAGTCACCACTTTACCTTATAAGCTTAGTTTGGAACTAGGGAATTGGTGTGTCATTCTGGAGAATTATTGTTATTATTTAAAGTTATCTAGAACAATTTCCTGATGACGTATTTCCTCGCAGTCATTTAACTTTAAATTCATGTTGGTCTAGGTCTCGTAGCCAATGTTTGTTCCTTACCTAGCATGTCGTATAATACGACTAGTGAATAGATATCGAGTGTGTGAATATGTAGACGACGAGCCAGCCACTAATTGATCACAATTTTTTATCTAATTTAACTTAATTTATTTTTGGCTAAATCTGGTATTATTGTTCCTTCGAAGCTGTCCATCACTTTAGGCTCAGGTATTGCTAGAATGAAAGTATAATATGTATATAACACGCCAACAGAAATAAGTAGGTAACCTAATATGATCGAATTTCAAAATATTGATTCACAAAATCAACTGCATTATAAATGAATGCAAAAATACTTTCGCATTTTGAGAATATAGTATTTTTTCACTTGGAGTATACATTTGCATTTCACTCATACACCATTGAACACGCTGGGAGCTCTTATTACGTCTTTATACACTTCACACATTCAATTTGGCGGTATCGACATTTACCAATGACTACAAGGGTGCATTACGCAGATACGCCATCAGGTTCATCTGTATTTTAATAACATACATAACATCACGCCCATAATCCCCGAAGGGGTAGGCAGAGTCAAAGGGGCAGCATGCCCATTCAACCACATTCAGCCAAAAATAAAGTCGGGCTGGGTTAGATGGAAAATTGTGAAAAACAGCAGTGACAAGCGGCTAACCTGTCGCCTACACAATCACACACCCAAAATTTGATATACCATTAGTCGCCTTTTACGACATGCTAGGCAATAACCACAGTTGGCATATTCTTTTTAAGTCCCAAATCAACATGGGACAGTGGGCTGGGTTGGATGGAAAGCTGTGAAAAAGGAGTGACAAGTGGCTAGCTCGTCGTCTACTCAGTCACATACCCAAAAGCCCGTAAACCATTAGTCGCCTTTTACGACATGCTAGGCAAGAACCACAGTTGGCACATTCTTTTTTTTTGTCCCAGATCAACATGGGCCAAGTCCCAGACCAACATGGGACAAAGAAAAAAATTAAACTTGCCTGGCTACTAGTTACATGCAATGTAATCTATTATATATTTTTAGTAGATACTAGCCGTGCCAGCGGTGTCACCCGCATTTATGGTTAATATTATAAAAAAGACTTTTTCCGCCATACATGATTTCTATGTAACTTTAACCATTAAGGCTGCACACGCGACGGAAGCTTAAAAAATGGAGTAACTTCTCCCGTTTTCCCAACATTTCTCTTCACTAACCTGCCCAGGAGTATGAAGAATAATTGTACCAAGTTTCGTTAAAATCCGTCGAGTAGTTTTTGTTTCTATAAGGAACATACAGACAGACAGACAGACAAAAATTTTACTGATTGCATTTTTGGCATCAGTATCGATCACGAATCACCCCCTGATAGTTATTTTGAAAATATATTTCATGTACAGAATTGACCTCTCTACAGATTTATTATAAATATAGATATACGAAAACCGTTACACGAATATT
Source organism: Glyphodes perspectalis (assembly GCA_951394215.1). Classification (NCBI taxonomy): domain Eukaryota; kingdom Metazoa; phylum Arthropoda; class Insecta; order Lepidoptera; family Crambidae; genus Glyphodes; species Glyphodes perspectalis. Next base: position 12,571,830 of record OX596218.1, on the reverse strand, counting down.
TTCATTTAAAGAATCAGTATAAAAAACTTATAATGTTATCTTAAAAACTCGCGAAGTTACAAACTTTTTGTCATGTCTCGTTTTTCTCGTGCAAGTAGTGATCAAACAGTGCGCATGCCTCGCTTTAGCCGACTTGTAGCGCGTGACAAGCGATGCGCACGCGCGTTATTGTTTTTAGGTTAACGTTATTTCATTATACAAATCGATTCTAATAACGATTCTGTAACAGATTTAAGTCTTTGTAAATACTAAAAATAAGGATGTAAAAATTATAGTGGCAACGATAACACGATAATTTTTCATTATATCGCGTGCTAAGTCGGGGACCACTTAGTCCATGATCTCGGATTTCACAAGTATGTTAATTATATTGATGTGACAACGACGGCCTATCTGAACCTCATAACCCCAATAACAGGGGAACCAGACACATTGGAGCCTGGCACAGATCCATAGTTATCTGAATGTGAAGGTTTCTACAGGGTATACCTATTCCATTACCGAAGTCCCTCACAATCACACAATTACTAAAAATTGCACCAAATTAGATATGCATTTTGTTAAGTTTCTGATAGTCATTAAAAGATTAGGATCGTAAGTTGGTATATTCATATAGATAATATTAAATGAGAAAAACTCTTAAAGTTTGTGTCAATATATAGTGACTTAAATTTGATTTATCTTTATTCGAGTTTAAATGCTCGATGGCGCATTTGGTAGTGACTCTGCCCCATGCGCCAAGAGTTGTGGGTTCGATCCCCACCCAGGACAAACATTCGTGTGATGAATACTTGTTTTTTATCTGTGTCTGGGCGTTAATATCTAATATTTAAGTATATATTTGTATCACCACTGTTGATTCTGATATCTGTAGCACAAGTGCGTAATCTAGACAAGCTCGATGGCGCATTCGGCAGCGACCCTGCCCCATGCGCCAAGAGTTGTGGGTTCGATCCCCACCCAGGACAAACATTCGTGTGATGAATACTTGTGTTTGTTCTGTGCCTGGGTGTTAAAATTCAATATTTAAGTATATATTTGTAATACCGCTGTTGTTTCTGATATCCGTAACACAAGTGCATAATCTTCTTTTCTCGGAGTCAGAACAATGTTTGTGATGTAGTCTCATCTTTATTTTCTTAGATAATATGCAAGTAGTATTTTCCTAGAAATATAAGAAAAAGCTATACTCTCTGTGTGTACCGTCTCATCTTTTCCAGATCCCGCTGTGAAACCATTTCCAGTCGTTGGAATGAAGTGAAGAAAACGTACTCGCCGATATCGCCTCTCCATCGAAACAAATGTGTAGGCCGTAGTGAGCGTACCCGAATAAAAAAAAAATATAGTGACATTCTTACATGCATAATGTTACGCCCATAATCCCCGAAGGGGTGGGCAGACTAAGGACTAATCAGACTAAAATAAGGCTGGGTTAGATGGAAAATTGTGAAAAAGTGGTGACAAGTGGCTAGCCTGTCGCCCACACAATCACACACCTAAAACCCGATACACCATTAGTCGTCTTCTATGACATGCTAGGCGAGAACCATAGATGGCACATTGTTTTTAAGTCCTAGACCAACATGGGACAATGGGCTGGGTTAGATGGAAAATTGTGAAAAAGTAGTGACAAGTGGCTAGCACGTCGCCTACACAATCACATACCCAAAACCTCATATACCATTAGTTGCCTTTAACGACATGCTAGGCAAATAATAAAATATCTAAAAGTTTGGAAAATTGTGTCTCCACATAAAATAGTTAGTGACTCAGCCTAGAAAGAATAAGGAGACCTTCAAAATTTATAAACAAGTTTAAAGTCGAAATCATTTAATATATTATGAACTCCTTTTACAATAACAGAATGTAGCCGTATGAATTAAATATTCAAACATTTTGAAGGGTCAGTGGAAACAATTTTGTTTAAAGTGTGCCCGTTTGTATACAACATATCGTTATTTTCATCAAATACTATATTACCTGGGTACAGTATATAAGGCAGTCGTTCTAAACGGGATTCCGAAAAGTTTTCCTTTATATCAATCTTGTAAATATCATTAGTGTGCCAAGTGTACACTACGCCGTTTTTATCAGTTGCGAACCCTCTGAAGAAGGCGGTTTCAGACAATAAAACTGTTTGAACCCCTTTTTTCAAAAACAATCCTGAAGTGGTAGTATAAACGATTACATTATCTTTTGCTATCGTGAAATCTAGTAAAGTCGGTTCTACCATTAAAGGGCTGAACACGCTGTTTTTGTAAGTAATTATTTTATTGGTGCCGTCAGTACTGATCATTATATACAGCTTATCTTTAAATGCCATGGCTTTAACTCTATCTGTGATTATATATTTGTCATTATTTTCTACTTTTGAATCTTTAATTACGAAGATTCCATCTTTACCAGCTAAATACACTAAGGAGGTCGCTTGATCAATCGCAAACGTGCTAAAATCATGCACCTCACTGGTATGACCTTCCATGCTAGGTTTTGGGTCGTATACTTCTTCTTGGTTGCTTACATCGTCTAAGCTTACGTATGCGACTTTATAGATTTGGAGGCCACCAAATTCGGGCTCATAGCAATAGAACAACTTGTTATCGGAGTAGCGAATTTCCATTTTTCTGATGACGACATGTTGAGGGAAATTTCCGCTGAGGTTTGCCACGAATGAGGTTTCATAGCAATTTCCGTTGAGGCCTCTCCTATAGTTGGTTCCTGCTGGGTCGGCGGATGCTGTGGCGATCACCAAGAACGCGAGGATTGCTAGGCGCATGACGGTATACCTGGGAAGTTGCGAGGATGAGTCGGCTTTTTGGTCACTCATAGGCCAGAGTAATCTGGAGCGTGGTAGTGGAAAAATGGACCATAAGTCGATAAGTTACAGAAATAGGAATAGAAATATCTTTATTTATGCAGGCTCCACAAAAGCACGAATAGTCATACGAATTGTCACATACTTAAAACATAAACTGACATACGGATATCAAGGCCTATCCATAATGGCTGATCATGTTAATGAATATAAGAAACATATCAGAAAACAAATACTATTAAAAATGTACATACCTTAAGTCCATTGTTTAGATCCAAACCTGTATAGACAATGTCACTAGCGAATTTATAAAGAATGCTACTACTCTGAGATTTCAATATTATTTTATATGTTAATCTCGGCACTATAAATACCTAATCTGTTATTCGAATGATATCGAATGGTTTCGACGCGCTCCATTGGGTATCATATTAAATTATACGCTTTAAAATACGTTAAATTAAATCAGATTTATTCTACTAGCTTAGCGGTTAGACCGCGGCGATAGGTAACCTCATATAAAGTATAGCTCTCTTGTCTAAGGGTTACTAAGGTCATCTTGAACATTTATATAAATAAATAAATATCGGACTACATCAAATACATTGATCTGACTCCGAGATAAGTAGCTTAAGCACTTGTATTACGAATATTAGAATCAACAGTGGTATTACAAACATATACTTAAATATTCAATATTAACGCCCAGAAACAGAACAAACACAAGTATTCATTATACGAATGTTTGTCCTGTGTGGGGATCGAACCTACAACTCTTGGTTCATGGGGCAGGGTCACGAATGAGTTATCGAGCCAGTCAGTCAATTTAAATTTGAACATTAACTACATAATAATATGATCCAACCCATCAAAGTCCAATGACTTTGATGGGTTGTATAAGTCCATACTTAAAAAGAGTTTGCTAACTGTGTTTCTTGCCTAGCATGTCGTAAAAGGCGACTAATAGTATGTGGGGTTTGGGTATGTGATTCTGTAGGCGGCGAGCTAGCCACTTGTTACTACTTTTTCACAATTTTCCATCTAACCCAGCCCAGTTTTATTTGGGTGGGAGTGGGACTCTTTAAAGTCACTAGACTAGAGTTTTTGTGACGTCACGCTGTCTGTATATTTTCGGCATTTGTGGTTTGCTTGACAAAAGGACAACGCACATACATACCTACAATATTCTTTTGCTTGCTTTACTGACAAAACTATTTTCGCGTATAGTCGCGGCCAAATCAAAATGTACTGCATACTTATAATATTTAACGGAGCGGTGGTAGCTCAATGGTAAGGACACGCGCCTCTTAACCGAGGAGTGCGGGTTCAAACCCCGGCATGTACCTCTAGATTTTAAAAAATCTATGTACATATTTATACCACTAGCTCGACGGTGAGGGAAAACATCGTGATGAAACCTACAAATTCAAACAACTTTGAATTTGTAACCATGATCCAAAAATTGTCTGGTTCCCCTATCTTAGGGTTACGAAGGTCAGATCGGCAGTCGCTTCAATGTAATTACCAGACTCGCTAAATCCTGGATCATGGTCTAAGCGGACCCTGTCTAAGCACGGGACATAACGCTAGGAAGATGATGATGACTTATAATATTTAACATTACCTAACCCTTCATTATAACATTGAACTTAGTACCAGTACCTGAACATTGATCATACTATTAGTCCATCAAATCTAAGAAGTACCGTTTGACAGTTGTGACAAATTGACGATTAGGGATGGGATCAAAAAAATAGATTACTACAATATCCGAATAATAGATTATTTCGTAATTTTTTTTTACTAATCGATTACAGTTTTTTAGATTAAAAAAAACTAGTTATTAGGTTTGATTATTCGGTCATTATAACGATTATCCGTATAACAAGTGAATTTCAGGAGTCGCAACACTGCGATAAAGGACTTAACTCCGTGATTTTGAAATGAGGTGTAAAAAAATCATATTTGTTGCGTATAGGTATTTGTGATTTGACTTTGTTTGAAAGATTTATTTTTAGTGTTTAAGAATTGTACATTTTGTGATAAAATAAAAATAACTTCATAAATCCATGGTTTAACGAAATAGGTTATTGAAATTGAGTGAGTTACATTTGTACAAAGTGTAATTCCTACGGGAATGAGAATTACGCGAGTGAAACCGCAGTGCGCTGCTAGTAGTATATAAAGAGAACTTCTAAGTAGTTAATATGACTTTGTAAATATTCTATGCAATTCTTGCACAAATATATCATCCACTTTCCCAGTTGACTACTACGTCGAAACGTTAAAGTAAATTATTATGCAAAGAATTTCTCATAGCGGAGACGTTATGAGGCGAACTTTTTGCAGAAATGTTTCCATTTAATCAACTTTAATAAAAGCTAGTGTTATTTACTTCAACTTACAGCAATATATCTAATATGTCCCATGTTGGTCGGGGACTTAAAAATAATGTGCCAACTGCGTTCCTTGCCTAGCATAGAGGCAAAAAGACAAATGGTATGTCGGGTTTCGGTTGTGCACTTGTGTAGGCGACCAGCTAACCCTTTGTCACCGCTTTTTCACAATTTACCATCTAACGCAGTCCAGTTTTATTTTTGGGCTTAATTAATTATTTATCAGACTATTTATTAATCCTACTACATCACGTATTGACCTGACTCCGACGTAAGTAGTTAAAGCACTTGTGTTACGGATATCAGAATCAACAGTGATATTACAAATATAGACTTAAATATTAAATATTAACACCCAGACACAGAACAAACACAAGTATTCATCACACGAATGTTTGCCGTGGGTGGGGATCGAGCCCATAACTCTTGTCGCATGGGGCAGGGTCACTACCGAATGCGCCATCGAGCCAGTAAAACCATTATTCTCTGTATCCTTACCATTGAAGCAGCTCAGACGCATTAACAGCAACGAGTAATGCCTTATGTAACCACAAATCTTTTCACACCGCTTCTAATTTGATTGCATTTTTTTCAAAACGTGGTGAATGAGAAGTGAAGTGTTCCTTCCACTAATTAAGGCGACGAATAATTTAATATTCTCCTTTTGCAAGACCGTTTTGGACTAATTAGACCAAATTAGACCAGCTCGGACCAACTTGACGCTTCTTTAAGATAGCGGAAATAGGGATCGCGGGAGTCTAAATACTTTAATTTCCTATTAATTAAAATATTTCCATGCACACTGCATGATAACGTTAATCCCTCAAAAACCTAGTCCAGACATTTTAAACGCAATATAAAATATTAAATTTGTTCAATTCAGTGTAGCAGTAATTAGTTTTATTAGTATTATTAGTAGTAGTAATTAGTTTTATTAGTATTATTAGTAGTAGTAATTAGTATTATTAGTAGTAGTAGTGCGCGTTCATATATTTCGACTATTTATTTTTATTTATTATTATACTAGTGATCGCCCTCTGGTCAAAATTCGTCCATAATTAGTTTTGTTTTCAATATTTTAAGTATTTCTCACGCATTTTTTATTAAAATTTTAGTTTACTTCACTCCTTCTCCATTTATACTTTAACTGTGCCAAATCTCGTACTCCTCCGTTTGCGTAATTCTCATAAAAAGGGGTACAAAGTTTTTGCTTCACGTTTAAATATATAGATAGATTATAAATATTGTCAAGTACATAATATAACAGATCTGTGTTTTGTTTAAAGTTTATGTACTTGACCTAGACCCAATGAAGTTTCAATTTCTCCGGGTCCCATGAACCCCCAACTGTTGGGTCTCAAAAGACAATTAATTGGTAATCCCGCCCGTCGCGAAGTAACAAATCAGGACTCGAAGGCCCTAATGTCCCTCAGCCGGATTCCGGGAGAACTTCCCTCGTTTGAAAATGTATTGTTGATTAGCTGAGTTAGTGGAACTGTGGTAGCGCAGTGGATCTTAGAGCCGATCTAATATGTGACGGGTGTTAGTTTGAATCTTGATAATTTAACGACTGAATTTGCAAATAAATATGTAATCTATACTTACTTATATTATTGTGCCGCATTGCCGCACGTAGTAAAATAAAGCACGTATCGCACGTACGAGATATAACATGATCAAGCATTTACTAACAGATAGAGTGATATATAAACTGTAATACGAAGTTAAATAAATCAGTTACCTAAAGACATCTATTAACCTTTGTCTCATTCCACGCCAGTCCCATACGCGGTGATATTTGGCGAACCCGACGTGCTGGGGTAGTTGAGGCTTATACCAACTGTTGTCTCAATTACCCCAGTCCCACACATGGTTAAAATTATAAAGAGGAAAGATTTGATTGTATGTTTGTATCGAATAGGCTCCAAAACGACAGTACCGATTTGAACAATTCTTTTACCAATGGAAAACTACTTTATCAGCGAGTAACATAGGCTATATTTTATCTCCGTATTCCCACAGGAACGAGAACTACGCGGGTGTAACCGCGGGGCGCTGCTAGTAATAAATAAAGTCACCAGACTGACACACGAATTCCCTAATTCCAAACTAAGCTTATAAGCGTGTTCTATGGATACCTAGGTGAACTTATTACTTAAATACTTTTTTTAACATCCAGGACTCGAGTATAAATGTCCATGTTCATGATACGAAGTATTTGCCCTAGCAGGATTCGAACCCGCGACAATGGTTTCGTGGTCAGAGTCTCTGACCACTCGACCAATGGGCCTGTCAAAAATGTAAGTGTAGCCTGATTCCTGATTTAGGTTGCTTATTAATATTTATCACTAAAAAAAACGCGTAAAGACGACTTAAGTTATTACTGTAGCCTATAGGCGCTTGCAACATAGGATATACTAATCGCTCGTTGACGACCTATCGAAGAATAAAAATTTAAACTATCAGAACTACATAAATTATGGACCCTGTCCGGCACTACTTCTACAAGGCTTGCTTGCTAGGCAGACACATAGGACCTATTATTCCGCCAACGGAACAAAGGAAGAGACCACGACAAATTGGAACTTGAATTTGAACAGACTGGTCTCTACGAGGAGCCACGAGCAAAAGCTCGTTTCTGAATATACACTGACACCTCGGTGAAAGGTAACAGAGATCATTATCAACATCTTCCTAGCGTTATGTCCCGTGCGTAGACGGGGTCCGCTTAATCCATGATCCAGGATTTAGCGAGTCTGGTAATTACATTGAAGCGACTGCCGATCTGACCTTCGTGGTTACGAAGTTTCCAAATATTCCAAAAATTGTCTGGTTATCCTATCTTACGGTTGTAAGATAGGATAACCAGACAATTTTTGGATCATGGTTACAAATCCAAAGTTGTTTGAATTTGCAGGTTTCATCATGATGTTTTCCTTCACCGTCGATCTAGTGGTATAAATACGTACATAGACTTGAAAAATCCAGAGGTACGTGCCCGGGTTTGAACCCGCACTCCTCAGTTAAGAGGCGCGTGTCCTTACCATTGAGCTACCACCGCTATAACAGAGATGAGACATCGTTTTATTAAATTTATGACAGACGAATCCGGGCGAACCTCGCTTCAGGCCTAGACGTTAAAACTGAATGTAATTGGCCATTAGTAGAGATGCCGAGATAGAACAATACACCCTCGGTATCGATAGTATTAATTAATAGGTACTCTGGAGAAACTTGATAGATATACAATAGACATCTCAAATAAATTCAGATCATCTTCCTAGCGTTTTGTTCCGTGTTTAGACGGGGTCTGCTTAGACCATGATCCGGGATTAAGCGAGTCTGGTAATTACATTGAAGCGACCGCCGATTTGACCTTCGTAACCCTAAGATAGGGGAACCAGACAATTTTTGGATCATGGTTACAAATCCAAAGGTGTTTGAATTTGCAGGTTTCATCAGGATGTTATCCTTCGCCGTCGAGCTAGTGGTATAAATACGTACATAGATTTGAAAAATCCAGAGGTACGTGCCCAGGTGCCCGCACTCCTCGGTTAAGAGGAGTGTGTCCTTACCATTGAGCTACTCCACTCAAATAAATTCAGATGTGTTCCTATATATTATAGATTGAACTTAGCGAGTCTGGTTATTACATTGAAGCGACTACCTATCTGACCTTCATAATCTTTAAATATCTGTCCCCTCCCCCTGCAAATTTTATCATGCTTGTGTAAGCATGTGTGTGAATGTGTATCCATGATGCGTTTGCATACGTACATAGATTTGAAAATCCAAAATGCGCGGCCGGGATTGAACCAGCACACCTCGAAAAAGAGACGCGTGTTCTTACTATTTCAATTGGACTGCTTCTATCAACATTGTTGATAGCGTTGTAAGCGTAGCGTTGTAGTTCTTGCGTCTTAATATAATAACAGATTTAATAGGATAATATTGATGCCATCACCAATAGTATAATCACATTATGTGCTATCAATAGAATCGATTTTATCAGTAGCCATACGCTACATAAACCTACTATCGCTGCCGATGAACTATCGATACTTTGTCGATAACAAGTTGGACTTCTCTAGCCATTAAGCTGCGGGTATAGAGTTTGTTAAACAGAACCTGGTAATTGCTCGGCTTTTAAATTTTATTGAACAATCCATGGAGGTTGAAAGTGTGCACATTAAGTGAACAGGCCTTGTGTGTAACACAGCTGAATGTCGCTAACTGTTTCAATTAAAACTGTTTGATTTTGAAACATTAGTGGTACCTACTTTTTTGTCAATACAATACTTGTTTCCAAGTGAAAACTAAATACTTACACGTTCTGGTTTTAATAATGTGCAAATTTTTGTTGAAAACTAATTGTCGGCGCTCACACTAGCGCCATCCAGCAAAGAGTAGTGGACAACCAGTGATAGAAGCCTGTAAAAGAAGCCCGTGAAAAACGTGAAAGAAGCCCGTGAAAGAATCTTTTGTATTTTTCCTGAACACACGTTCGCAAGCGCTAGCCAACAAGGAAGTCGACCAGTCGACTTCCTCGATTTTATATAAATTCGCACAAATTTTAATAACGATTTGTAACCTATCCTTAACACAATGGACGTTGTTTACGATGGGAGTCTTTATTTTGAATAAAGGAAGACGGAGTCCTCCTCTCCCAACACTAATAAATTATATAACGTAAGAAATAGTATACCATACTCGTAACTAGTGGTACCCTTTGTCTATGAGGCGCAAGTCTAGCAATGGCTTTCTGATTGTGAATTGATATCGAAACTCAACTATCGATGATAAATTTTATCGAAACTATTGATATTTGAATGCCAAGCAATAGTATTAGTACAATACTATCGCTGGCGATACCATCGATAGTATTGTAGGAAACAGTACTGAGACTACAGATAGTACCGCCCTGGACACCCCCACATCATGATGTCTTTCCCCAGCCTGTCTAGCCCTGGAGTCAAAAGCACTTTTCAAAGCCGATACAATATAATGATCCAATCCAACTCGATTTTTGGATAACTGTGGCTTAAGGAGCACAGAGCTCCTAGTATTCTCCTTACCCCCTTCGGGGATTGCAGGTGTGATCTTATGTGGGTTTGTGAAAGGTCCTGGACACCCCCACATCACGATGTCTTCCCCCAGCCTGTCTAGCCCTGGTGTCAATAGCACTTTTCAAAGCCGATACAATATAACGATCCAATCTTTATAATATATCTCTAATATAGTTTTCTCCTTACCCCCTTCAGGCATTGTAGGTGTGATTTTATTTTACCACTTGTTGACAATTTTCCATCTTACCCAGCCCAGTTTTATTTTTGGCTGAATGTGATTTAAGGGGCTTGCTGCTCCTGATTAAGAATGTGGTGCTATGTTTGTATGTATGTATGATTAAATAATGGCCAAATACAGTGAATGCTTAAATATCAGTCAACATGTCTGTAGAAGAAGCGAAAGGTGTATGTCAGGATCGTAGCAAATGGAAGTACGTGATCTCTGCCTGTCCCCATGGGAAAAAGGCGTGACATTATGTATGTATGTATGTACCGGTGGTAGTATTAATTCTTATCCTTTTTTTATGTATATTGACTATTTATAAGTGCTTTCTTGAAGCCCATATAAAAAAAGATATTTTGAATTTGAATTAAGTCTGGTTACCGTATTAGACTGTCACTGCAAAACACATGCTTTAAACCTAATCCAAGCCATTGTATGGAGAAGCCATTTCCATAAACCGATGTTTTATAACGCTTTTTGCGTTCCAACAAGAATTTATGCGTAATATTCTCATCTGCAAACCTTTACGGTTTCATCTCACTCTAAAGTTTTATCGTTGGGCCATTTCGCTTCGATCTGCCCGGAGCGAGAGGTTTTCTCGGGGTAATTTTAAAACTGCACTTGGAAAGCGGTTGAGTGAAATACATGTACCGAGCTTCCACTTGTCGGTTTTATTATCCTGAGGATTGAAGTGGCGGCTGTAAAGTCCCCGTTAAGCTGTTTAAGCGTCGTCATCAAAGCGTTTCTTTTGAATGTAGGTTTACACAAATGTTCCCTAATGGGGTATTACGGCTCTTTCATAATATTTTAGCGTAATGTCGGACGAGTCAAGGTAAGAAGAGGCATGCTCCGGTGATTTGGACATGTGAAAAGATTGACTAAACAGATATACAATGCACAAGTGGAAGGATGTAGGAGTCGCGGAAGGCTCAGGTTCACCTACCACGACCAGATTGGTCGTGTATTAACAGAAGGTGATGTTAGGAGTCATAAAAACTGTAGAGCTTGTATGAAAAGGATTATGAATGTTGAAGAGGCGAGTGAGGTGTGTAAGGATCGTGTCATATGGCGTTCGGTTCTCTCTTACCCCGCTAGGGAAGTGGCGTGAAGTTTAGTTAGTTTGTAATGTCGGGGTACGGTTGGACCTTGGCCTTGGATTTCGAAAGACTGGAATTTGTTTAAGCGAGTGCATTTTAAGTTCGTAAACTTGCGTCTCGTATATATATCATGGTTGTACGTCTGTAGCGCTATTGACATGCTTTGCTATGTCTGAAGGAACTGATAGCTTATCATCACATAGTCGCATGTTAACAATTATCTGCCACCTTGAAGAGAAAATAGACTCAGCTGTAACAATTTTAGATCTACATAAACTAAAAGCGAAAAGATGAAACAGTCCATAGACAATTAATTACTTGATGCCCCCAGTACGGACAGACGGTAAAATAACAAAAGCTGTGTATTTTACCTGGCGTTTCATTCGTCCCGTAGTTTGTTATTTAATTTGATCCCCGTTGTAGGTCTTGAAATTTGCGCAAGGTCGTTAATTAATTTAGTTTTGTCATGTCTCGGCGTTAATTATTTCCAGTTTTATTAGTCCGCACATAATTTAATGTGAGTGCATAATTTGCCAGCCCTCTAAATCTTGTGTTCCGGAACCCTAATTAGTAATTAGCGCCTAGCCAATTATATGACATAATTAGTCAGCTTTTTTGTTGTTTCATGTTTCTGTTATGTCCCATGTTAGTCTGGGACTTAAAAAGAATGTGCCAATCGAGTTCCTTGTCTAGCATGTCGTAAAAGGCGACTAATGGTGTATCGGGTTTTGGGTGTGTGATTGTGTAAGCGACGAGCTAGCCACTAATTTTTAAGTTGCGTTTTTAAGTTGCGGCGCTATTACGGACAGAATGATGGTGGAGGCGCGCGAGGCGCGGCGTGCGGGCGGCGGGGGGAGGTGCACCTGCTCTTCACCTCAGACCCCGACTGCATTCAACTCGCGCGCAAACTGTAATTTGAACTCCTTTCATGATGGTCTTTCCTGGATAAATAATGTATATGTTAGATCATCAAACATTATTTAATAGGTATATTTCCAAAAATAATAAACAAAATTTATGAAAATACAGCGTATTATTTGCTGGTCAAAGAAAAAAATAGGTGTGCAGTAGTGTTTTTGTTATCACACTAACGGACTACATTCTTGCCAGTGGATCCTGTCGTCTAGAGTTGGCGGTGGCACTGCGCCAGTCCAAAGCTTGGCTTGATATCTTTCAGACGAGGTAGGAGCGCCGCTAAGCTTAGTAGGTATACTTACTCCGAACCCTCTTATTCTGGGACAGTTACTTTTGACTAGGAGGCTCCTACAAGTCCTACAGACCACGCCGGTTTCGCTTCGTACAGCGGCGCGACGGTTTCTTAAGCGTTCCCCGCGTCAAACAAAAAAAATATTAAATATTTTTTTTTATATTTATCAGGCTACATCACATACATTGATCTGACTCCGAGGTTAGTAGCTTAAGCACATGTGTTATGGATATCAGAATCAACAGTGGTATTAAAAATATAAACTTAAATATTAGTTAATAATACCCAGACACTGAACAAACACAAGTATTCATCATACAATAATTTGGCCTGGGTGGGGATCAAACCCACAACTCTTGGTGCATGGGGCAGGCTCACTACCGAATGCGCCATCAAACTTGTCAAATAATTGTTTATTTTTAAAATTTCTAAGGGGTCTTGTAAGAAGTACCAATCTATAATTATATATAATATTATAGTCTTCACCTAGGAATAGAGGACATATTTACATAATCATAAACTTGAACGATAACATTAAGTGACTTTCGATCCAATTACTCCCAGTTTAATTGAGACGGACATCTTAAAGTTGCCTAATACAATGATAAACATTGCAAATTAATCCTTCAGTTGAGAACGGGATAATTAATAGGGACCCCCTCTATCCCCAAGGTAAACTGCAATAAAGTCGTCATAGTGAGGGATTCTAATCTATTAACTTGGAGGGACGGGAATATCCGAAGTTTCGGGACTAGGGGAGTTTGCGAGTGGGAATGAAAGAGCAAAGTGATTTTTGGAGTTTTGGTTTTACTGGGATTTCGATACTGGGATGGGATACTGGGATTTTTTTTAAGTTAATTTAAAGTGGTTTGTTAAATATCAAGGTAACAGTATGCGCTGGAGTCGGTAGTGAATGTTATGATAAAACTTAAACGTCACAACATTAACAAACGGTCGTTACCAATAACAGCATCAATACGCTTTATATATATTTTCAATACCAATATATATCGTTTACTATTATACTCGGGGTTTAGTTATGTATTTGTATTTTTATCCATAATAGCAGCGCCCCGCAGTTTCACCCGCGTAGTTCCCGTTCCCGTAGGAATAAGTGAATAAATAAAGCCTATGTTACTCGCTGATAAAGTAGCTTTCCATTGGTGAAGGAATTATTTAAATCAGTCCAGTAGTTTCGGAGCCTATTTGATACAAACAAACAATCAAATCTTTCCTCTTTTTAATATTAGTAAGTATGGACTAGCAGCGGCTCGCGGTTTCACTCGCGTTATTCCTGTTCCCGTGGGAATACGAGTATAAAATATGGCCTATGTTACTTGCTCATAGTATAGTAGCTTTGCTCACAGTAGATTTCCATTGGTGAGTTTTTTTAAATCGCCTATTCAATATACGCTCCAAGCCTATTGAAGCTATTGAAGCAAACGAACCAACAATTAATGATTTCCTCTTTACAATATTAGTATAGACTAGCTGTGCCAGCGGTGTCACCCGCGTTTATGGTTAATATTATAAAGACTATTTCCGTCATACATGATTTCTATGTAACTTTAACCATTAAGGCTGCACACGCGACGGAAGCTTAAAAAATGGAGTAACTTCTCCCGTTTTCCCAACATTTCCCTTCACTACTCTGCTCCTATTGATTGTAGCGTGATGAAAAGTATTCTATAACCTGCCCAGGAGTATGAAGAATAATTGTACCAAGTTTCGTTAAAATCCGTCGAGTAGTTTTTGTTTCTATAAGGAACATACAGACAGACAGACAGACAGACAGACAAAAAATTTACTGATTGCATTTTTGGCATCAGTATCGATCACTAATCACCCCCTGGTAGTAATTTTGAAAATATATTTCATGTACAGAATTGGCCCCTCTACAGATTTATTATAAGTATAGATATAGATGATTTATAGTTTCCCAAAAGAGAGTTGTATTTCTTTCGATTTTCTTACGATTATAAAAAAAAGCTTTAGTGCATAATTCCGTTGCTAAATTGTCAATTTATTTTCATTACTATTGCGTTTTTCAACATTAAAACTATGTATGTACAAAAAACATCAATACTTTAAACTCAAATTGAAATTATCTTTATTTACGTAGGCCTCAAAAAGCACTCGTAAATCGTAATAGGTAAAAAATATAACAATTCGAATCTACCACCGGTTCGGAATGTCGCATCTACCGATAAGAAGCCGGCAAGAAACACGGTAGGTGTTTCCAATGTCAGATTGAATATAAAAATTAAAATTTACAGATTACATTAATATTTATACCAAGTCTTCATTGATAGAGATCACATTTACACCGAAATTTGTTGTCAAGCTTATTGTGTTTACGGGTAAAGCGTCAAGTATTAGATTTGAATCAACACAATTCGTATTCTATCACAGAACAAAGGATAAGAGCGGATAAACATTTGTCTCTCCTAAACAAAACTAGTATTATTCAACCCAATAGTTCCCTTGGCTATTGAAGACAATTCGGTGAATTCAATAATGCCAGGACATCAATATTGTTGACTTTGTGTTGTTTCGTAGGCAAATGTTGTTCATACTGTACATACCTACTAGCACGCTCAATCCCCGAAGGGGTAGGGAGAGTTTAGGCAGGGCTAGGCGATAGTAAAATAAAATTTGGTTAATAAATTCTCCAGACTGACACACCAATTCCCTAGTCCTAAACTAAGCTAGTGCTTGTGCTATGGATACTAGGTGAACGGATAGACATACTTTAATACGTTTATAAACATCTATGGCTCGAGTACAAATGTCCATATCCATCACACGAAACATTTGCCCCTAGCGGGATTCGAACCCGCGACCCTTGGTTTCGTGGCCAGGGTCTCTGACCACTCGACCAATAGGCCAGTCAATTCCATTGATACGCATACCATCTCGCCTGGGGGGGACGAGATAGTTATGTGACTCCAACTCATCACGTCTGCAATCCCCGGATAGTCGGTGCTGAAGGAGCAACAATCTCTTTTGAATACTTTAGCCAAATAATAAATCCAGTTGGTTCGATTAAAAATTGTGACTACGGCTGTGTGTGTCGTCGCGTATAAAATCAATTTTATATTCAATTATACTTTATTTGTTAAGCAAAGTAAACAGAGTAATTTAATGTGCATTTATAACGAACTATTTCAGTGGAACATTACAAATAAATCCAGGAATTGCGGTTCGGATATGAAATATTAACAGCGGCGGTTGATAGATTTGCCAAACTGTTCATTTGGACAGCTAAATAATCGCTGCTGAAATTAATTTTTATATTCTGAACTGTGTTGTAATTAAAGTTTCATAATAATCTGTTGTGCAGCGTTTGAAATTGGAGAATTAAAGTATACAATTGATGTCCTGAACGCCTGGCGTGATAGTTCAATAGTAAGGACACGTGTCTCATATCTGAGGGCTACGGGTTCTAACCTCTTGATTTTTTTTAAATCCATGTACATCACGCTCTTAATACCTGAAGGGATAGGCAGAGTCAAAGGGGCATCGGCCTCTTTAACCACATTCAGCCAAAACCAAAACTGGGCTGGGTTAGATGGAAAATAGTGAAAAAGTAGTGACAAGTGACTAGCTCGTCGCCTACACAATCACATACCCACAACCCCATGTACCATTAGTCGCCTTTTACGACATGCTAGGCTAGAAACATAGTTGGCACATTATTTTTAACTCCCAGACCAACATGGGACAATGCGCTGGGTTGGATGGAGAAAATATTTCTCAATATTTTTTTGGTCTAGTATTTTGATATAAGGGGGCCAATATAATATTATTAATAGGTTCTTATAGTAAATACACTACATCACATACATTGATCTGTCTCCGAGTTAAGTAGCTTAAGCACTTGTGTTACGGATATCAGAATCAACAGTGGTATTACAAATATATACTTAAATATTGCATATTACCACCCAGATACAGAACAAACACAAGTATTCATCACACGTACGTTTGTCCTGGGTGGGGATCGAACACATAACTCTTGGCGCATGAGGCAGGGTCACTACCGAATGCGTCATTAAGCCACTCGAAAGTATGTATGTGAAATATCTTATTCCCTTTGAAACCACTAGGCGAACAAAGTCACGTGCCATCATTAGTTTTAAATGCATCCCAGCAGACCGGGTGTTACAATATTGTGGGGGCTTTTGTGGTGCTGAGGCTGCCCACTGTGCGTCATAATTCATTTAGCGCATGACGTGTGCACTCGATGTGGTCTGTGACAACCTTGTTTGTCTCTATTGTTATGACTTCATATAAATGAAGGTACTGCAACAATCGGACATTTAATAAATGTGGTCGAAATTATCGCTACATTTTCATTTATTTATTTATTGATATACCAACAGTGTACAAATTAAACCATTAAAAGTAGACATTTTCAGGACAAATTCTGAAATGTTATTATTAAAGGTATATATGACATTCACTATATCAATGACATAAAACAAATACTAAAATATTAATAATACTAATAATACACTACAACACTACCAATTACGCAAGAACTTTCATTGTCGTAACCGCATTATAATTATGAGACGTGTTTCTTTTTAGTGATTAAACTTTTGGCGCAAAACATTTCAAACAGTCATCATCATCCTAGCGTTATGTCCCGTGCTTAGACGGGGTTTGCTTAGACCATGATCCAGGATCTAGCGAGTATGGTAATTACATTGAAGCGACTGCCGGTCTGACCTTCGTAACCCTAAGATAGGGGAAGCAGACAATTTTTGGATCGTGGTTTTAGGTTACATCACGACGTTTTCCCCTTACCGTCGAGCTAATGGTATAAATACCTACGTACATAGATTTGAAAAATCTAGAGTTACATGCCCGGATTTGAACCCGTAGTCTTTGGTTAATATGCGCGTGTTCTTACCATTCAGCTACCACCGCTCTATATCACCGTATAACATTTAAAACAGTGATTGAATTAAATTCAATTGTGGTAAATGGTTTAGCCGTGAAAAGTAATAGTCAGGTGATGTTCATGTTACATTTATACTCTGGGTAGAAACAAATATTAATAGATTTTCCTAGAGGCAAATCAGTACTCCAAAGTCTCCTATCTTTCATTTAAACATGACAAGCTTTTACTTGCCTTGTGATAAAATACAGATAAAGTTAAATTAGAAACTTATAATTATTTTAGCTACGATTAAAACGTGAATGACCTCCACGCATATTAGAAAAAGAAAACGGCCATCACCTTTCCATTTTCTTTATCCTATTACAATCTTACATTAAAATCATAACACGACACTTTTTGACGAGTTCCCGACAGCAACAAACAGACAGAACACAAACCCGTTTATTATAAACTTTGATCGTGCGCCATCTCGATTTATTTTACGCGGCGACAGATTGAAATATGCGCGCGTGTAAATATTTATCGAACAGCGAGACACGACAGTGTGGCGGCCATATTTGTAGCAACTGCTTTTTTTATCAGATTTGTTGTAAAAAGTAAATAGAATTGATGTATAATAGTCTTAGGGCTGATTTTTCAACAGTCAGATAAAAGTTAACAATCGAATAAATCACTATCCGTATGATTGTAAAATGTCACTGCCTGTTTCCTAAGTAAAATACCGTGTGACATGCGCAAATTGGTGACTTTATACTTTATAAGTCGTTTAATTCTTATCTGACCATTAAAAAATCGGCCCTTATACTTTTCGTATATTCGATGTACGAAGACAAATATTGGATTATTTTGTAAAAAATACTGTTTTTATGTAAATCATTTATCAATTTCATTTAATTGCACATTTAGTTTTCAAAACATTTGATAGTCAGTAAGCTAAGTATGCTTAGCCGTTACGTCACACCTCAGTATTTCTATACAAAATCTACGGAAGCATTGCGTTTTGACAGCTCATAAAAAGCTGGGACTTAAAAATATGCCAACTGTGGTTCTTGCCTAGCATGTCGTAAAAGGCGACTAATGGTATATCGGGTTTTGGGTGTGTGATTGTGTAGGCGACAGGCTAGCCGCTTGTCACTGCTTTATCACAATTTTCCATCTAACCCAGCTCGGCTTTATTTTTGACTGAATGTGGTTGAAGAGGCATGCTGCCCCTTTGACTCTGCCTACCCCTTCGGGGATTATGGGCGTGATGTTATGTATGTATGTATAAAAAGTATGTCAAATTATTCGTGGTGTCATCTACCATATTGTATAGGACTTTTATGAGGGCATTCAAAGGTTGGGATGTAGTTAATATTACTTACCAGTTTAAATGGCATGCCATCTCAATTGATTAAATTCAATATACAGACAGATTGCTCTTTATCTTTTATCTATACTTACTTACTCATTATAAACCTGAAGAATTTGTTTGTTTGCTGGAATGCGCTTATCTCAGAAACTACTGGTCCGAATTGAAAAATTATTTCAGTGTTAGATAGCCCATTTATCGAGGAAGGCTGTAGGCTATATAAAATTTACCATAAACGCGGATTAAACCGCGGGCACAGCTAGTTTAAAATATTTCGACTTATCAGTTTGAATGAATGACAGGAGGAGGAGCGGTGGCAGCTTAATGGTAAGGACACGCGCCTCTTAACCGAGGAGTGCGGGTTCTGTTCATCACGATGTTTTCCCTCACCGTCGAGCTAGTGGTATAAATACGTACATAGATTTGAAAAATCCATATTTACGTGCCCGGGTTTGAACCCGCACTCCTCGGTTAAGAGGCGCGTGTCCTTACCATTGAGCTACCACCGCTACCCATTGAACTACCACCGCTACCCATTGAGCTACCACCGCTACCTATATTATTGTAAAGTTTTATTACAATCCATTCAGTAGTTCTTGCGTGAAAGAGTAACAAACATCCGTCTATACAAACTTCCACGTTTATATTATTAGTTGGATTGTAAATTTCTCACGCTCCAACCGCGCCGCAATATTTTTAGTACATCATAACAAATATTCTGTGACGAACCTTTGGGAATACTGAGGTTACGGTTTTTTTAAACCATAATAAAAATGCGACTGAGGGAACCATACGCCGTTCCCCATAAAATGTTTTATATCAACACAAAGCAACTCCGGAATATACTAACAATCACGAGATGAACGACTTATGAGATTAAATGGAATGAAAACTTCTTTGTTTCATGTTTTTCTGGGATTAAAAACATTTTCCAGGTTTGTTTCTTGACTAGAATGTCGTAAAAGGAGACTAATGCTACCGTAGTATAACAATAACGCCATTAACCGACATCTGGCCGATTTTCTTCTTTTGATCGAATATTAATAAGAATAATTAAAAAGGGTTTAAATTATAGGGCTATTATAGAATTGAAGATTTTTTAAATGACAGGAATCTACAGTCTGCGCTCTAATTCTTGCATGGTTTACTCTACTATTGTAATGTATTACATTAACTGTATTTGAATTATATGAATTTGTAGAAGTAGATAATATGTAGCATTGTTGCATTGTTATTGTATACATGGCGATTTAAAAGAGTGACTACCGAGTTTCTTGCCGGTTCTTCTCGGTAGAATCAACGTTCCGAATCTGGCGGTAGAATATTTATTTTGTATTATTATGACTATTCATAAGTGCTTTTGTGTAGCCTACATGAATAAATATATTTCTATTTCTACTGATTTATTTTTTTATGCTTAGGGTTTGATTCAGGATGATGAGTACTTGGAGATAATAGTAGGCCTACTAGGACCAGAGGCCCGGGGCGGACCGCCTGATACCGGCATTACAAATATATTATATTAGGCAGAATGATGTATCGGATTTTGGGTGTATGATTGTTTAGGCGACGAGCTATCCACTTGTTACTACACTAACACTAGCTGCCTCTTTGACTCTTAGTAGATTAGTTATTAGCGGTGGTAGCTCAATGGTAAGGACATGCGCCTTTTAACCGAGGAGTGCGGGTTCAAACCCGGGCACGTACCTCTGGATTTTTCCAGTCTATGTACATATTTATACCACTAGCTCGACAGTGAAGGAAAACATCGTGATGAAACCTGCAAATTCAAACAACTTTGGATTTGTAACCATGATCCAAAAATTGTCTGGTTCCCCTATCTTAGGGTTGCGAAGGTCAGATCGGCACTCGCTTCAATGTAATTACCAGACTCGCTAAATCTTGGATCATGGTCTAAGCGGACCCTGTCTAAGCACGGGACGTAACGCTAGGAAGATGATTCGGGGATTACGAGTGTGATGATATGAATCAACTGGTCCGTTGGTCAAATAGTCAGAGACCCTGGCCACGAAACTGATGGTCGCGGGTTCCCGCTAGGGGCAAATGTTTCGTGTGATGAATTTGGACATTTGTACTCGAGTCATAGAGTTTATAAACGTATTTAAGTATATCCGTTCACCTAGTATCCATAACAAAAGCGCAAGCTTAGTTATGGATACTAGGTGAACTAGCGAATTAGTGTGTCAGTCTGGAGAATTTATATTTATATAATTTTATTATATATGTATGTATGTACAGGCTAGTTATTTGTCACCATTTTTGTAATTTTTAATAATAATCTATTCAAATAGATTACATGTGAACCGGAGAGTAATATTTACCTATTTACCCGTGTAGTTACCGTCCCCTAAGAATACATAGCCTATGTTACTCGTTGATAAATTAGCTTTCCATTGGTGAAAGAATTATTTAAATCGGACCAGTAGTTTCAGAGACTATTCGATACAAACAAACAGACAATCAAATCATTCCTCTTTTTAATATTAGTACGGTCTAGATTCGCATATCAAGCGCGATCCATACTTTACATAACCTTTTTTTTCTTGTCGAGAAGGAAATCTTCGAAACATTATCTCCACTTACGTTTGCTCGTAAATTGTAAATGACTATCATTGTACTGTATTGTAATAACATAAGCACCTAAGTACCTCGCAAGTACTTTTCGAACGCCCAGACAATGTTAACCTAATTTGTCTTTCAGCTAATCCAACTAACTCGTCGCCATACAACAGGGCATGTATTATTAATGTGGATCATAAAAGATAAGTGGCAAGAGCAGAATTCGACTGATGATATTATTACCAAAGTGGAATTAGATTGCTCTATTGTAGTAAGAGGTTCATTTATTTTACCTGTGTTATTAAATAGTCGAGTGTTATAGGCATTTGCTTGCTAGATTTGCTTTCCAGGGACTGTATATATACATACATACAAATCATCACGCCCGTAATCCCTGAAGGGATAGGCAGGATCAAAGAGGCAGCTAGCCCCATCAACCTCATTCAGCCATAATAAAACAGCTGGGTTAGATGGAAAACCCCGAAAAAGTAGTGACAAGTGGCCAGCTTGTCGCCTACCTACACTATTTCAATCACACACCTAAAACCCGATAAACCATTAGTGCTTTTACGACATATGTACTTAATAGGAAAAAAAACACATTCTTCGTTGGCACATTCTTCTTCAGACCCAGACCAACATGGAACAGTATACTCGGCAGAAAGGTGATGTAAGGACTCCTAGCTTAGGAGCCATAGGGGCAAATGTCTCGTGTGATGAACACGGACACTTGTACTTGAGTCATGGATGTTTATATACGTATTTAAGTATGTATGTATGTCTATCCGTTCACCTTGTTTCCAAAGTACAAGCATAAACTTAATTTGGAACTTAGGAATTGGTGTTTTAGTCTGGAGAATTTATTTGTTATTTATTTATTTATATTAACCATTTAACATGTATAAGAAGATACAAGTATATGCAAAAGGACCACGTCATTTAATGTCTCTGCCTACCCAACCAGACAAATGGGGTGAAGTTAGATATTTATTTAGTATACTCGTATAATACCAAGCTACTAGTTAGGTATTTATTTTTACATACTGAAGAGAATTATCTGTAATATGGCACATATGTATGTACGATTATCCACATTGTCCACCATGATCCAAATTGCTGAATTTCCCTATCTAAGGATTACGTGGTCAGATTGAAATTCAAATTCAAATTCAAAATATCTTTATTTGTAAAGGCTTCAAGAAAGCACTTATAAATAGTAAATATACAAAAAAGAACAAATAATACTACCACCGGTTCGGAAGGTAGAATCTATCGAGAAGAAACCGGCAAGAAACTCGATAGTTACTCTTTTAAATGCCAATTATACAATTTTGTAAACTTAATTAATCTACACTTAAGACTAGATATCACTGCAGATGAACAATTAATTATGAAGTTGACCATAAATCTTTGTCATTGAGAAATTCTTCGATCTTGTAATAGCCCTT